>BTPG01000003.1:251223333-251243333 GCA_036245525.1 Semisulcospira habei | reverse complement strand
AGGGGGGGGGGGAGGGGGGGGGGGAGGGAAGCGGGGGGTGGCGGTGGATTAACACATTAACTGCTACTGACGGTAGTTACGCGTCTTTTCCAGCGAAGCGTATCGTCAGTAGCAGCCAAGGGCTTAAACCGACTGACTATTCACACAAGAGAATGAATGCTTCCGGCACGCCTAGTTTAAAACAGACACTTGTGCAGTACCATAGAATTATAAGCAAATATTTCAGTTCATGTCTATGAATTTGTTTGAACTGGAGATTTGTGTACATATAAACATGTATTCAGCACTTATTCTTGACTGAATGAGTGAATGCATTGTGTGGTTTTCACGTAACGTACTGATACTAGAGAAAGAAAAAGGTCGTCTGGCCAGTTTCTTCAGTGAGCTTAGTCCTGCTCCAGCCACTAAGCAAGGTGCTCCGCTATAGCGGAGCACCTTGCTTAGTGGCTGGCGCAGGAATAAGATCACTCGTACAAACAGTATCTGCATAAGTATTACAAAATGACGCAGTGCTTAGGGTTATTTTGCTGAATTAGTGGTATTAGTTTCAGGGGTGAGAGATTATCGAAGTGCCAGATCTACACAGGGGCTGGAATACCTCGCTACAAAACCCTTGTAGCGACTAATGGCGGACTTCTTGTAGCCCTCTTTGTAACGCGTCTTTGATACCAGTTTTGTTTTATGAAAGACCAACGTTCTAAAGTACATAATTACACAATGTTTTTTCGGAACAATAGACACACTACTCGAGTTGTATGTAGCACACACTTGCAACAATATACTACATAACAGACCACTAAAGAAAGAACCCTAGGTGGGATCGAAAGCAGCACCTAGGCATCCAACGCGACTATTTTATTGAAGAATGCTGAAGTCTTTTGGGGACAGCAACCACTCACCTCTTCCATTGCATTACTCTTACCATTTTGTAGACAATGAACCTCACCGGTGCGCGCATTTTCAGCCAATCAGAAAATAGAAACAAATTGCCGAAGCGCGGTCCTGTTGCTGGGTCCCACAAGGTTTCCCGTAACAAAGCAAGGAAATGGCGAAGTGCGATACTGTTTGTGCGTATGCATTTCACTGAAATGGTCAGGCACTGGCATTGGGATAACTGCAATCGGGATGAAAGGTACTCTTAAACCATTAAAGAAAAGCTTCAGTCTTTTTTTTCCCCCTCCCAAAACCAACGCGATGGGCTGAATAAAACTGAACTTGTTGTAGACCGCACACTAATTATCTAAACATCCTCCCCCCTCCCCCCCTTACAGGACAAGAGCAAACGCAGAGCTGTTTGTATGCGGTAAGTGCTATATTTCTAGATTGTTTTGAAAATAGTGACAATTCACTTGCAGAAGTGGTACATAAGTCAGCGATCGAGTTACCACGGCCGGAGCTTACTGTAGACCTTTTGCTCAATAATGTGCAAACACTCGCTATCAGGCAGTACCGCTACACTGATCTGCACACTTGGATGAATGTGTGTGTGTGCGATTTTAAAATTAATTCTCCAGAAGCACCATACAAAAGGTTTACGCCCCTACGTTTCTTCAGTCTCTCTCACTCATTGTAACAAATCACGATAAGCACAAATAGACACATCACTCCTACAGTAATACACATTTCATAAGATCTCTTTACGATGAGCATTTATCATGCAACGTTTATCTTCTCAACATTTTTGGGATGGCGAACCCAGTGAGCAAGTATATCTTTGTGTATATATGCTGACAATAAAACAAAGGAGGTGCATACCTAACATTTCGCTTACACTCTGTGATAACATTTCACTTTCCAAGTAAGGTTTCATTGTTCTTTGTAATAAGCTGACAGAGTATGAAACAATGATGCCATGAATGAAATGTCTGGTGTGATTTGCGATACATTTACATCCCTTTGGGTGAAAACAATAACCTGTGATATTTAGCTGGCCATGCACCTGCGTGTAGTATAAATGGGATTTCTTCAGTCCCACGCTGCTGTTGTCAGCTCATTTAACACAACATCCTGGGAACTGACATGCCTCGAGTATGGTGAAATTTCTGGAAGCAGGTGGGCATTTGACTTTGATTATGCCTGTCTGGATACTGTCGCACACTTGCTCCTAGAAATATAAACTGTGGATTAACCATAATGCTGAAATTGTGCAGTTGTTTGTCAGGAAGTACTTCTAAATATTTACTCTTGGCAGTGTCCTCATGTCGTTTACATAAAATGAGGCTGCAACTGAGAAAAAAAGTGTGTGAAAAGATTCTGTCAAGACCTTTGTCAGAAACGATTGCTTTTCTAATTAGATCTATATGGAAGTTTCTGGGTTTTTTTCCCTCTACCCAGTGATTAGAACTGGTCAGTTCTCTGTTCTTTCCTCACGTATTTTTTCAGGGTTTGGACACTAAGTGGACAAGCAAAGGCGATCCAGGTCTTGTGGGAGATCCACTGGGGACCTCGTTGTGACACATGTCAGAGACCCTGTTGATTCCCTGGCATTAGCTCTCTTTTCAGTCTCCTGAGGAGAAATGAGTGCAGCTTTAGAAATACGTTAGACGTTTTAAGTTAATCATATACATATACTGTTTATATTTTTTTCTTAAATTTATCTTTAATGGATTTTACCATTAGACTACCTGGCCATGGCTGCAGAGTGCAAATTCTGAAATAGCAAGCAATAAGATAAAGATAGACCTGGTGGAGGAGAAGATCAGATCAAGAATTTGACAAATATGAATGACCCCATCTCAAGGCTGCAAAGAGCTAAAGGTGTGCAGACGCAACCAACAGAAGAAAGAAGTATTTGGATTGGACTTTGGAAGAAAAAAGGAGAGACAACTAAACAATCTATTCCAGTTCTACACTGCATTAACATATGCTTGGTTTTGGCTTTTTTTGTGGTCATTTCTGTTGCCAAATGGTCAATCATTTAAGCTCAAGTATAGTGAAAAAGGGCAGACTTTCAGCACATACGATAGACTGTTTCTCACTCTTTGCTGATTGAGAAATTTTGAAGACTTCATAATAAAGTAAAAATGTTTTGAATCTAGTATTTCTGTGCTATCAAATTGTTCTGTGCTATCAAATTGTAAGTGTCACTGTGAATCAGCCATTTATGACCTGAACCATTATTTCTCCTGGTGTTGTGTTTTGGCATGTAAACCACTCATATTCCAGAATAAAATATATTTTACCAGTTAATAATAGTTTTGATTTTATTCGGTAATGCTTACTTCTTGCTTGTGTTGATGTGGCATATTATGGGCCTTTTCGGCCGCTTCTTCGATGGCCTGGTTTTATTATTGGGACAGATGCGATCTTGGTGTCTTTTGATATTGCTGCTCCCCAGGCTTGTGGCATGCTGCTGCAGCTCATTCGATTAAGCACATGCGTCAAACAGTTTAGCTGCCTTGAAATAGTGAAGAGTTTTCTGAAGCCCAGTGATATGAGAATAGTGACCATTCAACCTGAAATACAAATCATACATGCATGGTTATTTATTAATAACCTCTCTCTCTCCATCTCTCTTTTTCTCTCTCTCTCCCCCCCCCCCCCCTCCACATATGCACACACAAACACATCGATTTTATTTGTGAATGAAAGTAATCAGCTCAGCTTGACGCTGTGAACACAGACAGCAAAAGAGAGCGCTGAGCAGGAATGCCATCCAGTTACGACGAGACAAGATGGGACTAAAATGGCTCCGATAAGTGTGCTAAGTTTTTAAAAAAAATTTTAAATTTTTTTTTAAAGCAGCACCAATAACAAAAACACCTATCCGGCTCTGCAGGCACTGATAGTGTCTGTGACCTGTGTTTGCTGATGCTCATTTTCCACGTACAGTTTGTGTGGATCGGCGCGTTCTTGTATATCTGCGACTGGTGACTTGAACGAAATCACTGCCAGTTGTGTGATAAATACGAACAGCATCCAATAAAACTTGACGCAAACTTGCTTTGCCTCGATCTAGAGACGTTTTTGACATAGCTTTGTATCCTGGCATAAATGTAGGCTTTTAGAATTTGCAACGCATTCAGTCGAATCATGGGCGCTACCATCCGCCATATTGTCTAAGGGACATGAAAGCTTGTGGGACCCAGCAACAATTGCAAGGGGGCGTGGCTTTTGTGGCCGGTGCTCGGTGAGGTCCATGTTGCCGGTCGTGCAGACGCAGCGTCATGCAAGATCTTATATTACGTCATAGCTCTTTTATGTATGTATTATTTTGACGTCGGTCACGTCTAGTGTGATCCAGGTAAAAAGATTTTAGCGTTATTTTGTTTACGATGGAGAAATGAAAACAAATTTGTCATTGGTAGAACTGAAGCGTTTTGCCGCACGGACATAAGACATTTATTCACCAAGTAAAACGTTACAAGGATTTTTGTGTGGCATGACGACTGTAAAATACATTCTCACTTACTGCACATGCATCCATTATGACATACAGTCAATTGGCGATCGTCCTGTATACAGCACTAAGGTAGATAAGCACATTATTACACACATATCAGCCCTATGTCACAAACATGGAATCACGTTGTTCCATGGATGGTGACGAACTGATGACACCTTTTGGAAAGAAACTGCATCTGAATCGAAAGGATCTGGCTTTCAAAGCACGAAACCGCCGGCCGGAGGGCAGAAGCTCGAAGAGATGATTGGCTGAGTGTGACAGATCGCGAACGATCTTTTCTGCTTTCCGTTCCATACGCATTTTGAAAATGGAGGCCACAGATGGAAAGTCGCAACCCGCTATTTGGGAGGCAGTCTTAACTATATGCTCGAGCTGGTTCTTTTTTGTCGCGGTTGTGCTACCGTACCAGACAGTGATAGAGAAGCACAAGGTGCTCTCTATCACCGCACGGTAGGCCCGAGGGAGGTTAAAGTAACCATTGTACCCCGAACGCCTTCGACCTCACTCAGGCCCTCAAAGGTCCGTGTAGCAAAGCAATAACTTTTAATATAAGTTAAAGGTGTTTTTTTTTTTCATTTTATATTCTGGGTCTCATTGCGCTTGGCTTAATCTCTTCTTCAGCTGTACCTCTGCTACTGTCTATCCCTCCACGTCCCGTGTCAGTACTAGGACCGAATAAATATGTCAAGCCGCCGCAGACTCACTCTCTACTTCATATGGCTCTAGCGTATGGCTATGTGTACTCACTCCACAACATTTGTTCTTCTTTGACACATGTATAGTATATATATATATATATATATATATATATATATATATATATATATATATATATATATATATATATATATATATATATATATATAATATATATATATATATATATATATATATATATATATATATATATATATATATATATATATAGGCCTGCGGACGTCGTGGGCAACTCCTATAGAATCTTCGTTCCCGAAGTCAAGCCAAGCCAAGCATATATATATATATATATATATATATATATATATATATATATATATATATATATATATATATATATATATATATATATATATATATATATATATATATATATATATATATATATATATATATTGTATAACAAGCAAATTATTGTTTATGAGTTTGCTTGATATATGTGTTCCTTCCCAAAACCCCTTGCGCGCCACGAAGACTCGATCTTGATGATACTTGCATTTTTCAAAACGAAAACGCAAAATATTTTGTTACTGCAGCATTAATAAGCTCCTTATGTGCGGTAGTAATAAAATACTTTTTAGTGTGTATGGACGCTCAAAATGTTTTATATCCTAAACACACACACGAAAGGAGAATAGACTCCAGTCGCTGCACTGACTAGTGAAATTAAGATGTCAGCTGGCGATATCGACAACCTGAGAAAAGTGCTAAATAAACAAACTTGCTGACATTTTCCACAAGCATGCTTGATCAATTCACAAGTAGAATTTACAGTAAAACGCACGGCTATACAAAGTACTCATGTCTTCATAGTCAGACGAAACGAGTCGACAGCGACGGGCATTGTCGTCTGTCATTTATGTGTTTTGTCTGAACACCTCAATCAGCCGCAAAATGAATGATTGTTTTGTTGTGGACTGGTCCCGTTCGACTCAGACATTTTGATTCGCATCTCGTAATCACATCTGCATGTCATCGACCCTATATCAAACAAAATGTTGCTCAATATACAAATACACTTTATTGTCCCAATATTATGTAAAAGGGAAAGTTGTTTTTCATCACATCCTGCCATTGTTTAATAATAATAATACCGGCTATTATATAGGCGATTTTCCCAATTCTGCGATCGGCTCAAAGCGCCGCGAACTGAACCCAACACGCAAGCTCACGTGTCACATACACACACTGAAGACAAACACAGTACAAGACAAACACAGGACATTCACGTGGTGCGAAGGGTCAGCCGAGCTACTGAGGTTTCGGAAATTTTGATCGCTGGTATTTGAAATTTTATAAAGTGCCCTGAAACCGGTACCATTAAGAATAAAGATAAAAGTAAATGTACATTTCACATCACATCACTTACTAAAACTAGGTAGATTTCATTTTTAAAAAAGTAAAAAAAAAATTAAATACAAAAAAAATGTATATATAACAATACTGGGGCTCATGTCGTGCTTAGCTCGCGAGCAAGGCGATGCAACTACAAGCAGACATTGGCACGACAACCTTTCACCCCGTGTGGCGTTATCAGGAGTCGGACTTTACCAGCCTATTATGGGTCACAGTATACTTCCCAGTGTAACTTTGGATTGTTTGCACACGTTTCACCTAGGAAAATAAATTAAAACCTTACAAGGTCAGTGATATCTGTTATATCTGTATGCGCGACAGCGCTCGTACTGGGTGTGTGCTGTGTGTGTGTGTGTGTGTGTGTGTGTGTGTGCGCGCGCGCCGGCGTTCGTGCGTTCGTGCGTGCGTGCTTGAGTGCGTGTATGTGCGTTCGTGCGTGGGTGTGTGTTTGCTTCTACGAACAAACTGTCAACAAAAAGTCATGAACATTCGAACAACAAAGAAAGAAAGAAGAAAACATAAACGTAAAAACAAACAAACTATTTTCATGCGTAATAGTTTAAAGGCCCACTATCGCCGCAACTGTTCAAAGACACACGGCTTCTGCAACAGATGTTGAATCGCTACACACAGGACTACTTAGGGTTCATTCGGACACTGGATATTTCAGCTCAGCACACGTCGTCCTAACAGTGAAGTTTCGTTTGAATCGAGCGTCCCCCAACAACGCGAGACAACGAAGTCACGGCGGAGAACCAGCTTCCGGTATAAGCATAGACAACACTATGAACATCTCCAAGAGGCATAGACCCTCATGAGTCCTCCGAGTGTTGTCTATATGCTTCTGGTACGGACTAGTTAACCGTGACTCCGTTGTTGCGAGTCGTTTGTTGCGAACAAACAGCACTAATAATTATCAATTCGACGCCGCAGCCGCTCGATCCGTGACGACACTATCTGTACGAGCAGCAGCTAAAAATAGATTGAACAGATAACGCTGCGCAAAATAAACAAGTGTGATTAAGCTTAGGTGTTTGCCGCAGAATTTCAACAGGTATGCCGACAAGACATAACAAACACAAATGGTGCTACAATTCGTCTTCAGGTTCACGCTTAATAGTACTTTAAGGGCAACGATCGGAGCACGTCATAAAATGTGTGCCGAAGGGGGGGGGGGGGAGGTGGGGATAATGGGGGGGGGGATGGGGGGGGGGAAGATAAAGAAGGGCTTAGCTTGTTTGCACGGATCGCTATCTGCAATGTGTCGGTCCTTTCGCTCTTTTGATAAGAAAACGTATTGCAGTAATGTACTTCCTTATTCAAACAAACGCACCCAAGACTTAAAATAGGAGTGAGAACGCAGAGGCCGGGAGACACTATGGAGACACGGTGTGTTTGGGTGTGGTTTCTGCTGGCTATTTCACGTCTGGGGATCCAAGGACAGAGCAACTGGCACGTAATAGGTAAACATAGCCATTTTATTCATTTTTCAAGCACACGTGACGAGCGTCCTTTGTATACGTCATGTATCAGCGGAGGTAGCATTCCCACATACACTGTCGAGCAAAAGAAAGGCGACACCATTGGCACCATACAAAATACTTCGGTGTTTCCGATGATTTAAATCCATGTCGCAATTCTCTTGCTCGTCAAAACACGAGCGAATGTCACCTCTGCTGATGCGTGTATCGATTCAGACGCGACGTCGAATTAGCCCAGAAGAAGGAAGGCAAGTCGAAATAAGTAATGAAGTCTTGTGGAACTAGTTTGACCAGAAAGACAGTGATCGCTACAGCAAGATCAGTGATAATATCGTCCACCAGACAGACTTGTCCTTCTTTGTGAATACGTCAGATTACTGAACTCGGTAAGATTAACCCTTTCAGCCCCACGGGTGCATTTCCCAAATTTTGAAGTGTTACTTAACGACTATGTACCAGTTGCAGGATGTAGATTCACCATGATAATTCAAGGGCAGTGTCAGATTAGCTTGGCGCCTAAAGGCGCCAAGCTAATCTGACACTTCCCTTGAATTATCATGGTGAATCCACCTCCTGCTGTAGAGTTTTTCGGCTAAAAAGATTAAAAATGACTTCAGATCAGTGTCTTCGACGCAGTTGTATATTCTCCATTTTGTTACTTTTGCTACTGTGAGGAGATGCCTGCAAACCATTCTGGATCTCGCAGACAAGTGCAGTCTCTAAAGCTCCCTGCACTTAGTTATGCAGTTGTGAAAGTAAATCGAGAACAGTTCGATGATTAGATCCGCGACAAAATTAAGGATTTTGGTCACATCTGGATTTTTGCGAATAAACTCAACGCTACATGTTTTGTTAAAGTCCCTTCTATTATATAAGGGACTTTTTGGAACGGGTTGCGGGGGGGGGGGGGGGGGGGGGGATTTAATAGCATATCCATGATGTCAAAGGCGGACAGGCCTAAACCTCTCACAATTGAAGTAACAAGATACAAATTACGTCATGTCTAGTTACGCTAAACTGCGCTGCTGAACGGACGCGCCGTATGTGCATAAGTATGTAAACAAGAGAAGCTCCGATATTTCTGTACACACAAACTTAAAAATTGGCGAAATACTTTCTTAAGTGGGTAGCTAAGAGAGCCTCCGAGCATATTGTAATTCAGCGTCTCATATAAGACATAAACAACCGTTTATAGGACGTCGGTTGACCCAGATTAGAGTCCGGAATTGTTGTTATATTTACTTGAAATTTTAGATATAGATAGTTTGGATAAAGACATTAGATAAGTTTGTCAGCCAGCTTTGTGTCCTTTCAATTTCTTTAGTAAAATTAATTCTTATCAGAAAAGAATCAAAACAGTAAAACAAAATCCTTGACTTCTAGAGAAAGTCAGACAGTGGCGGTGACGTCAATAAGGCAACTCCGTCACAAAGCAGACATTAACATAAATATGACATAATTCTCTCTAGCGCGCGCCGAACTTCTCTTTCTCTCTCTCTCTCTCTCTCTCTCTCTCTCTCTCTCTCTCTCTCTCTCTCTCTCTCTCTCTCTCTCTCTCTCTCTCTCTCTCTCACACACACACATATGCAGTTTGGAGAGCCTCCGAGCATATTTAAATTGGGTGATTCATTAAAGAGAACACTTGCCGTTATATAAAGTCGGTTGACCCGAATTTTAGTCCGTAATTATTGTTTTATTCACTTTGAACTCTGGATGTAGCTAGCTTGGAGACAGACATTGTATGAACTCGTTAGCCCGCTTCAAGTCTAGTTTTCAACATTTTGGTAAATAGTAATTCATTGCGGAGAAAAACAACTAAAAAGTACGAATTCTCGACTTCCAGAGAAGGACCAGGCAGTAATGGTGACTTAAAGGCGCCAAATACGTCAGTGTCACACAATGTAACTAAATTGTAGCAAGGCACCAGATACGTCAGTGTTATACAATGTTTCTGAAATGACGCAAAGTACCATGCACGGCAGTGCTATACATGAATTGACGCAGTGCTCTCTCCCTCTCCCTCTCTCTCTCTCATATACGCGAATCTCCAAGAAGAGTCATAGATCCTCATTTGACCGGAGGGCCCTTGAACATCTATTCCAATACCCAGCAGTGTTACAGTACCTGCTGTGGAATGCAGTCAGTGTCCTGCAAAGTCTTAACCGGCATAACTCGACGTCAAAATGGTCAAGTACTCAAACCACTATTCCTTAAGAGGAACATAGATCCTCTGGGAACAATTGCGGCCTTAAGAAACTGAAACCAATATACATCTACAAAATGCAAGCAAGATACACACGCACACACACTGAATGTGTGCCGGAAACCAATAAGTGAAGGTGGGCCCCCCCCCCCCCCCCCCCCCAACAAGCTACACCGGCAACACAGTGCGAAATCGCACACAGAAGTCAATCTGACCAACATAAGGAAAATATATGAAATGGCATTCAACCCATATGGGAGGGCGGGGCTTTAAATGCCAGGAACGCTGACCGGACGTCGGAAACTTCCCCCGTCGCTTGCATCCTAATAACGAAAACAGCGAGGAGCAAACAAAAGCACAACAGAGCTGAACTAAAAACACGCCTCACAGCCAAGGCAAAATCCGGCTTTTATACAAGGCCAACCAAACACAAGAATCGCAAATCAGCGCACGACGAACCATCGAACGAAAGGCAAAGAAGCCGAAAAAACAAACAAACAAACCGCCATACAAGCAATAAAGGGGCGAGGCCAATCAACATAAAGAGAAGGCATCCTAAGTGAAAAATCAACGCAACTGACGATATACCGCAAATAGCAAGATGGCAAGAAACAAAACCCGCAGCAAAAGGCGAGAAAAACAACGCAGCCGCTACTGAATACGTCGGGAAAAAATGGAAACAGAACGAACCCTTCACACAAAGCGAAGGAAGTTGTAACCAATCTGTCTAGCCACAAACGAACTGACTCCCGGCAATACAGTCTTGTAGCCAAAGGGATACATTCATCCCAACCCAAACTTAAGGGGATACAAATGTGAATCATAACAGACTTACTGGAACTATCAGGCAAAATGAGGTGCAGATTCCACTGTGCGATCCCAAAAGTCGACAACGGTCGCACTGAACTACACCGGTTGAGAATAAACTCAGGCTTCAAGCCACCCAACGGAAACAATGCGATAGAAACGCCGCATACCAGCAACACAAGAGAAGAACTCTTGGCACTTGAAAACATGAAAAGGGATACGTCCAAAAATGTCTAAAGATCTCACAAAACTAATAAGCATCCTGGGCTTCGAAATAACTTTTTTTTTAAATTACGAAGCCGACAAATGCTCAACCATGAGTAATCATGAATCGAGATGACTACGCGAAAGTAGCTCAGTTACAGCTGAAAGGGATTCATTACACCAAAATCCCAGCACCTAACATGAGCGACCTACACGGTACAGCGATGCAAACTATTCAACAACTGTACGAGGAAAAAGGAAATCGACTTCACAACCCACAAAGTCCTTCAACAATCCGCCACTTAACGGAATCCGGCCAATCTCTACATTCTCCCAAAAGCTCACAACATCACTGATGCCCGCGGAATCAAAAGAAGAAGGGGAAAAGGGAGGAAGTAAAAAAAAAAAGGAAACCCAAGAATAACTGAGGACGCAATGAACACAACATCATTTTGAAGAAACTGACCAAAAGCAACAACAAACAAACAACAAAAAGAAACGGATTGACACTACGCTCAAAAGCTAAACAGTCAACGAAGCGCCAGTCTAACATCAGGCACGCGTGAAGCGTGCTGTACGGGACCACGTGACCTGACCGCACCGTGAGCCGCAACTAACATCACTTGACGCGGCAGTAGCCGAACACGTCACTTGAATCAGACGAGAATGTCGTAGTAAGAGCTACATCCTCGACACAACTTGTCCACTGGCATAAACCAGATGCCGTGGTTAAAGGAATCCAACTACGAATTGAAATCGCACCAAACTATTCGGTGAGGTATAACAGCCTGGCACAAACAACCCAAAAGGCCTCTATGAAAAAACGGCTGCAAAAAGCAATGAAGGTAACATAGACGGCGAGGGAATCGCGCCAAAGTTGGTGACGCACAATAACCTAGCACTGGTAAACCTCTCACAGTGCATCGAATTACTGCACGGGGAAACGCAATGAACCCGACAAACTCACAATGAACGGGCAGCAAATACCGTTAAACAACAAATCCACAGATTTTCCGGCCCTTTGAACAGAAGGCCGGCCGATAAACAGGCCATTGCATCATATAGTGTGCGATGTCAAACACATATTTACACACGAATGAACCGTACGAGTTTACCCTTAAAAACACGTGAACGGATTAAGTTCAACAAATCCACAGGAAACCTGTGATACCTACTCATAGTGTTTAAAAAAGGACACAGGCATCAAAATTCTACCTCCCTTGAAGTGACCAAAGCTAAATGACACCCCAAAAACATGGGGAAAAGGCGTGTGGAGAAAATAAAAGGTGAAGGGGAAGGAGAAAGGAAAGGTGGAAGTAAAAAAAGGGGGAGGGGGGAATAAATTTTAAAAAAATAAAAATAAAAAAATGGCGCAATGATGGAAAATTGTCCGACACGAAAGTTGAACCTCACAAACACTAGGATACAACTGTATGCGAGCATCAATCCGAAAGTGAGCCAACGACCAACTAACACAAGTCAGTAGGTAAACCCCAGAGCTATCAATCCTAATCCCCAGCCAGTTCGGGGGATAGGATTAAACGGAGATCGTGAAACGTGCAGCAGAACGCGACACTGAATTTTAATCTCCACGGTTTGGTCCGCTGACGATGAAGAGTACCGGCAATTAAAAGCAATACGTCCTCGAAACACACATGAACTAGACAAAAACAACAGACTGACTTGTGTCGCTCACGTGTGTACTGCCGGCCGATAAACAGGCCATTGCATCATATAGTGTGCGATGTCAAACACATGTGTGTGTGTGTGTGTGTGTTCCTTACGAGAAAATGGCAACACCTGCTACAGTCAACAATAACAAGTCTAAACAAGAACACTTATGTAAAGTAGCCTACATAACTTACAAACAATTAAATACAAGCTGATGGAAGAAGCCTACATAACTTACAAACAACTAAATACAAGCTGATGTAAGATGCCCATATAACTTACCAACAATTAAATACAAGCTGATGGAAGAAGGCTACATTCCTTACCAACAAGTAAAAACACGCTGATATAAGAAGTCTACATAACTTACCAACAAATAAATACAAGCTGATGGGATATGCCTCCATAACTTACCAACAATTAAATACAAGCTGATGTAAGAAGCCTACATAACTTACCAACAATTAAATACAAGCTGATGGGATATGCCTCCATAACTTACCAACAAATTAAATACAAGCTGATGTAAGAAGCCTACATAACTTACCAACAATTAAATACAAGCTGATGTAAGGAGCCTACATAACTTACCAACAATTAAATACAAGCTGATGGAAGTAGCCTACATAACTTACCAACAATTAAATACAAGCTGATGTCAGAAGCCTACATAACTTGCCAACAAGTCAATACCAGCTGATGTCAGAAGGCAGTTTTATTTGTTGTATTTAACTCCAAGGCCGCATTTCCCAAATGTTGGTTTGGGCAAATAGCGACAGGCGCATGAGATGGATCGACCATGATAATTCAAGGATAGTGCCAGATTAGCTTGGCGCCGATCTATCTCCTGCTGTAGTGCTTCATGGCTAAATGGGTTAATGTACCGACAACTTCTCAGCGTTCAGTACAAAGCTAATCTAGCACTAACAAGGTAACCTGTTACTACCCTTCAATTATCATAATTGATCAATTGCATGTGTAGTGTCGCCTCACCCCAGCCTTACACACCAATTTTTGTAGCGTCGCTGACCGTGCGCAATGTTTGTTTGACCGGTGAAAGTGTATGTAAATGTTTGCTTCGTGTCAGGATGCCAAGTTCACACACACACACACAGTCACTCGTACTCAGTACTAACTACAATAAAACATTTGAAACGAAGATCTCATTGCGTATCGACTATATCGCAGTACAGGCTAATAATGGTAAAGAGACAACAAATGCCGCGGCATGAGGCCGTTTAAGAAAAATATATTCTCTGCTGGTCACAGTGTAATCAGGCGTTACTACAGTAGCGCAGCACAGTACTAATATCTAAGTCGTGTCTCTAAAAGGAATGACAAAGTCAAAACAAGTACCCTTTTTAAAGGAGAATCTAGTAAAATAACTAAGTCGGAGAGGCCATTAGGTAAAAGGTAGCCTCGGCAAAAATGACAAAGTCCAAAGTGCTTTTTAAAAAGGAAAGTCATTAAAAGTAGCTAAGTCACAGAAGCATTTGGTAACAGACGACCTGTACAAAAATGACTAAGTCCAAAGCGCCCTTTGTAAAAGGGAAGCCTCGACCTGAAAACGACAGAGTCCAAAGCGCCCGTTACAAAAGAAGATCTCCCAAAAATAACAAAGTCCAAAACGCCCTTTGTAATGGGAAGCCTCGGAAAAACGACAGAGTCCGAGCCGCCCGTTATAAGAGATAACTATCACAAAAAAAGTGGCAGAGTCCAAAATGTCCTTTCATAATGGGAAGCCTCGGAAAAACGACAGAGTCCGAGGCGCCCGTTATAAAAGAAGACTCCCGAAAAATGGCAGAGTTCTTAAGCTCCCTCTGTAATGAGAAACGAGTCCGAGGCGCCCGTTACAACGTAGAGCTGCCAGAAAAACGATGTAGTCCGGGATTCCCGTTCAAGGGAGGGCCCAGAAAAATGACAAGAGTTCAACATGCTGGTTTGCAGAGAGAACTCTGCAAAAATCGGCTAAGTCGAGAGAGCAACTGTAGTAAGCAGTCGTGGATAACAACCGCTCAAATCCACCTATCTCCGAAGACCAGGAACACACTGCGCTCCAGCCCGAAGGTTGTTAGTGCTGAGCGCAGCGGAGTTTTGCTAGCCAAAACTAACAAGTAGTAAAAAGTGGTTTGCCCGACCAAAATCATTACGTTTGACAAAATGGTGAAGCACTCTTCCAGGCCTCTGTTTGAGAAAACTCGGATCATTTAATGTACGCACTCAGCATTTACAGATGTTTTACTGCTTCAGTATTGTTAGCGATCTAACCTTTGGACTGACCTGCTGGGGTAGAAATTTATGTAAAAGAGATCAAGATCGTCTTAACAAAATAATCAGGAAAGCGGGATCGGTAGAGCACAAAGTACTTTGGACACACTGTACAGCAGTCGGATTACGAACAACTGGCTGACATTCTTAATGACAAAACACATCCACCTAAATATGAATTTGACAACAGACGTATCGAACGAAGTGGCAGACTCCGAGTACCCAAAAGTCGTACATCACGTTATGCCAACCCTTTTGTCCCTCAGGCTGTTACCCTTTTCAACAGTAATATCAGTAGATAGTGTCGGTCAACATTGTTTAGTTGTATAGTACTAGCCCATTCAGTAGTTTGCTGCAACATCGCTGACAACAGAAGCACAGGGGACATACACCATAAGTGTTTCTGGTTCCAAGAGTGTTACAAAAGTAACGGTAACGTCTGTTAAGTTCATCTCTTTAACTGAGCGTTATAGGTTATTCAATTAATTGAATGAGTGAATCATGTGCTGATTGATCAGACAGTGAATTTCCCCATGAGTGATTAATAAAGTATTATTGTATTGTATTGTATTGTATTGTATTGTATTGTATTGTATTGTATTGTATTGTATAGGCGTTAAGTGACGCTTCTAATACTTGGGAATGCTGCATTGGGTTAGATTGGTTAACAGTGTGGTGACAAAATATGTTGCAATAACCCTTTGCGTGTCGGTAGCGGTTTTTGTCGCGATGATTCCTTCCCTTTGACGATGCATGGTGATTGCGTCAATTTTGATGATACAGTCAATATTGTTGTTGCTGTTGTTATTGCTGCTGCTGCAGTGGTGTTGATTTAAAACACGTGTCGTTTCAGACGTGAGCAAAAAAAAAAAAAAAAAAAAAAAAAAGGAAGGCAAGCCAAAATAACAAAAATAGAGCCTTATATATTTAGTTTGACTTTAAAAGACCTTGGCCTACACATCGATGTCTGTTATGATATTATGCTCGCAAGACAGATTTGTGTCTCTTTTTGAATACGTCTGGTTATTGAACGTGTTTAAATTGAAATGAAGTTAGATCACGTTTCTTTGATGGAATTCTGACTTACTCCATCTGCATACTCCATCTCGCACCCTCCTCTCTTCCTCTGACACACGTAAATTTCGCCTTCCCAATTTCAAATGTAAAACACGTGGCGGTCGTGCCTTCTCCCATCTTGGCCCCGCCACTTGTAACAGCCTCCCCGCCCCTGTGCGTAACTGTCAAACGCTCTCCTCATTTAAATCACTTCTCAAAACCCAGCTCTATAACTATAATAAATTATTATTATACTCTGTAATAATATAATATAATAAATTGTGTTGTACCCGTCTTTTCTAAGCGTGTTTCTTTCTCCTTTGGGTACTTATTTGCATTGTACACGCCTGGCAGTCACCTTTTTGGTCTGGATTGTTCACCTCTACAACGCTGCGTTTCACTAGTTCATTTTCCCAGCCATGTACAATTCATCACCACGGTCACGTGTGTGTGTGTGTGTGTGTGTGTGTGTGTGTGTGTGTGTGTGTGTGTGTGTGTGTGTGCGATTGTGTGTGTGTGTGTGTGTGTGTGTGTGTGTGTGTGTGTGTGTTAGCTGTTAGCCTTTTCATTGTATCAGCGCTTAAAGCTTAAGCTTAGAATACGCGCTTAACAAATCTCTTTTATTATTATTATTATTATTATTATTATTATTATTATTATTATTATTATTATTATTATTATTATTATTATTATTATTATTAATTCTGCATTATTATTCGTAGACAAAGTCATCCAACTCGCAAGTAACTGCATGTTCTAAACATCCTTGCTGTCAATCATTGAACTGTGAAGTGATCTGAAATCAGTTCCTTGTTTGTATCCGCGACACATCGATGACTTTTAACCCATTCACTGCTTGTTGACGGAAACTGTTTCTGCAGTCTTCGTCAGTTCAGCATCAACACACCCTAGCTGTCCTGGGTACATGGCCACAAAGTGTGGTCTGCAAGAGGCATAGATCTTCATGAGCCCCTGCATCTGTGATAAGTTAGTGCATCTGAGTGGGCTCATGAGGATCTATACCTCCTGCAGTTGGGCGTGTTCAAATTTTCTCGGCACTGAAAGGGTTAATGGCATCTGGAATTTTGCAAATAAATTCAACGCATCGCTTGTTGTTTATTCGAGCGGCAATCACGATGCGACCCACATTTCTTTAAAATGCTATAACATAGTCCCTTTTCGAGGTGTTTGGACTCGTCCCCCCCCCCCCTTCTCCCCCTCCCCCTCCCCCTTCCCCGTTGTTTGATATTTTGGCGAATGGTGATAGTCTCGCACTCGCCTACCACTACTATCCCCCTCCCCTCCCCCTCCCCCCCCCCTCCCCGCGTGTTTGCTATTTTGGCGAATAGTGAGAGTCTCAACACGCATGCGCCTACCCCCCCACCCCCACCCCCCCCCACACACACACACACCTCCACAACCACCCCTCTTCCTCATCCCCACCCCACCCCCTGCCCCCGCTTTTCCACTTAAGGGGCCCTAGAAGGCTATTTTAGCGCCGGGGATGCCTTTTGTATCAGGTTGAAGGGTCCCAAACAAAACGTTGGAACCCACCCCTCTTCCTCCAGGTAACTGATCAGCCCCTGCACGGATCTTGACAAGTAATAACCAACGATGCGTTTGATTACAAATCTTGCTTGTATTTGTTTGCACTAGATCTCAGAAATCATTCATGTGGTATGAGCAGCGTGTATTGGAAGGAGGCCACACAAACCAATTCTGACTGTCATGCCGCCATTAACGGGAACACCAGCGGATTCACGCTGATCACCCCAGCACGACAGAACTGTATTCATAGTTCAGAAAAGACCGACTTTACAACCCCAACGTGGTGGGTGGACATGGGACAGGTTTACACCGTCTCCTCCATCAGGATCTTTGCTGCCGACGGATGTGAGTACAGGCACAGCTCAGCCTAAGTATTAACTCTGTATCTGATACGACACGACCGGGTCTCTGACACCCACCCTACGGGCGTGCCCGGTAAGTGAAAGATCCTCGGGCCGACGTCAACCTTAGTTGGCCCGCGCACATCCACGTGCTAAGGCTGACGTCGGCCCACAGACCTTTTTGCTTACCGAGTGTTGTTTGTTCTCAAGTCTAAGTCTCTCTTGGCTTGACTTCGCGAACGAAGATTTTATAGGAGTTGCCCACGACGTCTGCAGGCTTGTTCGTGGCTGCGGAGGCCAATCCGAGACAGGCAGGTTCGACCGCAGTGGCTGCAGGGGAAGGTATGGCCAGGGTTCTGAGCTGCGGCATCTCTGTTTTTTCTCCTGAGCCGCTTGTCCTTAAGGCTAGCTCTGTGAGAGTCCTCAAGTCTAAGTACATTCTGCAATAACGCTTAAGTCTGACTTTTGGCTCCAGTGTTTAGCAATATACTGAGGCTGTTCTGAATTTGAATCTCCTGACAGTTTGTGACAAATGCAATTTTAAGATCGTCATATGAATTTGTCAATATTATTTTGTGTTCAATTATCAATTTTAAAAAAATGAATTGTTTCCATTAATTTTTATACAATAGATCTTGACATGTTACATTATTTTTTAATTACAGCTCTAAATCGATATATCGCGGTCCATAAAGCGGGACTGCGATGTATTCTTACGGGCGATTTACTGAGTTTGGCGGGGGGGGGGGGGGGGGGGAGTGGGGGGGGGGGAGCGGGGAGGGTGTCAGTAGGCGTTCATTGATACACTGAGCAGTCCCGGAAACCGCTGTCTATTTATTTTGTGACACCGGCACCGGCACAGCGCTTCGCTCTTGTCTAGCTGTGAAGTATTGCCGACAACACACTTGACTGGCCATCGCTTAACAGGCGTTTTGTACATTTTGACCCGCCAGTATGACACACTGTGAAACAAAACTCTAATGACAACTTCTTGCATTTATTTATTTAAGCACTTGCTAAGATGTTTAGTTTGGAGTCCGCCACCAAGGACAGTAATCCGATTAACCCATTCAGCCCTGACGCAATACAGCAGTAGATGGGTCAACCATGATAATGCTAGCGTAGTGCCAGATTAGCTTCGGGCCTATCGGAGCCAAGCTAATCTAGCACTGCCCTTGAATTATCATGGTCGATCCATCTCCTGCAACAGGTGCATGGTCGTTAGATGACGCCTCCAAAATTTTGGAAATTCGTGCGCCGGGCTGAACGAGTTAAACTGATCGCCAAATGCGGCTAGTGAGTGTCTCGGGGCCATCCTGCATCTCAACAGTGAACGACTTCCACCTGAGACAAACATAGACTTTCAGAATACATTGTACCGTCACATGGCCCTTCGTCCATGTATGTTTTTCCTGCTGAGGAAGTCCGTGAGAGTTCAGTGTCAATCTAGCTTCACTCACCCCGCTAAGCATCTTAACCGCTGAAGTAGAATGTGGCAACAGACTTTCACTTCATATTGATTCTGCGCTTACGGAAGTTTAAGCCCTAATCGTTTGCTTGTGTTGCCTTAATCTGGAGGAGGTCTTTTGGAGTTTAGTGTGTAGCGAGGGGTGCGCGCGGTAACGGGGAGAGGTGTCAGGTGGGGGCTTGGGACGGTGACAGAGATATATCGCGGTTCACTAGCGTCCGCGGTCGGTCCAAGTTTGTTAGGGTTCCAAAGTCCCTCAAGCCACTTACCCACTTACGGTATCGCGATATGTAACAAAGCGCAATATATCGGGTCAGTGCTGTAATTTCTTTTCCAGTTTTTCATTCATTTTTTAATTTAATTTTATTTATGTTATTTTATTTTAATAATATTTTTAGGTAGCTCGCATGAAAAGCACAAAATGCGTTGATGCTTGAAGAAATCGTGTCATTGTTGAAAAGCATATTTTTTACTT
>BTPG01000003.1:251158333-251218333 GCA_036245525.1 Semisulcospira habei | reverse complement strand
GGCTGCCCCAGGAAGCTCACTAACATCATCCGCCTCTTCCGTGATGGAATGGTAGGAGATGTCCAGTTAAACGGTGACACATCCACACCCTTTGACATTTCCAACAGTGTGAAACAAGGCTGTGTTCTTGCCCCCGTGATGTTGTACCTGTTCTTCACATCTGTCGTGACCCATGCAGTACGCGACCTTGGGAAGGGATAGTTATTTGGGTTTAACGCCGAGCAGGCGACTAAGGCCATCTCACGGCGGGATGGGTAAAAGTCTGGTCAGCCAGACTAAAAGCAAGGTCTTAAGACAAGATGTAAATATAGCTTAAACATGTCAGGCTAAAATGTCGCACAAGTCTTTAAAAGAAATGTATACAGACTCTCAAAAAGGGCAAATAAAAAATATTTACATAGTCTATGAATGCTCAGATCTGGTTAAAAATATTGCATTCTCTCAAGAAATTGAAGATGTTGTCCGTGGGAACATCCCGGAACAAAACCTTCAAGGAGTCTGCTGTGAAGTGTTTATATCTCGTGTCAATTAGATCAGCACAATACAGCAAAAAGTGTCGAACAGAAAACTGCTCATCACAGGCAAAACACCATGGACGCTCATCCTGTTTAAATAAGTAAGAGTGCGTAACATACGTGTGCCCGATGTAGAGCCGAACAAGGACAGTCTCCTCACGGCGGCTGTCGCAGCGGAAAGGTAGACTGTCGGACAACGTAGGAAGAGCTTCATGAAGCTTGTTCCCTTCCTCTTTGTCCCACTCGGACTGCCACTCGCGGGCTATGTACGCACTAATCACAGGTTTAAAATCACTATAAACAGTCTGTGTGTCAGGGACAGGGTCACTGCTGGCACTGTTGGCAGCAGAATCTGCGATTCTGTTGCCTTCGATGCCCACATGGCCCGGGACCCAAATAAAAATGATGTCATAATATTCCTTCATCAAGTCTGCGTAGAGCTCTCTAATCTGCACCAGCAGTGGATGGTCTGTTCTCGCGCTCTGAAGGGTCTGCAGGGCAGAAAGAGGGTCAGACAGAATCAGGAAGTTCCTTTCCCGAGACCGATAGGCATGCTTGAATGCCAGCAGAATTGCCTGCAGTTCTGCACTAAATACAGAGGAATGGTCAGGGAGACGGAGCTTAAATGGGCGTTTAGGATGGCGAGAGGACACTAGAAGGGAGTGTACCTAAAGTACAGACTAGACGGCACTCTCTTCGACCTCCGTCGACTGAACGCCAGGACCAAGACCATCGAGAGACTGATCCTTGAGGTGCTGTTCTCGGAAGCCTCTCGACTATTTTGCCGCACCATCAGTCTCAACAAGACTGAGGTCCTGCACTAACCAGCCTCACGCACAAGAGCATCCCCACCAAAAGTGTATATTGAGGGCACAGAGCTGAAGACTGTCGATCAGTTCAGGTATATGGGGAGCATCATCTGTTCTGACGGTACTATTGACAAGGAAATCGCAGCTCGTATCAGCAAAGCCAGCCAAGCCCTGGGTCGTCTGCGTGCTCGTGTGTTAAATAACGACAACATCAAGCTCTCCACCAAGGTTAAAGTCTTCAAGGCAGTAGTCCTCCCCAGCCTCCTCTACGGCTGTGAGTCATTGACGCTGTACATAAAGCACCTCAAGCTGCTTTAACATTTCCACATGAGATCCTTGCTCTCACTCATGGGCATCAAATGGCAAGACAAGGTGACAAACATGGAAGTCCTGGACAATGCTGGCTTAGTGAGTGTTGAAGCCTTGATCTTAAAGATCTGGACAGGTCATGTCATACGCATGGCTGATTCTCGCATGCCACGCCAACTCTTGTATGGCGCACTCTCAAAAGGCCACAGGAAGCAAGGACGGCCAAAGAAATGCTTCAAAGACTGCATAAAAAAAAACAGCCTCAAGTACTGCGTCTTCCCGGTAAAGGAACTTGAAGCGCACGCACAAGACAGATCTGGGTGACCTGCCTCTGATCTGGGTGGCGTTCCGCCACCAGGTAAGCCTGCACGCTCTTTAAACACAATCGGCGCGAAAAGATCACCAGTGCTAGAGCTCGCAGAAAGACAGCGTCGACTCTTTCCACAGCTACGTTCCACTGCCCCCATTGCCCTCGCAGGTGTGCTTCCAGGATTGGCTTATGCAGCCACACCCGCACCCACAAATAGAAGTCATGCACAATGACGACATCATCGGTTTTCGATGGTCTACCATTACGATTGATTGATGATTGATTGATTGATTGATTGATTGAATGATTTTGCATTTTGACCTGAACGTCTCTTTTTTTTGTAATCGCATAATTCTATGTTATGTGAAATACCTGTGGTGAAAAGAATGGTTTAGAAACTTTGATTTCATTTTAACATAGACATCAGTTATTTTAATACAGAGATCGTTTCATTTAAAACAGATATCACAAGGTTACTTAGAAACATCGGATGCATCTTGGGATTACATAGTACATATAAATGGGGCGTCTTCCGCAGGCACACAGACGGCGAATGATGGCCGTGTAGACCTACAAAATAAACACACAGTCTACTCATGCTGCAACACTCACCGGCTCACTGGCTCTGGACCTGTTCGTATTTCCCAAGAATTGTTTATGCAATTTTCTCTCGCTCTGTCTGTCTGTATGTCTCCCTCCCTCTCTTTTTTTGGGCGCGCGCTCACGTGTGTGTGTGTGTGTGTGTGTGTGTGTGTGGTGTGTGTGTGTGTGTGTGTGTGTGTGCGTGCATGCTGTGTGTGTGTGTGCATGCTGTGTGTGTGTGTGTGTGCATGCTGTGTGTGTGTGTATGTGTGTGTGTGTGTGTGAGACAGAGAGAGAGAGAGAGAGAGAGAGAGAGAGACAGAGAGAGAGAGAGAGAGAGAGAGAGAGAGAGAGAGAGAGAGAGAGAGAGAGAGAGAGAGAGAGAGAGAGAGAGAGCACACATATACATATTTGCCTTTGCTGTATGAATTCTAATGTACTTAATGATTTTCTGTGTATTGCTTTACTTTGCATGTTTACTCATTTTATATTTTTGTGCGTACGCGTTATGCGCGTACGAATGTCTGGAGTGCGTGTCCGAGAGCGTGTGTGTATATGTGTGCGTGTGTGTCTAAATGCGTGCGTGTGCAAGTTTGTGTTTGTGTGTGTGTGAGCGTGCGTGTGCGTGCGTATGTGCGGGCGTGCGTGCGTGAGCGAGTGCATACATGCGTCAGTGTGTAGTATGTGTATGTTTACATGTCTATGTCATTTATGTAGTAGATGTAGCAACGGCAAGTTTGAAAACTGGTCCTGTTACCAATAACTTCTACCGTTGGAAAAAAAAGGGTTCATTGTTCATTGTTCTTTCACTCCCCTCTCTCGCTTCCCATTCTCCCTCCCTCTCTTGCCCCTTCCCCGCCCCCCCCCCCCCCCCCGGCACTCCTCTCCCTCCCTTGTTCTTTCAGCTTTATTCGAGCACCTATGAGTTAACTCATTCGAGACATTCCGCCTCCGATTACGCGGCTTATGCCGCGTATCCAGAGGCGGCACGTCTCGAATGAGTTAATTGTATTATCAATTTTCTTGTTGCTGTTATTGTTCCTACCTGGAAAATCACATGGAATAAAACTAAAGATGCCAATGAGGCCATTCGAAGCCTACAACAAGAACATAAAGAATGCTGTACAAATTGGCTGAAGCTACATCTATGGTCATTACTCCTATGAAAATGACTGTGGGCATGGGTCACCCCATCTTGTTGATAATGAGATGGTATAATTATACTGGCGATCAAAAGACATGAGACATTTTTGGAATCATCGGAAACACTTTAGTTTAATCTAAAAATTTTGCATTTCTTTTGCTCGTCCGTATACCAACACGTGATTTTAATCTTCAGGTTGCTCACCTGGCTATTACGGCTCTACCTGTACGCCGTGTGGTGAGGGATGTCAGAGCGGTCTGTGTCAGCAGGACGGTACCTGTAGTTGCAAACCCGGATGGACGACACAGTACTGCAATTCACGTAAGTCTGCGTTGTTGGGCACAGATATCACAGACATTAACCCATTCACCCCCACGGACGCATTTCCTAACTTTTGGAGTTGTTACCTAGTGACTTTGTACCAGCTGTAGGAGATGGTTTGACCATGATGATTCAAGGGTAGTGCCATATGAGCTTGGCGCCTTCAGGCGCCAAGCTCATCTGGCACTACCCTTGAATCATCATGGTCAAACCATCTCCTGCTGTAGGTCGTTGGGGCTATATGGGTTAACGTATCAACTCTTCACACTTGTAGGCGCTACATCTGTCGTAGAGCTCTGTGACAGGTTACAATATACGTTAACCCTTGTAGGCCTAAGGGAGGTCAAAGGAACCATTGTACCCCGAACGCCTGAGGTGTTCAATGATTTGTTTGACCTCCCGAAGACCTACAAGGGTCCGTGCAGCAAGCCCCTGCTACCAATAACGTATTTGTTTTCATTCCTCCACTATTAAAAAAAAAAAAAAAAAAAAAAGAAATCAAGAAGAAATCTTCCAACCTGGATCACGCCAGATACTACTGACGTCAAAGGGATATACATATATGAATAATACCCTTATGACGTAATTAAAAAAATATTTCACGACTTTGCGGTCTCCAGTAGTGTTCCTGTTGTTTCGAACACACTAAGCAACTTTTTACTTTAGAACGTTTTGGTGATCTTTTAAAGAACAAAACTCGCATCCAAGACGCGTCACAAAGAGGCCTCCAAGAAGTCCGCCTTTTTTCGCTACACGGGTCTTTGTAGCGAAGTCACATGGTGCGGTTTGCATTTAAAGAGACTGGTCGCGTGACGTAGGAATGTAAACAATTTTGTTTATACATGCGCATTATTTACTACTTCTAATCATCTAGACAGATGTCTTTGAGGTTAAATGTGACGTATGTATTTATGTATTGTTAAGTCTTTAGTGACATGATATGGGTGTGCATTGCATTTTGCTTGCTGTGTGATAACGGTATTGTGTTTCTGCGCATGATTTGTACATTCTTGCTTGTAAACTTAGAGATTTAGATTAAGATTAAGCGCTGTCTGAACATCCGTGATTTTTCTGATTATGAGTATGATTATAATAGTATTGTTATCGTCGTCATCATCAACATTATTATTATTATTATTATTATTATTATTATTATTATTATTATTATTATTATTATTATTATTATTATTATTATTATTATTATTATTATTACAGTGTTTCATTATTATTATATGTACTTGTTCAGATGATTTGTCTTGGCACTTTAAGTCTTTTTCATAATTGGAAAATCATTTTGAAACACGTTAACTCATTCAGCCCGACGGCCGTATTTCCCACATTTTTGAGACGTCATCTAATGACTATGCACCAGTTGCAGGAGATGGATTGACCATGATAATTCAAGGCCAGTGCCAGATTAGCTTGGCGCCGACAGGCGCCAAGCTAATCTGGCACATGGCCTTGAATTATCATGGTCGACCCATCTCCTGCTGTAGTGCGGCAGGGCTGAATGGGTTATTCAGTGATAACTCGTGGCACAAAATGCTGACACTGTTAATTTAAACCCTTTGATTCCTTGAACCAAATGATTTTATACTGTAAAAATCAAAAGATTAATAACTGTGGATTTTTTTCTTGTACAGCGTGCCCACAGGGACGGTACGGACAGAACTGCACGTCAGAGTGTGGAACAGGTTGTGATGGAACCAAGTGTGACGCGGCCTCTGGTGCTTGTACCTGCAGCTCCAACAGATGGATAGCACCAGTGTGTACAGGTAAATACTGACACTGACAGACATAAAACATGAAGTCTATTTTGTATTGCTATGTAAATCTCGCTATTCCCAAAAGGTGAACGTACTGACTTTTGCCATTTTTGTGAAAAGTGCGCTTTGCTTTGCATTTTAGTTTGACAATCTCACTTTTGACATATTCAGCCCTGACGCACTACAGCTGGAGATGGGTCGACCATGATAATTCAAGGGTAGTGCCAGATTAGCCTGGCGCCTGTCAGCGCCAAGCTAACCTGGCACTGCCCTTGAATTATCATGGTCGATCCATCTCCTGCAACTGGCGCATAGTCATTAGATGACGACTCCAAAATTTGGGAAATACAGCCGTCGGCCTGAATGATTTAACAAATGTGGATTTGCTGTCTTATGCCTTTCTATGACACAACGGCGTATGATAATACCGCCACAGCGGAAACGTGACAGCCCCTTTTTGCTTCTAAATTGTATGTCTGACGGTCTTGGGGCCAGTTGCATGAGTAGTGGGGCCAATTGCATGAGTGTAGTCCTCTGCAAGCCACTAAGCAACACATTGCTTAGTGGCTGGCGGAGGACTACGCTCACACATAAAACTGAGCCCTGTTGTATTATGCTCCATACCATTTTGTCTTGCTATACGTGTTTCTGTTCGTATGAAAATGAATTTACCGTTTACCGTTGTGAACGACATCAGCCAGGCATACTGTTAACTCAATCTACCCCAGACACACCACAGCAAGACATGAATCGACCATGACAGTTCAAGGGTGACGCCAGAATAGCTTGGCGCCTATGGGCGCCAAGCTATTCTGGCATCACCCTTGAACTATCATGGTCGATCTGTGAGTCCTCACTGCACTGCAGTCTTCAGCCGGAGGACAACGGCAAAATTTGCGGATTTCGGTGTTGGGGTAGAATGAGTTAATTCATGCAAGCAGCCTCTCGTCAGTACAGCTACGGCATTTTTGTATAGCATTGGCGGCAACGTTGTACGACCCTTTCGCAGCTGCCGATGCGGTTCACCTGCATGAGTAAATGGTTTTTGCACGAATCCTTGCTGTTATGTGAATTACAGAGTGTTCCAGCGGTAACTATGGGATCTACCCTGATGGCGATCGCCGTCCAACAGACTGTGTACCGTGCGGCCAGGGGTGTGACGGACATGCTTGTAATGTCAAGTCCGGCAACTGTACTTGTCTCCCTGGGTGGCAACCAACACGTTGTAACAGCAGTGAGCACGTTTATGACGATTCATTTTAGTTCCTTACATTCATTAATTCGTTTGATCGGGTGAGTCTGCTTTTTTTTTTAAAACACGGTGCATATGTGCATCGGCGTTTTGTTGCATATTCATATATTATACATAACTCATTCATCCCCGACACACCGCAACATGACATGGATCGAGCATGATAGTTCAATGGTGGTGCCAAAATAGCTTAGCCTATAGGCGCCAAGCTATTAGGCGCCCTAGCTATTCTGGCACCACTTTTGAACTATCATGCTCGGTTTGTCTGTAGAATTGAGTTAAAAGCAAAGCGTTGCTGTAGGAACGTTCTTCTAATAAAAGGAAAATGAAACAGTAGTGCGAAGGACGCGAGTCGGATCACGCTGGTCAGAAGCTGTTGAAACTGCTGCACCAACAGTATAGTCTTTCCCACAAACGAAGATGAAAGAGTTCGTTGTTAGATTTTCAGTTGATGTCTATTTGACTGTAACTCATTCAGCCCGATTGTCGTATTTCCCAAATTTTGGAGGCCTCATCTAATGACTATGCACCAGTTGCAGGAGATGGATCGACCATGATAATTCTAGGGCAGTGCCAGATTAACTTGGCGCCGAAAGGCGCCAAGCTAATCTAGCACTACCCTTGAATTATCATGGTCAACCCATCTCCTGCTGTAGTGCGTCAGGACTGAATGGGTTAACTCTTTAGGTTTGAAGAACAAACGGGTGCAGTGCTTGCTTGGCCCACGTGCGAAGCAAAAGTGAGTCTATGTTCTAGGCCAGTGGTCGTCTGTCGGTCGTCCGGGGTCGTCCGTCCGGCGTCCGCCTTCGTCAGTGATAAACTTTAACTTTGGCATTTCTTCGGAGACCATTCAAACAACAGTCTTCAAACTTGGCCGAAGGATCTTTTTTATCTAAACATACCTATTTCATTGATCTCTGTCAAAGGTCAAGACCACTGAGGATCAGGAAATAGGAAAGATAATAGCATTATGTTGACAAAATTTCTTTTTTTCTCAAATACTATTCAAACCTTCAAACTCAAACTTGGTAAGAAAATACCTGATGGTGAGACCATTCTATGTGGTGTCTTAATGACATCTCTTTAAGGGCAAGGGTCACAAGAGCTCAGGAAATAGGTAATAAATAGCCATATTTTGACATAAGATGTTTTCCCCCTCAAATACTGTTCATAACTTCAGACCCAAACTTGGTACAGAGATACCTGATGGTACGACTTTTCTATGCATATAACTCTTTTTGGATGACCTCTCAGAAAGGTCAAGGATGACAAAAGGTAAAAAATAGTTCACAAATAGCTATTTCTGGACAATTTGTTTTCTTTCTCGAATACTATTTACAACTTCAAAGCTAAACGTGGTCCAGAGATACCTGATGGTAAGACCTTCCTATGCATGCTAATTCGGATGACCCCTCGGAAAGGGCAAATTTCACAACACAGGTGTCAGCACTTTTGCAAAACATTTCAACCAAATTTGGCAGAAATGTATCTGATCAGACTTTTCTATGCATACTACGTTGGTTCACTACTCACAAAGGTGAAGGGTCACGGGAGTTTGACAAAAGTATGAAAAATGCATACATTTTGAGAAAACATGGATTTCGCAAGTACAAAGCCAACCCTTCAATTACGTTAGAGCTAAATCATTCATGCACGTGAACTTTGCCATTCTTGCTGCCCTATAAATCGTAACCAGAAATGTGCACTTGCCGCAGCCTGGTGATGGAAGTAGAGTGTCTGGAGCAGAAGAAGCACTTTTTACCACCCAGAAAACCGGAAAGGTCCTGTATATCATTTTGCATTCCGCTACATCGTCATGTGCTATTTTGTTTGTAGTGTGTCCACCCGGTAGCTACGGGGTGGACTGTGGCGGGACGTGTGGAGCGGGGTGTCAGGGCGGCGACTGTGACGATCAAACAGGAACCTGTACATGCATGGAACACTGGAAACAGCCACTTTGTGATGGTTAGAACCTCTCTTTGTCTCAGTCTATCTGTCTGTTTGCCTGACTCTCTGTGTATGGGTTTAAAACTCTAAAGTTAAAAACCGGACCAAAACGCAGACTGTGACGTGTGATAATTACACAATAAATCCCAAGACATAAAGAAAGACACATAGCTAGGACGACTGCCACAATGTATTGTGTTGTGCTTTTTCTTTATAAACGGGTTTCTTTCTTTGTTGGGAGTTTCTTGTAATAAATCAGATCGTTTTAACTCATTCAGCCCCGAAAGACCCCATCAAGACATGGATCGAGCACGATAGTTCAAGGGCGGTGCCAGAACAGCTTGGCGCCTATAGGCGCCAAGCTATTCTGGTACCCCCCTTGAACTATCATGCTCGATCTGTCTTTAGAATAGTGATACATTCCTACAGATGGCAACTTGAAAATGTGGGGATTTCGGTACCGGGACAGAATGTGTTAAAACAAGCATATCGGTAATATGGACGCAAAGTCTGGTGAGTCGAGAGGCTAATGCAGATATGGAGAATGTCTTCTTTGTGTCAGAGTGTGCGATTGGTTTCTACGGACCCAGTGACAACTGTCGACAGAAATGTAGCCAGGGCTGTGTGGACTCAACGCCATGTAACGCTATAGATGGAACATGCACGTGTAAACAACGCTCGATTGGGGACAAATGTGACGGTAATAATAATAATAATACCGGTTATTATATAGGCGCTTTTTCCCAATTCTGCGAATCGCGGGTTCAAAGCGCCGCGAACTGAACCCAATACGCACGCTCACGTGACACACACGCATTCACTCTGAAGACACACACAGTATAAGACAGATACAGGACATTCACGTGGTGCGAAGGGTCAGCTCAGCTACTGAGGTTTCAGAAATTTTGATTGCTTGTTTTTTAAATTTTTTAAAGTGGCCTGAAACCGGTACCCGGAAAAAGAACCCCTGACGATCCGCCCGACTTAACGGTGACACTTACTGGAGGAGAAAAGTCCGACGCCGGAACTCGGAATCAAATCTTTTACCTTTAGCATTGGTGGCAGGCGACTTAACCACTGCGCCACGGACCGCCCCGGTACAATCATTCCCATCATGTCACACAGCTGTGTGCACCGTAAGACTTTGATCCCTCTTTATGTATCTCGTGAGTTTTTTTTTGTCTTGTACCAGAATATGTTTGCTTGTTAGTTCGTCTTCATGGACATGCTTGTGATGCAGATATCGATATTGAGGACCATTCTCGTGTTCTTGGCATTATCCCCTTCACTACCACTGGCCACGATCAGGATCAGGATTTTATTTAACGACTGTTGACACATTGGTGCTATTAGACAAAATATAATTTAAAAAAAAAACAAAATAAAAAACAACAACAACCACCAAACACAACTTGTTAATATCAAAGAGTAGCCAATAAATAACATCTAAACCCATCTAAACTCACACACAAATTACTTATTATAATAGTTCATCCACTGAACTATGAAATATGATATTAACTAATAAAAATAATAATAATAATAATGTATTTTTTTTTTAAGGCGCCTATACTTTGGATAGAAAAGCTCTAGGCGCCGTACAAATGACATACTAACATACACACACCTTGCATCCTACAGCACATATATATGCCCTAACACACACACTCACGCAACAAGATATTGGAATTGCAATTTTCTTATGTAAGATGTCATACATATGTTCTGCTAATTTGTCAACTGTTATGTTATTTTGTGTCAACAGATTCGTTGTAATAGGACATTCACAGATATATGTTTAACAGAGATGGGGCTTAAGCACCCGCATTAGATGTCTTTTGAGAATTTTGTTTTCCACGAATTTAGTTTTAACTTTCTGTAACTTTCTGTTTTTCTTAGTCTTAACTTGTATATCAGCGAAGCTGTTTTTCTTGAGCAAGGTGGAACACGAGAACTATATTTCATATCATATTTGTGAGAAAAAAAAACTTTTTAGCACAGAGTACATTTTATGTAGAGATAATTTCATATTATTACAAACTGCTGCGTTTTCTCTATTTATAGCTCCCTTTTTTGCTTGTCTGTCACAAATTTCATTCCAATAAAATCCGCAGTGTGAGGGTATCCAAAGAAAAGATATTCCTATTCCTCTGGACATGATACATCTTATAAAATGTTTTATTTCATATAGTCTTTTCTTGTGTTACAATCCCATCTTTTTAGACTATATAGGACAGATTTAGAATCGGCACAAATCAAAATGTTAAATATATCATAAGGTATAAGTTAAATATAATTTAGTGCCATGAGAATCGCATACAGTTCAGACCTAAATATGGAAAATTCCGTACCGAGATAAAAAGATTTCTTCAGCTTCACTTTGAGATCCGGAATAACAAAGCCTGCACCACAGTCTGAAGAATCTAAGACAGACTCATCTGTGAAAATTTTCACTGGCCACCAATTGTGTTTTTGAGGTCTTTGTTAATTCAACGCTGAAGGTCCAATCCGTCCTAGGTGTGAGAATACATAGTGGTGGCAGGTAGAGACGAAAACCTCTTGAGCCTAGGGATTTGTGAATGGCGCTTTTTCGGTTCTCGTGATAGCAGTTTTTTTCACCCTCGCGATCAATGAAAGAAGTGGTCGTCGTGAACCGTGAAAGCCAAAATAAAGATTTTCGTGATCCGGGAAAACATCCGGCTTATTGCATGAAATGGGAAAGTATGCTGCCAGACTGTAAAATCTGGGTAGAAAACCGATCCCCCCCCCCCCCCCCCCCGCACCTCCTGCCTCCTGTCCCTTTCGTTTGCTTTTCCGGCCAGTTGAGTTATGCAGTGAAGATTGTACACCGCCATCAAATCGACAGCTTCTATCCCCCGTTGCCAGTTTTTGCGGGCAGTGACAGAGGTTATCACAGTTCTCAGTGCGCAGAAGGCCATCGGGCCAAAGTCGCCCGCCGTTGGCCCGCGGCGGCCGATGGCCTTTGCGCACTGGGTTGTTCTTTCTTTATTCGTCGTTTCTTGCATCGTGAAACGTGAATGCTATTTTTTGTTTTTGTTTTTTTGTTTTTGGGGAGGGCTGGGGAGGGGGGGGGGGAGGGGGGGAGGGGGGATTCGTGATTTGTGAATGGCAAAATAAATTGTTGTAAATCCGTTCCCTCTCCCCCCCCCCTCCCCCCCTCTCTTTTAAAGTGCGGATTTTTTTCCATTAACTCATTCAACTCCGACACGCCACGGCAAGACATGAATCGAGCGTGATAGTTCAAGGGTTGTGCCAGAATAGCTTGGCGCCCATAATTGTAATACAGTGTTCAGGGGGCAACTTAAAAATTTGCGGATTTCGGTCCTGCAGCAGAAAGTGTAATGCGCTCTGAGGTCAAGGAGTTAACGAAATTATTGAGGCCAATGTATCTGGTTCACCATGTAAAGATTAAAGTTCTCTCTTTAAAAAAAATGGTCGAACCAACGTGAATTATATTACAAACTCGTTTGACTATTTTTGAACGGGAAATAGAATGTGGACACTGATTAATCCGTTCACCGCCAAGACTTTGGTATCAATTTCAGCCCACTTAATCAAATTTCAAATATAAAACGATATGAATTTCCAAAACTTCAGTAGCTCGCTTGAGTTTGCCATTAGCATCACTTGAATGTTCTGTGTTTATGTACAGTGTGTGAGTGAATGCGCGTGATTCACGTGAGCGTGCTTGTTGGGTTCAGTTCGCGGCGGCGCTTTGAGCCGATTTTCAATTGGGATAAAGCGCCTATTTAATGCGCTTATTATTATTATTATTATTATTATTATTATTATTATTATTATTATTATTATTATTATTATTATTATTATTATTATTATTATTATTATTATTGTTCTTATTATTATTATTGTTATTATTATTATTATTATTATTATTATTATTATTATTATATGTTAAACACCACCCACATTCCAGTGGTATAGATCAACATGAGTTTATGCAGTTGCGGGGGTTCATGAGGATCTACGCCTCTTGCTGAAGTCATGTTAACTCCATTATTTGTTGTATTACGAGTTAGGCTGAAGCCCCCGACTTTTACTTCTGACACTGAACTCTGTAATCGGACCCGAGAAGCGACAAGATCCACTGGCCACACTTAACTCGTAATACATGTACAACGATTTTGTCTTGAACAGTAACAATACATAAGCGCGAAGTACCCAATGCGCAAAAGACCATCGAGCCGACGTCGGCCGCCGTTGGCCCGCGCACAACCGTGCGTGGGCCAACGGCGGCCGATGTCGGCCCGAAGGCCTTTGCGCACTGGGTATTCCCTTGAAAGAACCACAAGCTTAGTAAGTGTGCCGAAGAAATTCAAGGGACGCAAATCAATATCAATAGCAAATCTCCATTTCCCACAGTCAGTCAACTACCTCGCGCGTACTGCAGTCGCCCTGAAATTTCTCTCACCGGGTATTTTCTAACTGAACACATTCTTTCGTAAGAAATTGGTACCATAGGTCGTACACAATGCGTGCATATAGTTGTTTTGTTGCATAACCTCCTCAGTTTGTATTTCGCTAAAGAACGGCCTACATAGGAAATTCGCTTGGAAGTTTCTGTCGATATTACCGAATATTGAAATAAGTTATTTTGAGTTATTTTTGGTATGAAATTTGTACCAAAGGTATCACAAAACAACTTCATACAGTTCTTTTTGTTGTGCAACCCCCTACATTGTTTATTTATACGCATTTTTGTGTTTAGAAGTTTGACCACATGAGGATAAGGGTATGTTTGTACTGAGTTAATGGAATTGGCCAAAGACGTATTTGGGGGAAAACGTTTTGCTCAGCGAGTACGTTGTCATCGTTACATGTGATATGTTGAGTCTACTTGGTAACATGTGATAAAAATCAACAAAAAAACTCCCTTTGCTTTGAGAACGGACGACCAGGGGGAAAAGGCAGATAGAGCTACGCCAATGAGAAAAGTGTGAACAGTTTGACAGGGATAATTTCCTATGACGGCTGGCGATCTTTGACGGTGAATTTACAATGACTTACAAAAACACAGTCTGTTTCGACTAACAGCAAGGGGATAAATTGTACAACCATTTTTAATTCGTGATGGCGATGACAATGTAATAGCCCGTGCACGTTCAAGTATATTTTTCAGCGTGCAACGTGACCTTCTGGGGAACGGGAAACTGTTCTTTGCCATGTGGAAACTGCGGTGGCAATGGGTCGTGTGAGATGTCAAACGGCTTCTGTCTGCTTGGTTGTAGCGACGGCTGGGCAGGGGCGGCGTGCGCCCAGAAACGTAAGTTTACATGCACACACACGTACACACACTCATGCAAGGATACACAAACGCGCGCGCACACACACACACACACACACACACACACACACACACACGCGCACACATACATAGACACACACACACACACACACACACACACACACACACACACACACACACACACACACACACACACACACACACCGCCAGGGACGACCATCTTCATTCATCTACATCCCTGTCTTTGTTTAATTTGAGAGCTGAATACCTGCCTGACTCAAATACATGATTTTGTCAGCGATTTCTGTGTCGTAGCCCCTTCCCCAATGCGCAAAAGGCCATCGGGCCTATGTCGGCCTCAGTTGACCCGCGCGCCCTTGTGCGCGGGCCAACGGCGGCCGACGTCGGTCCGATGACATTTTGCGCACTGGGTCACTGCCTAGAAAAAGTGAATACCACACAGTTGTTGTGTTAAGAAGCTAGATTTCATCATTCAGAAAATGTATAACTTGAAAAAAAAATAGAAGAAAAAATGTTGTTTTACATAAAAGCTGAAACCATCTTTTTAGGGATTAGATATGGAGATAGCTGTTAACCCCTTACACGCTACCCATCTGCAAGAGACATAAACCCTTATCAGCCCACGCGGTTGCGGGGGCTCATGAGGATTTATGTCTTTTGTTAGTGCTGTGTTCGTTGTGCCCACGTAGGGTCCCATTTCATTTGTGTTTTACACTCGACTGTCAGTCAGTGTGCAAATGGTTTCAGACGCGAAATCCGCGTCCACTGACAGTCAAGGCTTAAAGCAAATTATTTACAGGTACTTTCAAAAAGTTAATTAAAATTCTCAAGCTCTTCACTCATAAAACATCATGCTGATCATACAGCAAATGAACACACGCAAATCACACGATAAGGAAACGCATCCGAGTTACGTCCCGTGATGGCTGCACTGAATGGTGAGATTTAACCGCACGACAAGAAAACCTGTGCAAGTTAGGTCCACTGACAACAGCACTGAATAATCAGATTTGAGCGGCACAGGACTTGAAACCTATACCACTAAAAGGGAAACCTATTCGAGTTACGTCCCGTGACGGCGATGCTAGATAGTGAAAGTTTCCAGAGAAGGAAACCGATAGAAGATAACTTGGCCACTGACAGCGGCACGGAATAGTCAGATTTGACCACAGGACAAGGAAATCTATGCGAGTTACCTTATCGGAAAGTTGTCCAACCGAGGTTTTTTTAAAGCCACTATCATGTGACCTATCGTGCATAGGTTTTTATGTCCTGTGGTCAAATTTCAAAATTTAGCGCCGCACCTTCATGTTTTCTAGTACATGGACAGTCCCTTTATAAATGCACTGAAAATTTAATATCTGCGATGAAGAAAGAAACCTTTCTTTGCTACGAAATTGTGTGTGCGTGCGTGCGTGCGTGCATGTGTGCGAGTATATATGTGTGTGTGAATGCATGCTTCTGTGTATAGTGCACTTGCTATGCAGTTTGTAAAAAAGAAGAACATGTACTGATAATTTGTTTATATTTATCCTTTCGCTAGTAATTTCTTCAGACAGTGACAGCATGAATGTTGGCGGTGTGGCCGGAGGTGTGGTGGCTGCTGTCGTCGTAATCGCCCTTGGCGTTGTTGGCGGCGTTATTTTCTTCAGGTAAAAACTAACGTAGATATGTCCTTCACATATGTTTAACCCGTTCAGCCCTGACGCACTAGAGCAGGAGATGGGTCGACCATGATAATTCAAGGGTAGTGCCAGATTAGCTCGGCGCCTGTCGGCGCCAAGCTAATCTGGCACTGCCCTTGAATTATCATGGTCGATTCATCTCCTGCAACTGATGCATAGTCATTAGATGATGCCTGAAAAAAATTGGGAAATACGGCCGTCGGGCTGAATGAGTTAACAATGTCTGTTGCAACATTTGTAATGAGAACTTGCACAAACCACCTTGACGCCTCTTCGACCAAGCAAAACACAGACATGTGTTCAAGAGAAAAAAAAAAGACTGCTCTCTTTACAATGGGGAATTATATATTATAATATGATTTGTTTGTGGGCATAACGTTGGACTATTATTTATGCCATCGCTGGTATTAGGAGAGATTCCTGAGGGATGTTGAACAACCTAAATCCCAAATTGTACTGCGATCAGACCCGTGCACAACAATGAACATCAAGGCCCTCTCTATGCTTCTCGAGTTGTCAGATTCCCTTGACGTGTGCATACAACTTCTTGTAGTGATCAGAGTGACTCACAATAAATTTACGGACGATTTCTGATGCGACCGAACAATTTCTGATGTTGCATCAAAGGCGTGAGAAAATCTAATCTGAATCGGCAGATCTACATTGGTGTATTCCAACGCGGAATAAAAAAGAGTCTATTGTGGTCTCAGCTGGGTGCCTTTGGCGGGAGTTGGCTTTTTGTGCCTGAATGAGTTACATTTGCTGCAACACTAGCTGCATGTGGACAGATGGCGGATCTGTTTTGCCTCTTTTTCTCAGCGGTGGGCAAAGTTCTGGTGTCCCGTCACACTTATAGAGGCTATACAGGGAAAGCCTACCACTGTGCTCTCAGGATGCTTGCCTTTGGTGGAGGTCGCCTTGTTTGTGTGTCGGTACGTTGTTCTGACCCTGCCAACACAGTGCCTCAATGCTGGACTGATCTCGGGTGATTTGTCCTCAGTACTATGTCGGGAAACGCTACATTATTTTATACCCTATATACCCAGTGCGCAAAGGTCATCGGGCCGACGTAGGCCGCCGTGCGCGGGCCAACGGCGGCCAAACGTCGGCCCGACGGCCTTTTGCGCATTGGGATAGAGACTATGTAAGGGAAACCTACCAGTGTGCCGCGCTTAGGCGAGCTATATATGTATGTACCAACTCCATACAATGTCCCCTTCTTTGATACATGTAATGTTATATTGTATAACAAGCAAATTAATATTCATGAACTTGCTCGATATACTTTCTTTCCCATAATCCCTTGCAGACCAGAAAGACTCAATCTCGATGCTTGTTTGTCCGCAATGCAAAACACTAAATATGCGCATACTGTCACATTAGCAAGCTCCTTGTGCTCACACTAGTAATGAAATACTTCTTAGTGTGTACGCACGCTCGAAATTACTTTCCCATACACACACATAAAAGAGAAGACAGCAGCGAACGCACGAATCGAATCGCCATACGACACTGATGTGCGCTAGTGATAGTGACCTTATAAAAGGACTAAATAAACAATCCTGCTGGAAGTTTCCGTCATTATCCGTGTTCTAATTACAAGTAGACTTTACTCAACAACACGCACGATTATAGAAAGCACAGATGTCTACACAGTCAAACCAAATCTCCGCGCTTAGTCAGTCGACTGTCCAATACGTGGCACACAACAGGTCACCATTTGGACAGAGACAAACACATATCGGAATTATCACACCCAGGTTCATAAATAGACATAGTTATTAATGTCTGCGGTCGCACTTAAGTCAGCTTATCCGACTGTTTTTTTTTTTTCTTCTCCAACATCGGAGGCGTTCGAGAGGGAATTTGCGCGATGAAACGTGTTCAGCGGTGTCAGATTTGCTGGGTTCTGTATGTTTGGAGCATACATTTGGTGTTTGACGGTAACGTTCCCTTCAGCCTATATGCATGTAAACTATACGTCATGTCATGTTCTTTGCAACATTTCAGAAAAGTCTGACGTGCACTTTGACTATGCTGGCCCTAGATTGTGACGTTAAAGAATTTGTAGTGACGTGATTTTTCTAGTACGTGTTCCACTATCAGTGGCGCTGAAGGTGTAAAGTTCGATATGTTTTAGCGCAAATCTAAACAATCGTGATAATATCCAGCGAAAGTCTACACAGCCTCAATGAACCTGGGCGTAAATCTACCCTGTGTAAATGTGCGCTATCGCTATTCCATTGAGATATTTTTATTCGAGTAAATTGAAGCCTTTGTCGATTTATGCTGGGTCGAATTAGGCTGGGAAGATTATCGCTGAGTTTATTTAGTTCTAAAAACAAATGCAAAATCAGAGGAATACATTTGCACTGGGTAGATGTACGCCTGGGTTGATTTGCACCGGGTACATTTCGGTTAGTAGTGTCCAAATATAGTAAAAATGACCACTTCAGAACCAATGACGGTAATCGGAAGGACTCTGGTAAAGTTTTGTTTTAGACTGGGTACATACATTTTTATTGAGCAACATTTTGCTTGATATAGTGCCGATAAACAGACAGATGTGATTACTTGACCCGATCAAAATGTCCTCATCTTACGACTGGGACATTTTGATTCAGGTCTCGTAATCACATCTGCCTGTTATCGGCATTATATCACGCAAAATGCTGCTCAATATAATATAATATAATATAATATAATATAATATAATATAATATAATATAATATAATATAATATAATATAATATAATATAATATAATATAATATAATATAATATAATATATGGGGAAACTATCGCTGTACTCTCAGGCGAGCGTCATCGGAGAAAGTTGTTGCTTTTGTGTCTATGTATGCTGGTCGGACTATTTCGACACTGTGTATCAAGCCTGGACGGACCCTGTCTACGTAGCGTTTCTCCCTAGAGAGTGTAGTATTTCTTGGTCCGGCAAGGCTGTAGAGGATGTGAGGCCATTTGACAACCCGTGTTAAACCCGAGTTGAGTTCAATCTGTCGAGGGTTGAACTCTATCCTGCGTTTACCCGGGTTGGACAAAGTATAAACGCGCCAACCTTGTTTAAATGCGGGTTTAACCCATGTTGACTCATTCAACCCCGACATAACACAGCAAGACATGGACCGAGCATGATAATTCAAGGGTGGTGCAAGAATAGGCGCCAAGCTATTCTGGCACCACCCTTGAACTGTCATGCTGGATCTGTCTCTAGAATTGTAGGACAGTCCTTCACAGGGCAACTTCACAATTTGAGGCTTTTGGTCCTGGGGTAGAATGTATTAAACAAACCTCCATATAAATGTAAGGTCAAGCAGTCAAGGGACATGTCTGAAAATCTTCGATCACGGTGTTTGTTTCTTTGATTTTAACAAACCGCTATAGCACTTACCTCCCAAATTCCAACAGGTTTTTCGAAACGGTCAGCAGCTGTAGATGATTGTTCTGCCTATTATGGAAACGGGCACTTACGTCTCTAACGATCGTGTAATTTCTTTAATCTCTCTCAATATGTCATGTTGACTAGATTCATCTGCAGATTTGTGTAAACAACATGCGTTAGCTTGCAAACAGTCGAAAAACAACCTTGAAATGTGGGAGCTGCGTCCGACATGATGATAAACTGTTCTACCCTCTGACACCGTATATATATAGTCTTAAATCGATGTTTCGGTGATACTGAGTCTCTCACTCTCTTGGTCTTAAAACCTTGTCCTACTCGCTATCGCGAGTAGGATAAGGTTTTAAGACCACGAGAGTGCGATCCTCAGTATCACCTAAACACCGATGTAACAATCTATTTCTTACGCACCTTTTTTACTTTGCGTAACTCCGATGTGAGTTGTTTTCGGCACACGCCTAGTCACAACACAGTCGCTCTTGTGTCTTGGCAATGATCTTGACGTAATTTACTTTGTAATGTGACGTCAATATTTTTTAATGCTAGACACATGTTCCTACATGATGAAGTCGTGGTAGTCTTTGTCGTAGTATGACGCAGTCACACCAGACACACCCGCGTAGGGTTCTTGTTGAAAAACCTCAGTTTTTTGCCAATCTTCACACGTGGCATAAGGTTGTAGACCATACTGGAGTAACAGTTCCAATAGTACTTTATTCTCGCGATGCATTCACAAATGCATCCACACTTTAATACACTGTCTCTTATACAATGCATCCACAATTTTGATACACTGCGTCTTTCATACAATGCACACACATATTTCCTAATTTTATACTATTAGTATTACAGATTTCCAGAACAATCCCGCAAATTACACAACTCAACCAATCAGAAAATAAAACGTAAGCAAAACTCATTTATATTCATTAAAATGAACACTATATGTCTATGTTCAATCGTCCACTGAAATTTATGTGCATTACTGACGTAAATGTTACGAAATACAGCCTACATGTGTACTACAAAACGTTGACGTCATGCCTGAGGTCACTAGAATAATCGCACTTTTTAAATAACCTTCCACCTTAATCTAGGTCGGACTTTGCAGCAAGTTAGCGAAATGTTCAACATTACAGCTACACATGAAAAGTCGATCGCAATTCTCGATGCAAAAGAAAAGGAATCATACAAATAGGTGCGTGATTCTTATCTAAATATAAAGGAAATGAACACCGGATCTTTTCGTAAGCCGCCGTGAGATGGCCTTAGTTGCCTGCTCGGCGTTAAACCCAAAAACCTAATCAACGTTTCGTATGGTCAACACACACGTGCCCTAAAAAGAATAACACAATCACAAACATCACAAGCTCCATATGCGGATATCGTGGCATATCAATTTCAGGGCACTTTTATGTTTTTGTGTGAAATGCATTTTTTTTTTTTTTTTACAGATCCAGGCGGTCACGAGCAAGTTCTACAAAAGGCGTCGCCACGGACAAAAACATTTTAACCATGCAAGGTGTGTGTACGTGTGTTTGTGTGTGCGTGCGTGCGTGCGTGCGTGTTCTGTGCTGTGCTGTGTGTGTGTGTGTGTGTGTGTGTGTGTGTGTGTGTCTGTGTCTGTGTGTGTGTGTGTGTGTGTGTGTGTGTGTGTGTGTGTGTGTGTTCAGGAATGTATTTAAAGGTGTGCTTTTTCTCGTTGCATAAAAATATGATACTTTAACCCCATAAACGCCACCAGCTGCAAGAGACCAAGACCCTCATAAGGAGGAGAGACATGAATCTTCATGAGCCCCCGCAGTTGCGGGGGCTCATGAGGATTCATGTCTCTCCTCAGCCTCGTGTTCTCTAGCGATGTTTATTTTTTGTCTTATTTACACTTGTGTTTTTCACGCAAATTTCGGGCAGTGCGCGATGGTTTTACATTGCACAATTACTGACAGCTAAGGGATTCAACACTATGTAAAGAATCCCAGAAAACAAAGGTCCTCGGTCCCACGACGGCCGCAGTGGACCCGCGCATTTTTTGCTACTGGGGGCGCTTTGACGCGTCTTTTCTTGATGTTTCTTTAGCACCGGACCCAAACGCCAGGCGCGTCAAAAGAGCTCGCACACAGGCTTCCACGGAAGGAGCCTCTGTACCGGAAAAACTTTACGATCACCCAGGCACCTACGAGATCACAGGATGCGAGGCGTCGCCTTACACCCAGTTACAGACAGGCTCCGCCGGCGCTCACAGTCAAGAGAACCATTATGCCAGTCTAGCTGTTCAATACTTCAACACTTCTGATGTTGTGCTGTATGAAGGTCTCTCGTTCCCTCCCACGGAGCAAAATGTCGCGACAATGGGACAACACAGTGAGACGACAGAAGGGGAGGCGTCACGCTCTGTTGCAGATCATGTGTACACCAACGTCAGATTTAAACGTCCAAAGTGAACATTGTTTTATTGGGGGGAAAAAGTGAAACGTTTGGGGCTTAACTCATTCAGCTTGACGGCCGTATTTCCCAAATTTTGGAGGCGTCATCTAATGACTATGCACCAGTTGCAGGGGATGGATCGACCATGATAATTCAAGGGCAGTGCCAGATTAGCTTGGCGCCGACAGGCGCCAAGCTAATCTGGCACTGCCCTTGAATTATCATGGTCGACCCATCTCCTGCTGTAGTGCGTCAGGGCTGAACGGGGCGTGGGGTAACATCGTCTTTTTTTCCATCAGGAAGGCGATTTCAAGGACGTGGCACCGAATAGGGTCTGAACAAGTTTTGACCCTAGCTAGATTCGAACGCGCGACCTTTTGGACGAGAGTCCAACGCTCTACCACCGAGCCACCCAGCTCCACATTTTTTTATATTGGGCTTTATATTTTTGTAATATTATTTTGTTTATATCCAGACTGACAGAGAATCAACATTTTAGCTGTGATATTTTGCGACAGCTCGCTCGGGCCCATACCATGCCAAATTCTTTCTTCTATCACTTTGTAATCGCGTACACATAGTCTTGGTGTAGCTGCTTAGAAGTTAGAGCAAGATTTCCTTGTATCGCGATGCACACGACAAACGCACCACATGTGTTTTTTTGTTTTTTTTCGTTTTTTTGTTGTTTTTTTCAGGCAGAAATGAGAACACGAAGTCAAAAGGACATGATCTAGAATAAGATGCACAAGAAATAGCAAGCATTTTCGCACCATTTACATGCATGACCACTTCTCGAGAATGGAAATGGCGGAGTGGGGTATATCGGTTCCAATGGTAATGTCCGAATCGTGCGGAAAAATCTTGTCAAACCCCACTCCATCCTTTTTATTTCCGCCAACAGCCCCCCCCCCCCCCCCAATCCCCCACCATCACCCCTTAAAAAACAAGATGAGGATTTCATCCCAAAGTCTACTGTTTTGTTTGGAGCTCAGTTTCGTTTGCCTTTTAGGAACATTCAGAGTTGTTAATATTTTTAGGCTTATAATGCTGACCCATTTCCCTCCTCTCTAAGCCAACCTCGGATCAACACGGGTTTTTTTATGCCTAGAACTTACAGGTCACAATTTGACCTAACCCTACCTCAGGGCCGGAACAAATAGCAGGCTTATGCAAACACTGTCTATGGAAATGATGCGGGTATTAATGAGAAGATAATTTTTTTGTAAAAGAAAAATTAAAGCTATATTAGCTGTTTTACAAATGACTACGAAACAGTGATGCAGAACATTGTCTGATTTTCACACCTTAGGCATATAGGTCACAGTTGACCTAATCGTACCCGACAGCCGAGACAAACTGTAGGCTTATGTAAATACCGTATACAAAAAATCATGCGATTATTAATGAGAAAATAGTTTTTTTTTCCGTAAAAGATATTCAATTGTTTTAAAATTAACACATATAATTCGTTAAATTAATCCAAAAAGCGTGAAAATATATATTTCAAAAATATTTAATTATCACTTAAAATGTTTTAGAGGTACACTGCTGGTTAACGAACTCGTTCAATATGTCCCTTTTATCTAGCTATTTGCAAAATATCTAGTAAAAATAAGAAAAATTACAGACTCCAGTGTGGATCAACCGGTTTTGGTGAAACGGCCATTATCTCGCCAATGAGCATCTTAATCAAAACATTTTAAAAAAGCTCCGAGATAATTCCTTTAGGGACAATGTCCTGAAATTTCAAGCGTGTCCGTCCTCAAACGCGGTCGCATGTCGCTGTCACACACACACACACACACACACACACACACACACACACACACACACACACACACACACACACACACACACACACACACACACACACGCACACACACACACACGCGCGCGCGCGCGCGCGCGACGTCATTTTTATCTTGTTACTTCTTTGCCAAAACGTTTGCGTCGCACGCCAAAAATGTCTTGTGCATGGTCCGGAATGCGCCCGACCCAGCCCCTTTTCAAAGCCTACAGTATTTTTTTTAAATACGGTAGACAAAAAACAAAACAAAAACAAAAACCAAAACAAAAACCCCGACAAAATTAACTAAATAACACACACATTACCACCACCGCCGCCACCACCAACAGCACCAACAACAACAAGAACAACTAAAACAACCAACCAACCAATCAACAAAATGCTTACTTGAGTTGCTTTGCACACATGTGTTATCACGTAACAATATATATATACATCAAACTATTCTGAGGCATGTGTAGGACATAACTCTTTCGACACGTGCCGCATCCGGATTCGCGGCTTTAGGCGGCGAATCTAGATGTGGCACGTCTCGAAAGAGTTAACTGACGCGTGCACGGATATGCGCGGTATAGTTCAAGACGATACGTATCTGCGTGGGAACGTTTCACTCCTAGTGGTGTTATCAGGAGGCAAACTTCAAGCCTACTCGCCTCGCCTTTTTGGGTCACAGTAACTCCTTGTGTATAACTTTCAATTATTTTTTTAGTCTTATCCGGTTTGACGCCGTGAAAATATAAACACCGCCCAACCGCAAGAGGAATAGATCCTCATGAACCCCCGCAGTCGCGGGGGCTCATGAGGATCTATTCCTCTTGCTGATAACACTTTGAATCCATGTTTCTTGTAGAGCTAGGGCTTTTTGTTGTTGAACTAAGAAAGAACGCACTCTGCCTACGCTGGCACTCAACGGGTTAAACACTGTAGAGATATACAATAAAGCAGTTAGTTATCAGTATACTATATCTGTGATTTTATGTCCCTGCGCGCCTCTGCGTTCATTTACGCGCGCACGTGTGTGCGTGAGTGTTTTAGTGTGTTTGTGTGTATGCGAGTTCGTGTTTGTGTGTGTTTGTTGCTGTGCGTGTGTTTGCTGGTGTGTGTGTGTGTGTGTGTGTGTGTGTGTGTGTGTGTGTGAGTGAGTGAGAGAGAGAGAGAGAGAGAGAGAGAGAGAGAGAGAGAGAGAGAGAGAGAGAGAGATATGAACAAAATGCCGTGTGTGTGTGTGTGTGTGTGTGTGTGTGTGTGTGTGTGTGTGTGTGTGTGTGTGTGTGTGTGTGTGTGTGTGTGTGTGCTTGCGCGTGTGCCGGTAAGCGTGTGTGTGTGCGTGTGTGCTCCTACGAACAAACTGTCAACAACTGTTACAAACCATCCACGTTGGAGCACAAAATTAAAGTACTTAAATACATGTTGATGTAAAAAATAATTTTCTGGTTGTTGTCATTGTAAGTAACAACATTCGGGGCTAGGTACGGAAAGCGAAAAAAAAAAAAAAAAAACCCCAGTGAAGGGCTCTCGAAACATGTTTGTACTCATCGCTGTTTGCAGGGAAGTCAGTTAGTACTTCAACTGTGATAACAAAATATATAGCTGTAGTTTACATCATTGTCTTACAAACGCCCCTAAGACGCCCCAAAACTTAGAATGAGAATGTAGAGGTAGGGAGACAGTATGGAGACACGGTGTGTCCTGATGTGGTTTCTGCTGGCCAGTCCATTTCTGGAGTTGCAAGGGCAAGACAAATGGCACACAATAGGTAAAAGTAGCCAAGTGTTCATTTCATTCATTCTTTATATATAAGTTATATCCCGCTGCGCAAAGGCCATCGGGCCGACGTCGGCCGCCGTTGGCACGCGCACGGGAGTGCGCGTGCCAAAGGCGGCCAACGTCGACCCGATGGCCTTTGCGCAGCGGGATGTCATTATGGAGGGAGGTCAATTAAGATAAGGTCGAAGACCTGAAGGGTACAATGGTTAATGTGAACTGCATATGGCCTGCACGGGGCCGTGTAGCAAACCACTGCTATCAATATTCTATACCGACGAGGAAATGAAATGCGACATCGAGTCATGGAAACACAGTACGGTTTCCGGTGATCCAAAGAATTTCGCATTTCTTTTGCTCCCCCGTATATTTGTTTTCATTCCTCCGCTTATTTCGTAAAAGAACTCAGGTTGATGAAAGGTCACTGAAGAATGATTCCCTCTCGAGGAGAAGAAATCTTATCTGGATCAGATCGCACATGACCGAGGTGAAAATGTGATGTGCAGAAATGTAAGGGGCATTGAGATTTTAACATGAATGGTTAAATATTTTGAAAATCGACGAAACAATGAGTTAACTGCTGATCAGTAGCGCCGTTGGCCCACGTTATTACAACATTGGTTGTACAGGTCACGTGACCAGTTTTAGAGCCATAAGTATGGCTTTGGGGACTTACGGTAAAAGTCCCTTGCTGGCTATTTCTGTAAAGATCGCTCCAATTTTGTTTTGGCTTGTCTTGATTAGGCTGCAATACACCGGCAACTGATCATCATTTTTTGTTAATCAGCAAGAAACCGGAAGAGTTAAAACAATTTAGGTAACATTCAGAACCACCGTTAGACGCAGCCATATCCGAAAATAGCCAAACACTGACAGAGATGCTGTTGCTGTTTGCTGCAGCTGACAATATATTTTCATAATTATTTGATCCCCAACGTGTCATTGCTGCGCTTTAAATAGCCATAAACACTAAAATGAATGAAAACAAACTTGCCGCAGAACGTTGTGATCCATATGTATCAAACAACTGCAAGCAGCCTTGTCGTTTATGGATATGTCTGGAACCTGGCAACTTCCACAGTTATGGTTCGTTGGTCTGAATTGGTTTACAAATGTTAAAACCAGCCGTATGAAGCGTAAAGTTACTTACTGTCAGTCTAAACAAGGAGTATTGAAAACATATGTCTCATTGTTTTCTGCAAAGTCCATTTTGTTTTCGGATTATCACAAGATAAGCAAAAACAAAACTGAAACTATTTTCACAGAAATAACCTTCGTGTGACTTTCACTATAGGACCCAAACGCCGTATCCAAGCCTCCCAATCTGATCACGTGAACCGCCAACAAAACCAATGTCGTGAAACTGTAAGCCCAAGGCGTGGCTGATTAGTGGCTTAACAAATTATTTCGCAGATTTTGAAAATTCTCAACCATTCAAGTTGAAATCTCAATATCTCCTACTTTCTTTTGCACAGTTTAACTGGTTGTGCCCTAGGTACGAAATACCCAGATAATTCAAGGGTATTGCCAGATTAGCTTGGCGCCTGACGGCGCCAAGCTAATCTGGCACTACCCTTGAATTATCCCCTGAGGACTGCATTGCATTTCAGGAGACGTATCGACCACGCTAGTTCAAGGGTGGTGGCAGAATTGCTTGACACCTATAAGCGCCAACTTATTCTTCCACCACCCTTGAACTATCATGGCCGAGCCTTATATTGCTGTGGTGTGTGGCGGGCAGAATGAATTAACAATGCTATTTGGTTATCAAACTGGTTATGAAAAAAAGAAACTGTGCTGAGCGTGCAATGTTTGTGTTGAAGAAATTACCACGTGAGTAGGAAAAAGCATTGTCAAAAGAGAGAAATGTGCATGATCGAATAATGATCATAGGTCTATATTGGTCCAAGCACAAAAGAGATAGGAAAGATAAGAGGGGGGGGGGGGGGAGGGTTCCCATATGCATTGCTTCCAGTCACTTACTTAGCACACCCCTTCTTTCCTGTCTTCTTTTGTGCTTGGACCAAAGTAGATCTATGATCATTGGCCGACCATGCAATTCTCTGTCTTGACAGTGTTTTTTTCCTACTCACTTGGCAGTTTCCTCTAAATTACAAGCACTTGCAGTCAACCCTTTCGGTCTAATGTTTGTGTTCTTTTGGGCATGACTTCAGAGGTCAGACACAGGAAGTGTACATATCTATGTAGACGTGTTCGCGTTAGATCTACTTTTGCTCCTGATTCTAATTACATAGTAGCCCTATGTCGTATAAGATCTTTCGTGATGTTTTGTGGAACATCCAGTTTGCACGACCAGCAGCGTTGTCAAAAAAAATATATACCAATTCTGTATTCTCCAATTTGTTATATTTTGGGACTTAACGATTTTATTATTATCAGTTATCTAGCTGTGAAAATTAATCGAGACCTATTCGTTGTTAAAATCGGTGACAACTGAAATTTTTGCTTCCGGTCACAGTTCAATATTTGCGAATACAACTCAACGCTACGCGTTTCGTGTGTTCTAGCAACAGACTCCAAGAGATAGGAAAGGCATGATTTTGTCGCGGATTTAAACAACTAACAATGAACGGTTCAATTATGAATTAACCTCGTCTGTATCTGTCTGCACTAGATCTCATAAATCATACCTGTGGTATGAGCAGCGTGTATTGGATGGCGGCCACACGCACCAATTCTGACTGTCATGCCGCCATTAACGGGAACACCAGCGGATATATGCTCATCACCCCAGAACTACAGAACTGCATTCACGGTTCAGAAAGCTCCGACTTTACAACCCCAACGTGGTGGGTGGACATGGGACATGTTTACACCGTGTCTCTCATCAGGATCTTCGCTCGTGACGGACGTGAGTACAGGCTAAGGCCAACACCAGGCATAACGGGTCCTGTAAATTACGGCAGTATCTCATACGACGCGCGCGCAAGTCTCAGGCTCCCACGGGGATGTTCGGTGAGCAAAAGGTCCTCGGGCCGACGTTAGCCTTAGCTGGCCCGCGCACGGCCGTGCGCGGGCCAGCTAAGGCTAACGTCTGCCCAAGGACCTTTTGCTCCTCTCCACAAGTCTATGTAAAATTCAGCATTGCCAATAAAGCGATCGCGAATAACACCGGCTGACTGATGGCTCCCGGGTGCCACGATACACTGAGGTTGCCCTGTATGTGACATTGTTGCTCGAATTTTTATTACAACTGCTAATGGCGTGAAATCGTCGCTGGCGGCAAAATCTGTATACATTAATTTGAGCTCGCATGAAAAATACACAGCACAGTGTAGCTGTTTTTTGGGTAATCGATAACGATTTTATCTATTTCATTCTTAGAAATAAGGAGATAAAACGGGGTCAAATATTGTTGAAACCTTGAGTGCGACAACACTTTTTTTCATGACGGCTGTTGGCCAATCATACGCTTAGTTTTCTATTATATAAGAAATTGTCATTCATATTTTGCTTCAATTTCATGTTCTGACCTAGATAAAAACTACAATCTAAAACTTACTAATATTTTGAATTTTTAATAAAAGTATACTGAAGAGTAAAACAAATGCAATATCATTTTAAACATCGGCAACACTGAAGTCTTTCCGATGATTCCAGTGATGTCGCATTATTTTCTTTGAAGTGTTTACGGTTATTGATCCGACGGGATCTACGTCGGGGTTCTTTCTCCAGGTACTCAGGTTCTTCTACCCCCCCCCCCCCACCCACCCACACACACTTTGGTACCGGTTTCAGGCCACTTTACAAATTTCAAATGCAAGCGATAAAAAATTCTCTGTAACTTCAATAGCTGAACTGGCCCTTCGTCTGTCTTGTACTGTGTTTGTCTTAAATGGCGTAAATTCGTGTCTGTTACGTGAGTGTGCGTGTTGGGTTTCAGTTCGCGGCGCTTTGAGTCGATTTGCCCCAAAATTGAGAAAAAGCGACTATATAATAACGGTATTATTATTATTATTATTATTATACATGATACTGCATTTGTTTCGATGGTCAGTATGTAATGTTTACCACGCAGGAATGCTACAATTTTAAACTTCTCAAGGTAATTACCTTATTGATCTCGTTATGTTACAATTTCTTTCTCTCAAGTACAGCTACGCTTCTGCCGAAATCGGTGACTTTCCTTGCTCGATGTTCCCTCACACAGATGCAGACAGACTGAATTTCCTCCATGTGCTTATCGATCAGTACCTTGTGTACACAACCGGAAACTCAACTCCACGGACAACAGGAGAAGACGGCGGGATCTACGTCGACATCTTCAATGTTCCGAACTTGCCGCATACAGGACGCAATCTGACCATCTACAGGAATCACACAGTTTTCGAGAACTGGGATAATGTGTTGAACTTTTGTGAAGTTCAAGTTCGAGGTAAGCGAGCGATAGCTGTTGACTTCACTGCACTGCACTGCACATAAGGGTCTGTCGAAAGAGATTTTACTGAATGCAAATACCGCGGTGCCACAGTGTGTGTAACCGTTCACCGCACAAACTCATCGCATTTTTGGGGCGATAAGTCTGTGCGGTGAGCGGTTGCGCATGCGGTGGCACAGCGGTATTTGCATTCAGTAAAATCTCTATCGTTAGGCCCTTATGTCACTGCAGTCTACTGCAGTCAAGTGCACTACACTACACCACACCACAGCACACCACACCCAACCCCGCTCAACCACACCACACAACACCACACTACAATACACCAAAACCACATTACAACACACCACATCCCACCCCACCCTACCACACTGCGCTATTAAAAACAAATCGGTAGACTTTGAAATGGGGCTGGATCGGGCGCATTCCAGAGCATGCACATGACGTTTTTGGCGAGCGGTGCAGAAATTTTGGCAAAGAAGTAACAAGATAAAAAATGATGCCATGTCAAGCTACCCAAACCTTGCTAGAGGATGTCTTTTTGGCGTCAAACGCCGCGCGCGCGCGCGCGCGCGTGTGTGTGTGTGTGTGTGTGTGTGTGTGTGTGTGTGAGTATGTACATCCCGTGAACCGGGGACACACACGGGTTATACACCCACGAACCGGGGACCTCCTGTAACCGGGGACGTCCCCGGTTCCAGACGATTTGAGTTATCATTTGCGACGTATATTATGACTCAAAACAATGTTACTGGTGAAATATGAACAAAATCTGACGAGGTCCCCGTTTCGTATGGTTACAACCCATGGTGTGTGTATCTGGACACACACTTTTATAGGATTATACACACGGGTCCCCGGTTCGTATGGTTACAACCCATGCTCAAATACAAAGATCTGATAAAAGATATTTTGCTTTCAACCTCTTTAGCACATAGATCTATGTTCATTTGTTACAAATATATTAGTACTGGGCTGTGAAGTTGAAAACAATGGGCTTTTAAGATGATGAAACTTTGTACACACACGTCCCCAGTTTGTAGGGATACAATCAGACGTCCCCGGTTTGTATGGATGTAGCCGATGATTAAAAACAGATAAACTGTTATGAACTTTGCTAAAATCATTTGATAACATGCATTTATGTTGGTATTTAAGCATGATAAATGTGTCTGGGAACTGATTACCATTCAAAAGATGCTGCTATTCACGTGTCCCCGGTTCGTATGAATACAACCAGCTCGTGTGTGTCCCCGGTTCGTATGAATACAACCAGCTCGTGTGTGTCCCCGGTTCGTATGAATACAACCAGCTCGTGTGTGTCCCCAGTTCGTATGGATGCAACCAGCTCGTGTGTGTCCCCGGTTCGTATGAATACAACCAGCTCGTGTGTGTCCCCAGTTCGTATGGATGCAACCAGCTCGTGTGTGTCCCCAGTTCGTATGAATACAACCAGCTCGTGTGTGTCCCCAGTTCGTATGAATGCAACCAGCTCGTGTGTGTCCCCGGTTCGTATGTATGCAACCAGCTCGTGTGTGTCAGCAGTTGGTATGGATCGAGCCAGCTCGTGTGTGTGTTCATATGAACGCAAGCAGCTAATGTGTGTTCTCTTGTTATGAACTAATTAATCTGTACATCAATGGAGAGAAGATTCCAAAAGTAACAAGAAATGGTCTTAAACAATACAGTGCTGTATCAACGCAAATGTAGACGGTTCTGAGTCACAACAAGCAAACAAATGGTAAATTTGAAACCTGTTAAATATACGGTCTGTTCCCATTTTAGCTATTTAAATGACTGCAGGATCACCCGATCAGACAGAAGATGTCAGGGTAAAAAAAAGGCTAGCGTAAAGCACTTCATCTTTGTTCATCAGATCAGAATCCTTCAACAGAGAAATCAAATCACCTAAATCACAAACCAAAGGAGATTCCCCAAGAACAAAGAGAAGAAAGAAATAAGAGAATCCTTCCCAGAATCACACAGCTGAACACCTAATCCTGCTGAAGCAGAAGAAGGATACCCAGTGTAATGCAGAACGCAAGTCCTACAAGAAAGATCACATCCAGACCTACTACCCACAAAATGTCTGGACCAACGTCTGCAACTGACTTCACAGACAGAAGATCTGGAATCTACATCCAATACCCAGGAGATAGAGAAGCAGAGATCTATGTTGCCACCAGCAAGTGCACCACCAACGACAGTTCACAATTACAAGCCCTAAAGACTGTTAGTTAGGTATTTGGGTTTAACGCCGAGCAGGCAACTAAGGCCATCTCACAGCGGGTTAAAGACTGGCGCTACCATAGTGAAGAACTTTCCAGAGACATCTGATGCGACTGCGTTTTTCACTGATGCCCTTCTCCATCCTGCGGACCAATAAACACGCGGATATAAATACTTGAATGTTTTGTCTTTGACTAACCTCTCATCTGCACACAGCACACAGTTGTGTTCCATATATATACTGCAGTGTGAGAGGTAATAAAACTGCAGACAGACTGGCAATGAAGAGATCCGCAATAACTCAAGTGGATAGAACACTGTCCTATGCACGCGGTGATATGGCCTTAGTCACCTGCTCGGCGTTAAATCCAAACAAATAACTAAACTGTCCTATGCAAAAGAAAAACTGTCAAAACAGCCCAGCAGAAAACAAAGTAGCTGTCCTTTCAAAGCGTTCTTCTTTCTTCTTTTGGGTTATTCTCTGCATTGTAAACGCTTGACAGTTACCTTGTTGGTCTGGATTAAAGTAGCCGCATGAACATTCCATCTACAGCAAAACAGTTACAAATGTACCATTTGTTGATCACACCTGAGCCCGTAGGGTCGTCTTCCGACTATTCACAGGGTATAACAAAGTGAACTGCCATCTCCACAAGAAGTTCGGAATCGGCCAGTCAGATCAGTGCCTGTGCAAATCTGGTAGCTTGACAACAGAACATATGCTTTAAGATATTCTTCCATAACAAAAATCGGACACGAATTCAATCCGAATCCAAAGCGGGTCCAAATCAGAAACGTTTGTGCCAGTCCTTATCTTTATCTGTTTCCATATGCCTGTTAGGGAAATAAATTCGCATCTAACTTCGATCAAAGATGACGTATTGGATTCGTGCTTACGAAACTGTAGCTTAAAGTTACGCTTCCACAAACACGAATCCGATACGAATTCGATCTGAATACGATGCGGGTCCGAAACAAAAAGGCTCGTGCAAGTCCTAATCATGTTTGTGTGTTTTTATATGCCCAATGTATCCGACTTTGAACGATAAAGAAGCATTTTTTAAGAAAAATTGCATCACCGTAATGGGTTTGCGTATTCGTATCGGATTGGTGCTTACGGAACCGTAGCTTAAGACCTGCTCCATGCTCGTAACCCTCAGACGAAGGTACTGGTTGGTGGCAGCATTCAAAGAGGAGACTGTGTTGTCTTCAATGCAGAGGAAAAAAAAATAATAGCCTGTATCAACCACCTTTACAGCGATGGTTTAGAACCATAATACATAGTGCAGTAAATTTTGAACAAATATAGTAAGGAAGTCGAGTGGATGGTACTTAAAAACTTCTGAAATTTCTACACTGGAGTTACATTTTCAAGTCTTCCTTCATTTACTTGTATGATTTGCAGGGTTTGACACTTTCACTCTTTTAGCCATTTTGATCTGATTGGTACGTAAAACTTTCACAATGACCACCCTAATTATTTTGGAAATAATCAGCAACATTTTATTTTATCCCATGAATCTAGTTACGCTCAGACGTTTGGTTTGCGAGATCCACGCATGTAAAGTTATCCAACCAAAATCGACCGCCATATCTCCATCTGTTAACATTGTGCATTCCAGACAACTTGATTACCATGTCTTTAACTCCCAATGTGAAGCTTTTCCTGCTGAAGGTAGTGTTTTCTGTACACTGTTCAGGTTTTGCATCCATGACAGCGCCGCCATTAAGATCATCTTAGTCGCTTGCTCACTATAAAACTATAATAACTAACTAACTAACTAATTAGCTGAAGTTTCAGCTTTGTTGGCAGCATGATGTTGTGTTGGTACAACATATTAGCACTAAGTCGACATGGCTCATGACTGGCCTTGCTGATTCATACTGCAATCCCGTTGTGCAGGGAACTACCTTAAGCGATAACTCTGCCCAGTTGTTTGTATTTAAGTAATTTGCTTGGATACGTCACAAGTGCTTCACAAGCTACTGTGTGGTGTACTTAGTAAATACAAAATGACCCAACGTTGCGCCCAGAACGGGTCCGATTGTTGCTTGATTACAAACAAAGCTGCCTAGAATCATGAGAAAGTTTGGAGTTAAAACCATGGCATGTATACGTACGTAATCACTTAGCCATGCACGAACAGTTGGATTCCTTAGCCATTTGATCCTGAGGGCATCAAACTGACAGCCCATGATAAAATATTGCATACAGTACAAGACATTTCACATCCCTAAGCACAATGTTTCGCATGAATGCTTACTAGTGATTAAAAAAGAGCTTTCTCAATTTCCTTGACCTCAACTCCGGCCGCCATCAAATGTTGTTGGACACGTAACATTTACTGTACGGGCCTGTGGAGGCGCTACAGAAGACCACAGATTTCATTTTGAGAGCCAAACTCCAAGTGTGACGGCGTTCGAGAAGAAGAAGAAGAAGAAGACGTAACATTTAAATTCGTTTGGGTGAATGTCAAAGAGGATTAAAACGTAATTATAAGCTGGACTGTCGTGACAGTCTTTCACATTAAGAGCATAGCTGAGCGTGAGGAAGACCCGGCAGAGCTCCAGAGATGGTTTTCTAACCTTAGCGTACAAGCTATGGAGTGGAGACATCCCGAAAGCTCTAAGACAAGCCTGAAGACACCATTTAAGAATCGCATCTGAAACTGTAAGAGTAAACATTGCTGCAGATACATAAAATATAGATCAAAACTAGGACCAAAATGGACAGAGAAGGGCTGTTTTTCCCTGTCAGCCCTGGCAATCAATCATCAATCAATCAATCATTCAATCAATCAATCAATCAATCAATTAATCAATCAGTCAATCAGCCAGCCAACCAACCAACCAATCAATCAATCAATCGATCGATCAATCAATAAATAATCCAGACCAAAAAGGTGACTGCCAAGCATGTTAAATGCAAAGAAGTACCCAACGGAGAAAGAAACACGCTTAGAAAAGTCGGGTACAACACAATTTATTAATATTTCGGGTAAATACCCTTTGTCAAAATAGACAAACAAACAAACAGAGATATTAGTCGCTACTTATCTTTATTTGAAGAAGGAATGTGGCCACATATTTGCATATTTGCGCATGCGCGTTTGTGGTTAGCTATGGAATGTGTGGCTGGCTCTAATGGTGTCAGTAGAACGTTCTTGGATTATGAATTAGCCAAAGGGATTTACCAATTATGGTGGCCATCGTCCGACATGGGGAGATTCAGGTAATTGATTGATACTATTTAACATATCAGTACCTCTTACTTTGCGAGTTACTATTTATGTCCCCCTTGCACATGTAGTCATCCACGTCCTGAGAAAGTCTTGTTGCTGTCGGGACGTTAAGCAATGTACAATCATTAAACATGTAGTCATCAAGGAAACTTTGCGATACCATCCTCATTGCCATACCATTCTCAAAGGCAGCCATCCGGTAATAAGCTGGTGACTGTGGAAAAGTGGGCAAGTGTTCAATCTCTGCTGATCTGGTGCCCCGACCAGTCCCTCAGCTAGGCACAAAGCTTCATGTTCGCCTTCAGCCACAGGGGCTTACATGAGCCGATACTGCTTTTTGTGCGATACTATCCTCATTGTATCGTCGGGCAAGGCAGTCATCTAAGTACAAGTATGCAATTGTGGACACGTCCACTGAGGCAATTGCAATTATCAATCAGAAATCTAGAAGTCCACTGTGCCCCTTCCGGCGGCGGTGTTAGCGGATGACGGCCGGGTGTAACTCGTGGGGAGGTAACAGAAGTCCAGTTTACCGTCCCTACTCACGCTAATGAGCGTATGAGGGACAAATCGTGGGGAGGTGGCGGGGGCGGGAGTTATATCATCCGTTGCTCAGATCACGACCCATGATAAAGTCCTTTGATGTTTAGTAACGGGCTGCTAATCCGGTAATCCCATTACGACTGAATGCAGCCGCATAGCGGATCGCCAGCCACTCTCAAAGTGCGGTCTTTGTCTTTTGCGGTGAGTGTTAGTGGTCATGCACCACTGCCCATCAGAGCATCATTGTAATCATCGAGACCTGCATTGTCACCAGATAGATGTGTGAAATGTGCTTGTTTTGTTGATGTTGTATTCTGAAGGCCCTAATCCTTCAGTAGTCGTCGTCCCGTGTATACGTCGTTCGAGACCACGACTCCGCTTATTTGATCTACATCAGTTTCCTCACATAAGGATATTGGGTATATAGCGCAGTATTGTGGTATTATTCACATGGTGTATCAGCGTAGTGGTTAGCCGGTTGCACTGTTCCTTATAAGGAATAGATGATTTGGGAGAATGCAATCTTATAAGATAAACCAGCTAGTCCCTCATGCTTCAATAGTAAGTAGGGACAGTAAGCCAGATTCAATCAGGATAATGCAATGTTAAGATATCGGGTATCGGCGTCGGAATTTTCCCTCTAGTACGTGTCACCGTTAATTCGGGCGGACCGTCAGGCCTTCTTTCTCCGGGTACTCCGGCTCTTTCTCCCCCTCCACTTTAGTACCGGTTTCAGACCACTTTCTAAACATCAAAATTAATACAAGCGATCAAACTTTCCGAAAATATTTCTGATAGCCTCTGATCACTTAAATAGTACCGAGGGACTCTAAAATGTAATAGTCAACACTGGGAGAATACAGTAACTATATTCAGAAACTAAAAGTGCAATTAGTTTCTTTTATTCAGGAAATTAGCACCACAGAAGAATCAGTACTGCCCAATTACATCCTGTTTTGTCATCTGTCAACAAACAACCGTTTTTAGCTATAAAACTGTAGGTCTGTCTGATTCCTTTCAGGCTAAGTGTAAAAACACTACTTTGAGAAAGGCTGCTTAATTAGGAATATCCCAAGCACACCTGTTTTTCCCATATTCATATAAGTGAAAGTAACTCACTCGCATTGGCCGTCAGTTTAATCGGATTACTGGCCCTGTTGGCGACTTCAACAAAACACGTTAGCAAGTGTTAAGATAAAGCTGAAGCAAGGAGAAGTTGTCAAGTCTAGTGTCGAACGGCCTTTTTGTTCAAAACAGCACAAGGAAACCCGTAGCATTTTTGACTGGGAATGGATGGGAGGTATGATAAGTACATAAGTGAAAAGAGTATCTCCAAGGTTGGGGGGGGGGGGGGGAGAGAGGGGGGGGGGGGGCATTTGAATCTCAAAAGTTAGCAACTTCTACCTGAGACAAACCTAGACTTTCAGATGTCATTGGCCTGCCACAGGGCCTTTTCCTGCATGTATATTCTTCGTGTGGAAGAGGTCCATGAGGGTTCAGTGCAGTGTCAATCTAGTCCCACCTGCCACTCTGAGCATCTTAACCGCTGAAGTGGAGTGTGGCAACAGACGTTCATTGCATATTGATTCTGCGCTTAAAAACCATAATCATTTACACTTGTGGTCTTAATCTGAAGGAGGTAATTCGGAGTTTAGTGTGTAGCGAGGTGTACGCGCCGTAAAGAAGAGAAGTTACAGGAGAGGGGGGGGGGGGGCGGTTTGGGCTGGTGACAAAGGTTCACTTGCGCCCGCGATCGGATCCATTTTTTCGGGATCCAAGTTCCCTACCGTGATATTTCTGGGATCGCGATATACTGTCAAAGCTGTAGTATGTTCTGAATATTGAGTTACAAAACCCTTGCATACATAATGCTGATAACGTCTTAGAAATTCTATACAAACCACAGCAGCGCATCTCTCTCTCTCTCTCTCTCTCTCTCTCTCTCTCTCTCTCTCTCTCTCTCTCTCTCTCTCTCTCTCTCTCTCTCTCTCTCTCTCTCTCTCTCTCACCTTTAACATTGCATTCTCTCAAATCATCTATTCCTTATGATCTGAAATAATGCATGTTTAAAAAACACAGATATAAACACTAGTAAATGTGTCAAAGGACCCTCCTAAGTCCTCCCACTGCCAAGAACTTTGATAGCTTTACATATTCAAGTTAATAGAGTCCAATTTTATCTCTTCTCCAAAAGACGTAGACCAACATTATTCCATAAAACAGTCAAAGGTCTATTTAGATCTAAAGTAAATGTTGGTTTTAGCTACATCTATGTTGTTTAGGTGAGCAAGGAGCACTGTGTGAAGTGGAAATCTTTGTGACTACCTTGCACTGTCGTGTCAAAGGCACGCTGAAATGCATAAACACCTGATGACCTCCCCTTGAGAGAGGAAGTAGATGTAAACACTATTGACCAATAAGTATACTCTAGCTAGATGCCTTTCTATGTCTGTCTGTGCCTTTGTCAAGTGCATGTTAGTACAGGAAACGTATCAGTTGTTTGCGCCCAATTGCGAGAGTTTGCCATTTATTTTTATTGCCTCCACCTTCTCTACTTAGGTGAATGCAAATGGGTCCTATCTCCGCCAGTAAGACACGTAGAGTATGTTTACCCCTTCCGTCGGAACACATGCGAATCTGTGCCTCTTGCAAACAGATTCGGTTGAATGGACAAGTGGGACGTAAATAGTCAGGGCGTGTCTACTAGACAACACACGCCGCTCCCAACTCCCCATGTCAATGAGCTCATCAAGTCTGTTCAGCTAACAGTGTCATAGATGATCATAGTTCACTTGGACCGCAGGGCATTAATTGAATTTGCTCCTCCTGTTTGCAGAACTAGGTCGTACAAAGTATTTGCACCCTAAGATTATTCGCTTTTAGACTACAGCGCATCACAAACGCCGCCACTGCAGGGGCTCACGTGAATCTGTCTTATTGTGAACAAAGGAAGGTATTGGACTGTTTTGATTAGTTCCATGTTTAACGTCCACGGCACCGTTGTCTCCTGTACCACCTTGGACCCTCCTTGCGCCAACAATCCAGACTGAAGTTGTAGGCATTAGTAAAAAAAAAAAAAAAAGCGATCCACATATACAAAGAGTTTCTACTTTGGAATATCTTGACGCCAACTATCCGCATGCTATTATAGCTTACACCGATGGATCAATTGATGATTCCGGAAATGTTGGGTGTGGCGTCTTTATTCCATCTCTGGGAAAACAACTATTAGTTATAACTTAGGCAGGGACTGGTCCGTATGCACGGCGGAGCTAACTGCGATTCTGATGGCATTAGAATGCGTGTTGGCTCTGCCACTGCAGATGTACCAGTTCCTTGTCTGCGCTGACTCTAGGTCTGCCTTGCAAAGCATAAAACATGGGGACAGGTCTAGTCGCCAAGATATAGTACTAGAAATAAAACTGAGTATACACCAGCTAATGATTAGAGGCATTGACACTGCCCTCCAGTGGATCCCGTCCCATGTTGGTATCCTTGGAAATGAAACTGCAGACGGTGCCACCCGGGCTGGCGCCGCAAACGTACCTGGCGCTCAGCCCGTGCGGCTCCGCATGACTACCAAAGAAACACGAATCATCATAGCGAAACAAATTAAAAACAATTATTCTAGTGAAAAGAGAGTTTTGGCGCGGGAGCACCCGGGCGTCCTAGCATATAGACTTCAGAAAGAACACAGTATTTATAAATTACCATTCTCGCTGGAAATTATTATTGCCTATGGAGTATGACTTGCACAAATAGTTGGCTTGTGCGATGGTCTGACCCCGTCTGTCGCTGTGGCGAGGGCTTCACTCCCAATCACGCTGTTCTTGGGTGTGGGGCCTTCGCCGCAGAATGCAGGGTAATCAGAGAGTCGTATCCAGGGGTAACTACTATTCATGACATCCTGGAATCGGCCAGTACCGATGTCATCATAATGGTCGGCGCGGTTCTAGGGACTACTAGTTTAAATAGACTGATCTGAGGGCGCGCGTGTTGATTCGCGCACTCTATTTTTCACCCTATTCACACAGTCTCTGATTGTAATCTTTTTAATAAATATCTCTTTATGTATTTTAATCTTGTTTCTATGTAAGGCTGGAATAGATTTAACCCTCGCTCTTAACCTTCAGGCCCCCCCCCCCTTTTTTTTATAAAAACCACTTAATGTAAAGATGCTACTATTAATCTTAGTCAGTCTTAAAATGGAACTTTCTTTTTTATCCTATGGTCCAAGTGGCCTGTCGGTAGGTTGTAGGATCAGCAGACGAGTGTGAAAAATTCACAACTGATCTAAAACAGTGATGCCGCAGGTCACACCAGGATCTTTAACACTTATCTAATCATGTCTCTTATTTATTTTACAATTTATTTAATCACGCCTCTTATTATCTTAAAATGTTAATTTTGATAAGAATAAAATACAAGGACCAAACTTTTATGGCGAACGTCTAAATTGGTTTTAACCTTTTTTGAAATTATAGTAGACGTATATATATATATATATATATATATATATAGACTCTTAATTAGAATTCTTAATTCCTTCTACATAAGTGGTCCTGAACTTTAACCCTGATTTTAATATGAAAATAAATTATACACACCATTTTTATATATAAGGACCGTTGTTGGCTATTAAATTGCGAAGACCTAGTGTGGTGTATTTTATAACAATAAGGACAGAATGAAAGCTTTACCCTTTTATGTGTTCGTTATCTAAAGTAAACAATGTCAGTCCCCGATCACCTTGGTGCCAGTGGGACAGTAAACTGAATGAACGAACGTCCACGGCACCGAAGTGATAATGGACGGCCCTGACGGGCGGGTTATGGGGGGGACATAACTATGCCTATGGAGTACGACCTGAACACTGATCAACTCAGGCGCACTCCAACTGTGCCACTTTGATTTATCAGGACCTTTCAAAGGACATGCTATTGAACAAATCCGTTTTTCCCCCCTGAACTGGTTGGTTAGTTCGGGTTTAACGTCCACAGCACCGAGGTGATCATGGACGGCCCTGACGGGCGGGTTATGGGGGACAGGGAAATCTATTGCCTATGGAGTACGACCTGAACACTGATCAACTCAGGCGCACTCCAACTGTGCCACTTTGATTTACCAGGACCTTTCAACGGACATGCTATTGAACAAATCCGTTTTTTCCCCCTGGATTTTGAGTCCGGCTACCGGGGCCGAGACGGGATTCGAACCCACGACCCGGCGATTCCCTTCGCTCTCCTGCTCCGACGTTTAACCGCCTGAGCTATTTCGGACTCGCCCCCTGAACTGTCCATTTCACAACTGTTTTATATTCAGTGGTACGCATACTGCGCCCCCGACCCCCGACCCCTCCCCCCACCCCCACCCCCCCCCCCCACACACACACACCCTCCCCCATAAATGCTACAGCTAGCATGACGTTTCGGGGAGTTGGTAGGCTCGGTGGTCAAGTGTTTAACTCTCGTCAGAAAGGTCGCGGGTTCAAATCCAGCCGAAGTCACATTTTGTTCAAGCCCTACTCGGTGCCCCGTCTTTAATATCACCTTCGAGTTTAACCGAAGATAATAAGTCCTAAAAGTTTAACCCTTAAAAAAAAAGCTTCTCATGTATTTAAAAAATATTGTCGCAGGCACACACGTAAATACACATATATTGTATACATCAGTGGCGGATCCAGGGGGGGGGGGGGGCACGAGGCCTTGGCAACAACAAAAAATTTGGATGGTTATTTTGGGAAGTTGTGTTTTACTATTCGATTCTTCATCTTTTCTTGTATGGTGTATTTTACAATTATCTCACGGGATCGGTGGGTGAGCATAGTGTGTTCATGGACCTATAGTAAAATATCATCACTTCCTTACCTGCACCTGTCATAGTACTTCACGCAGACATAGAGTGCCATGTACCCCGCACTCACAGAGGCTCCTGTAAATCAGTGCCTCTTGCTGTGCGATACAATTTTCATTGCATCCTCAGACTGAGGCAGCCATCTGGTAATAAGCCGCTGACTGCTGGTCAAACCCTAGCCTTGAAAAAGTGTCCGATCATTGCTGAACTGGGGTCCATGTCAGTCTCTCAGCCAGGCATAGAGTTTCATGTTCCCCATCAGTCACAGGGGCTCGTGAAAAGCATTACCTCTTTTTGTGCCATATAAATGATATTGCATCCTTATACGCGGCAGTCATCTAGGGTTAAGTCTTCGCCGGTGTACACGCCAACTGTGAGCAGAAAGTGAGAAATCAATTGCGCTGTGAGTGTCTCCCCCGGGGTGAGCAGCCGACTGGCCCCGGTGTCACAGGTAATTGCTAATCCCCTAATCCTGTCACACAACACTCTCTGAGCACAGTGGGTCTCCAGCCTCACACAGATTGCATAGCTTTGTCTTCCGTGGACATGCACAAGTGCCCATCAGAGTAGCAATGTGGTCATTGATGCGTGTCACCAGAGGGGATGTGTGAAATGACTTGATTTTGATCAACTTTGAACTAACCCTTAAGTAATCGTCAGTAAGAGGTATACATCATGAGTTACTTACTTACTTACGCCTGTCACCCCTACCCGGGTATAGGCCGTCGACGAGAGACCTCCAGCAACTCCTGTCCTGTGCTTCTCCTTCGATTCTACTCCAGGTGGTTCCCAGTCTCTTGATGTCTGCTTGGAGGTCTCGACGCCAGGAGTTTCTCGGCCTACCTCTTTTCCTCTTTCCCTGGGGGTTCCATGACAATGCCTGCCTAGTGATACTGGAAGCTGGCTTTCTCAGGCTGTGACCGATCCATCCCCATCTTCTTCGCCCAGTTTCATTCTCTGCTGTTCTCTGCTCTGTTCTGTCCCAGAGTCTGACGTTGCTGATCTTCTCTGGCCAGTGGATTTTTAAAATTCTTCTAAGGCAACTGTTCATGAAGGTCTGTACTCTGTTGACTGTGGTTTTTGTCAATCTCCAAGTCTGCTCCATATAGGAGAACTGCTTTTACATTGGAGTTGAAAATCCGGACTTTGGTGTGTTGTGACAGCTCTCTGGAACTCCACACTTTTTTTAACTGGAGAAAGGCTGCTCTGGCTTTACCGATTCGTGCTCTGACATCTGCATCAGTGCCGCCTTTTTTGTCTATGATGCTCCCAAGATAGGTGAAGGACTCCACCTCCTCCAACGGGGTGCCAGCAAGCAAGATTGGTTCTTCCCTGGTTGTGTTCAGCCTCATTGTATACATCATGAGTGATAATGAATATTTCTGTGATCTGACCCTGTGTTCCTCATATGGAGGAGTTTGCGAGTGTATAGAACAGTATCACAATTTTCACAAATTTTAATGGCTGTGTTGTTTATCAGACGGAGGAGTACTTGGTAGTGTAGTGTTGTTGTCAAACACAAGGTGATTGCTCCTGCAGAAACTCCAGGTAGAACATTCCTTTCAATAAGAAAATTAACACCATATAAGAATCAGAAGTGCCCGAATAATCTTGTTTTTTTAGGTAGGTGGTGTGGAGGACCGGGAGGAGGACAAGTGCATGTAGATATCATTAGTCCTTCCTTTTAAAATTTAAAAAAAAAGTGCCAAACGAGGTGCTGTGTCCCGAGATGAAAGAACAAGCGTTTTAGCAAATAAAAATCGTAACCTCTGCAAACTCTAAATAATTATGTTTCAGAAAACCCCATCAACCAAAAAAAAAAAAAAAAAAAAAAAAAAAAAAAAAAAAAAAGAAAGAAAGAAAGAAAGAAACACGCGTAGAGAGAACGGTTATAAAACTATAGTACAATTTTAAAGAAAATCTCAAAAAAAAAAGAATAACAAAAATAATGTCAACACAACTTATTTGTAATTGTTTTTAAGCGCGTTTCTTTCCTTGTTATGAATTTATGCTCGCATGATAGTCACTGTTTTGGTCTGAATTTCTTTTGTATGACACAGTTTTGAAAACGTGGGACGGGCGGGGGAGGGGGAGGAGAGGGAGGACTGTCGGGCCCCCCGTCGAGACACCCCTGGATCCGCCCCTGTACAAATAAATTTTAATGTGTATCCGCACATATCAGAGAACAAATCATTTTCTCAGGTCTAAAAGCTCTAGGAAAGAAATCATAAACTAGCACACATTTGTACAGGCGCTTTAGGTTTTCAAACCTCCTGCACATCAGTGCTGACCTGAGATTCTCATCTCACGGCTTCAAATTCCTTACTCAGAAGCGCGAGCAGGTGATAGTTTTAATGTAAGCCCCAAAGACTCGCCGAAATGCTCAGAATCACATACCAGCACCCACTAGGTTATGAATACATGAAAACCTCTGTGTACGTGTGCCTACAGTCCCATGGATGGGAAAGAATGGTAGAGGTGGTTAGGGCTAACACCGAGCTGACTACTAAGGCCATCTAACGGCGAGTAAAGAAGGATAGAAAAGTCTCATTTGGGGTAAGACATCAATTAGTTGTGTCGGCAATTTTCAGCAGTCAAATCCCGCCCTTGGGCAATCACTTTGATGAAATAAAACACATCTTCCTCTATCTCTACTGTTGCGCGGGTCTTACAAGGTTTAATCAATCCAGACCCAAAAGGTGACTGCCAAGCGTGTAATATGCAAAGAAGTACCCAACGGAGAAAGAAACACGCTTAGAAAAGACGGGTACAACACAATTTATTAATATTTCGGGTAAATACCCTTTGTCAAAATAGACAAACAAACAGAGAGATTTGCCACATTCCCCGCTTCTGCCAATGAAGATAAGTAGCGGCTAATCTCTCTGTTTGTTTGTTTGTCTATTTTGACAAAGGGTATTTACCCGAAATATTAATAAATTGTGTTGTACCCGTCTTTTCTAAGCGTGTTTCTTTCTCCGTTGGGTACTTCTTTACAAGGTTTAACACTGGCACGAATGAGTACACCCCACAGAAAAAAATGAAACGCAAAAAATCTACATGTAATACAATTTTGTTTCCATAGTATGTTCTTTGCTGCTGTAAGTTGCGACGGTGAAAACACCAATATCTTTTCCATCGATATTAATGTAAACCAAAGGGGAGGAAGGGGGAGGGGTGGGGGTCGGGGTGTAGAAACACTTTGAATTATTCGAAGACACTTATAATTATTTTTCGTCTCCTTTGTTTGCTATTTTCATCTTTATTTTTCGTGGTTATTGACTGATTGCTTGGTTGGTTGGTTGGTTTCTCACTTATACACAGAAGATTCATTTGCATTTCATTTTTTCATTGCTGTTCCGCTTTTAACGACGGTGTTTTATTAAGGCTTAGACTGCTTTTGTAATATATAATTTTCTCTAGCATTTGAAACATGTTCTAATATTGAGTATACATGTTGGTAGCGTGTATAAGCGCCTACGGGTGTGTTGTGTAGAGTACTACAGCTGAACCTTCTGCGATAGGTCACCCATTTTTAAAAAAAAGACAGCAGTAAGCATGTGGCCGTTTATGAGGGGTTTGATGGAAACGGATGAATGTTGTGTTCGCGCTTATTACACCAGAACGCCGACCTTTTCACACCTCGACCTCTTCACACCTCTGTGACGTGTGATACATGTACTAATAACGCCTATGTTTCATTTCCTTTAATGATGAAAGAAAATAAAGTTGTGTTTGTATGTACTGCTAGTAAGGCATGTCGTGTGTCGCTGCCGTGTTCTATAGAGTAGGGGGTGGGGGGGGGGGGGGGCATGTGGCAGACACGAGCTTGGGTCAATGTCTTAACTGACGGAGAAAAGAAGCTTTCAACTTCTTTTCCATTTTTTCCTCTTACCATTGTTTCATAGGCTAAGCAAATGAAACGCCTGTTGCGTGACCACTTTAGTACCGGCTGTTTACATTAAGTGGGCGCATAGGGACGAATCACGAAATTAAGGCGTCTGCTTCGTGCGACGTCATCTTCGTAAATGATCGGTAAAAAATCTTCGTTTTAACTACTTCCGGTGACAACACTCGGTGTCCAACTATGTTGTAAAAGAATTTAATTTGTGTTTTGGATGGTAGCTGTCGATCTTACACTTTTTGAACAGACAAGACATGATGATCATGGTGATAATAGTGTAATATATCTTAGTCATATAATATCAATACTGTTATATATTTTATGTATGTATGTGATCTCGAATTGCTGCGGATTACCTCACATTCTAGACTGATTTGGTAGCCTGACGGACTACCTCAAATTATGACCAGTCATCTATTATATGACCAGTCATCTATTATTTTTTTTCGCCGATTTGTAAGGCATGACGAACACAAGCGTCGTCTACTTCTCGAAATTATCACCAGTTTATTATAGTCATGTGACCATGTGAGAACTTTCACGACTTTCTGCTAGCAGACGACAGGACTCTTATGTTGTTTTGATTTTTGTGATGGCTCACTGTATTCTTTTAGATAGCTATCCTTAAAAAAAGAAGAAGAAGAAAACAACAGATCAAGCGAATTTTCTTTTTTTTTTAAACGATTACGTTTTGCAAAAGATTTTAAGCGATGGTGGATAAATAATAAATGTTCATTTAATTTACAGTGATACTTTTCTGATGCTTTTTACCATATGCAGTTAGAAGGTAGGCCTATCTAACGCTGTGTTAAGCATTTTTTTGTGAGAAATATAAACTTTTTTTATTTTAAGAAAACTTATAGAAAAAAATTACAATTACAATATTAAATGTGTTATTTCATTAAATGTTTTTTTCCTTCATTTTTTCACTAACATTGTACATGCATTCTGATTTTTGGTGATTAGTAAGCGGACTAGTTAAGATTCTTGCGGACTAATTCATTTTTTTTTCTTGAGCTAAGCCGCCAGATGACCTCAGAAAAAAAAGATTTGGCCACCCCTGTATGTATGTGTGTGTGTGTGTGTGTGTGTGTGTGTGTGTGTGTGTGTGTGTGTGTGTGTGTGTGTGTGTGTGTGTGTGTGTGTGTGTGCCGCTGTGCATGTGTGTGCAGTCAGAACAAGAAATCAGTCATTCTCAGGAAATGCCTGTAGACAAATTCAGCTATTTCTGGGAAATGCCTGGTTTAGGACAATTTTCAATTATTTGCGAAATGAGTGATGTATTTCGATTCAGAGAATTGAATTTAACATCTTACAGATCTTTCCGTCTAAATAATTTCTAAGTGGAATTATTTACAAAAAGAGTGGTATTTTGTCAATCAGTTTAAAAAAAATGCTCATTACTGCCTTAGGCATTTTCCACGAATGACTAATTTCCCATTTTGTCTGTAACATAAGGTATTTATTTTGCACCAATTTAATAAATTCTTTTAATAGTGTTCTAGTTTTCAGTGTTTTAGGTTGACATCTTTGTCCATGTCTTGTGTGTTATTTTATCTGTGTTGCAAATCGAGTAATACTTGTTGACGCTGAAAATCAGTGTTTTCCATACATGTAAGCATAGTCAGAAAACAAAAAGCAACCACTAAGACAAATCTGAAATAAATTTACCAGCTATTTATTATTCATTTTTCATTGCATACAAAAATTATATTATCTAAAAAGATGAATTATGAGAACACTTTACAGCATAATATTTTAGCTGGAAACTCAATATGAGGGTACATGTTGCATTTTCCCCAGCTGCAGTGCTTCGTCGGCATTTTCGACGGTCAGTGCCATGTCACCGGAAGTAGGCATTTGCGCTCGGAAATCTATTTTTAGAATTTTTTTTCGCGGGCAAGGGTCGTGATTCGACCCTATGAAAACTGCTGCAAGTCATTTATTTTACGATTGACCTCCATTCATTTTGATGCCGCAATTTCTTGATGGTTGGTTGGTTAGTTCGGGTTTAACGTCCACAGCACGGGCGGGTTATGGGGGACAGGGAAATCTATTGCCTATGGAGTACGACCTGAACACTGATCAACTCAGGCGCACTTCAACTGTGCAATTTTGATTTTACCAGGACCTTTCCGGCAACGGACATGCTATTGAACAAATCCGTTTTTCCCCCTGGATTGTGAGTCCAGCTACCGGGGGCAATTTCTTGACCTACAAGCCGCGGAATTTATAGATCTCCTGAAAAAGCGAACGTTCTGGACACGAATCCACCTCTTAAAATTACAAACGGGTGAGACACGTGCATTGCCGCATGTACGCATAAGTTTCTCACGAGCCCTTGCACTCTGCAGGGGCGCTTGAGATTGTCAGTTACGCTGATGCCCGGGGCTTTACGTTACGTTTTCCGGCTTTAAGTCCCCCGGCACCCAGGTGATCGGGGACCGCACTATCAATAGAAGTAAACCGACTTGAATAGATAGCACTACCTCGTTAGCGTATAGCCGCGTTGCACATCTGGCGAGCCAATGGCACGTCCGATTCGTCAGAGCATGGCGAATGGCAGGATGGCAAGGAGTGATCCGTCACGCGTGCGGTCAGTGATCCGTCACGCGTGATTGCCCATCCTGAGCAGCTTGGCCGTAAATTGCAGTTGTTTTCTTCTTCTTCTTTTTTTTTTTTGTCTCTCTCTGACCCTTTGTGTGTCCTAAGGATTCATTGCCTGGGCTATGATGAAGCCGCGGACTAATCGGGCTCAGTGGTAATGATATGCTACATAATTCGGTGATAAAAAGAGTCTTTTTAAAGACCTTGAGGCGTAAAGCTTGATAAAAGTGTACACTGCAGCTGACTGAAGACCTTCTACATCAAACACGTAACAGCTCCATTCATTCATGTATTATTCGTTCGTTCGTTCGTTAGTTAAGGGTTATTGTCCCTATGGCATCAGAGATGACCAGAGACTAGCCATTTTAAAATTTAGGGTGCATTATAGCAATTTTTAAGGTATTCATTAGTTCGATCTGGGACACTATATACCCCTGGTTCGATTTTATGTCCCTTGGCACAACTGGTGATCACAGACAGCCTGTCTGCGCCGCCCACTTTGACCTCTTTCGTTGCGCAATTGCTGCACGAGAGAGCGGAGCTAAAATTGACACGCCTAGGCGGTCTGCATGTGAACACCGTTAGCCATACGCCCCAGCTGTACTAATGGCTCTATGCCCTGATGCGTTTACACAGCTTGAGGAACAGATATACAAAAACACTCACATCAGACAGGAGACATTGGTACATGGATTTATTAAACATCCTCAAGCTACAGTGGTTGAGGAATGAGTTCGAAATAGCTCAGGCGGTTAAACGTCGGAGCAGGAGAGCGAAGGGAATCGCCGGGTCGTGGGTTCGAATCCCGTCCCGGCCCCGGTAGCTGGACTCACAATCCAGGGGGAAAAAACGGATTTGTTCAATAGCATGTCCGTTGAAAGGTCCTGGTAAATCAAAGTGGCACAGTTGGAGTGCGCCTGAGTTGATCAGTGTTCAGGTCGTACTCCATAGGCAATAGATTTCCCTGTCCCCCATAACCCGCCCGTCAGGGCCGTCCATGATCACCTCGGTGCTGTGGACGTTAAACCCGAACTAACCAACCAACCAGCCTTATGCAGATGATAGAAGTTCGCTGAAAGTGACACTCGCTGATTTCCGGATGGCTGGCTGAGCTAGTCTCTTGTCATTGGCTGTTTCCCAACACCACCAAACATTAACGAAACTGCTCACTCGGCGTTGCTCGGCGGTATACGCAACTAATTAACTAACTTACTAACTAACTTGATTTTAACGGCTCGATCGACTAACCAAACATGTAAGTTTGTGTGTGCGTTCAGCATTACCGTACTTGTATGCGCGTATAGCACACCTTTGAGACGAAAGTGGGGGTGGGGAGGCATTTAAATTTGAGATAACTGAGAAAATCGGAAGGCAGTTGTAATAGATAACATGCATTTCATACATTTTGTCAGAGTAACCCTTTTAAAATAATTCAATGATTTTGGTCAAGTATTATTGTGAAACGACTGTGTAAAAGAAGTTTAAATTACACTTCATACATTTCCTGATAACCTCATAACCATTTTTTCCCTTCGAGGTGGTGCCACTCAAAAGACAATACAGCACTGACTCGATATATCGCGGTTGCTGGGGTCCTAACACGGGACCGCGATATTTCTGTCCGCGATATACTGAGTTTGCCTTGGGGGTGGAGGAGGGGGGGGGGGCATAAGTCGGAAGGGAGGAACAAAAGGGAACGGCTACTAACGTAGTCCTCGCTTGACAGGCGTTCCGTACATTTTGACCCGCCAAGAAAACACTAATGACAACTTCTCCTTGCATCAGTTTTATTCAAACACTTGCTAAACGTGTTTGGTTTGAAATCACCACCAACACGAGTAATCCGATTAAACTGATCGCCAGATGCCGCCAGTGAGTGTCTCCGCGCGGCCACCCTGCATCTAAGCAGTGAATATCTTCCACCTGAGACAAACCTAGACTTTCAGCATTCACTGTACCGTCACACTATTTAAGTTGGGGTTTTTTATGTGGAGGAGGTACTTGAGGGTTCAGTGTCAATCTAGACTCACCCGCTACGCTGAATTGAAATGGGGCAACAGACCTTCATTTCATGTCGATTCTGCGCTTATACAGCCCTAAAAATGTGCACGTGTCGTCTTAATCTGGGGGAGGTTATTCGGAGTTTAGTGTGTTGCGACGTTTGCGCGCGGTAAGGGGGAGAGGTGTCATGAGGGAGCTTTGGGCAGATGAAAAAGTTAAGTCGCGGTTCACTGGCGTTCGCGCTCGGTCTGCGATGTAACGAAGCGTGATATGTCGCGTCAGAGCTGTATTACTAATGACTCGCTTTGCAGTTAGCGCCACTTTGGCAAGTCTATCATACTGTGTCAGGCTGAAGTACTATGACGGTATGTGTGTCAGCAGTGCTCAATCAGTGAAGATAATTGACTAGTCATCTGAACACACTAGGCCCACTCACCGATCTCGTAAGAATTAGTGCAAGTATACAAGAAAAGAAAGAATAAGGAATAGTTTTAGTGAGTTAACGGCCAGCTTTCACAGTTAAATACCAAAACAAAAAGAAGCGAAAATGTATTAGTAGACACACATTATTAACGAATTACTCGTACACTACTGATTTTTTATTTTTATATATATATATATATATTTTTTTTTAATTTATTTATTTATTTATTTATTTATTTATTTATTATTTTTTTTTTTTTTTTTTTTTGGGGGGGGGGGGGAGTGGGGTTCATGTTTAATGTCCCACGACATCGAGAGTGATAAGAGATTGGGAGAGGGGTCTTTGCAGTGCAGACGTTGATAGCGTGTCACATCACTGATTTGGATTACTCCCATAGTGTGAAGATCAACGTCAGGCACTGAGGAAGAAGGGATTTTGCTTTGACAGACTTACAGAGCAGTGTGATATTTCTTTCTTTTGCATCTGGTTCGATGACACTTCACAACACCTGAACGACTAGTCTACTCCAACTAGCCATCACTAGCGAAATACATGGCGCCGCCCAAGAAACACGGATGTAAAATGGCACTAGGAACAAAGAATCCCCTATCTGGGTCTCTGCGCTGATCAGGACCTGTGAGACAGTGTTGTCTTTGCAGTGCAGACGTTTATAGCATGTCACATCATTTAGATATCTCCCATAGCGTCTAGATCAAAGTAAGAAGGGTGATTGGCTTGATAGGCTTACAAAGCCGTGTGATATTCCTTTCTCTGCGTCTTGGTTCGATGGCACTCCACAACACTGTGATCTAAGCCGGTGGGCGATAGCCGCCGAGGCTCTCAGTCGTAGTCTAAACCCAACGGGTCTACCTCAGTCTGGGGATGCAAGCGCAGAACTTGCATACTTTCTCATGTACCCTTGCACTCCGTCGAGGCTTACCAGAATCTATGCTTTTTGCAGGCGAGTGTTATTTTGGGGATGAGCGACTCGGTTGTACACATCGTAGCGTCTCTCTTTAACAACTTACTATCACGTGCCGGCTAACATCTTTTGTCATCGTAACAACCTGCCGCAATACACGCGAACTGAAGTAGACGTGTGCCTGGTTAAACGTCCTTTGACAAAATACTGATAATAGAAATAAATGACTTAGTTCGTTTTTCTATCCGAAGCAGTGGATAATACAATACTATACAATACAATACAATATTAATCCCTAAGTGGCAAATTCTCTGTCTGCTCCTACAACACGCCAAAACACATAAAACGCAGATCCATCCAACACTCAACCAGTTAATTAATATTAAAAAACAAAACAAACAAACGATAACGTCAGCTAATGAATTAACTGTAACGGGCTTACTGATACCTCTATAATATTCCTGGTCTCATAGAGGTTTATGTAAATAATACTGCTCATTTTCTTCCACTGGCAGTAAGGCGGCAACATTCAGCGTGTATAGCGCACGGCAGATCGACTAAGAGCGTTGAACAAGTTTTATTTTGGTACAGAAAAGTTATGTTCCGCATTCCGTCGGACATAATTGAAGGGGTTAACACTTCGGAAATGCTGCATGCGGTTTTACTGTAAAGCAGACTTTACTATGCCTACAATCGGATTTCGCGCTATTCTCCGTGCAGCGTCGACCGGGACAAGTGGCATTTGTCTCTTCGCGTCACCTCGAACCATAAAAAAGACAATGAAGAAAAAGACACACACCACACCTAGCCACTGATTCAAACAACTATTTGTAATTGTTTATTGAGCCGCTCGTCCCGTCAAGTAACACAAAATAAATCACTCGCGCTCAAATCGACAGATAAAATGCAAACTTTTCGAGAGCACGATAAATTTATGTGTAAAGTTAGGTCAAGCATTGTTTCATTTATTTAAAAGAAACAAAATAACTGGGTTTTACCTCACTATATACAAACAAAACACTTCATTGTCTATGAGTCCGCTGCGAAGTGGTGCCGTGGTGCACAGTTGGCTTGAATCTGGCTTACTGTCCCTACTCACTAATACTAGTATGAGGGACTAGCTAGTTAGACTAATTTAGGGGGGATAAGGGGGGGGGGGGGCACAGTTGGGTCAGTCTCGACTTATTTTAAATTACCCGGCTTTGCACATCTATTACCTGCACGCGTGAACTGAGACAGTCTTGTATAATCCGTTTGGGCAGAGCTTGCCTTAGTCGTGTATTATTTTTCAAATAGCTTTTGAACGCAAATGATTCACGACAACTTGAAGAAACTAGTGAACTAACATGTCCGAATTTATTTTAATTTTCCTTGAGTCCTGATAAAAAAAATAGTTTAGCTGCTGCCTTCGGATTTTTTTTTTGTACATTACCTAGTTAAAAACTGCTAAACTGATCGAGCTCCACTCAGCAACATTGACATAATTATATGTATTGCATTAAACTTCAAGCTCCCAATGTTGAATTTTAGCGCATAAAGCCCTGACATGTAACAAGGGGATGTGGATCAACAATGGTAGTTTAAGCGTAGTGTCAGAATAGCTATGCGCCTGTAGGCACTACCCTTGACGATGCCTGTACGTGCCAAGTTATTCCAGCACCACCCTTTAATCTGTCATGGTCAATCTGTCTCCAAAACTGAGACGTAGAGCACGTATATATATAGCATGGTCTTACAAAGCGTCAGATCCGTGCATAGATTATCACAGTTTCAGCGTCAGTGATGCCTATGTCTTGTTTAAAAGTTAACCTGAAAGATTATAATTAAGATCAAGTAATTAGTGTGTAGTTAGTGTGTAACATCGGGAAGTGTCGCGCCTCTTCGGTCATTTTCACGAGTAGTGAGCAGCCGCGCAGTGTAGTCTGGTTATCATTCTATGTGATCAGGTATAGCTACTTCTGTTCGACAATGAACAAATGAAATGCAAACAGGTTGGTTGGTTAGTATGAGTGCTTTGGTCACTATTAGTTTAACATTGATGTCGCGAGTGATTTCGATTTGCCTTAAGGGGTGGTCAGTTTGGGATTTAACGTCCAGGCACCTGAGTGATAATAGAACAGTTATATGTCTGATAAATTCAGATGCACTCCAAATGCTCCAGCTGTGCAGTTTTGATTTTGCTAGGACATTTCAACGTACATGCTATATAGAGCAAACCCGTCATCTTTTGCGTGGAAGGGGTGGAAAGTGGGTGCAGATCGTGTACCTATGGTCTATGATGCACGACCCTAGCACTGCTGAATTCAGGCTCTGTTCAGCAGTGCCACGTTTGATTTAACAGGACCTTGTAGAACGGAACTGTTCAAATAACAAGCCTGTTTCGTCTCCTGTTTTGTAAACCCAGGTACAATGGATGGTTTATGGTGCATGGGTGGTCAGTTCATTCGAGATGGGCTCTTTGCGCTGGAAAGCCCATACATTCTCAAACCAACCATCTTCCCAGAGTTAATGGATGGATGGATGGATGGATGGATGGATGGATGGATGGATGGATGGATGGATGGATGGATGGATGGATGGATGGATGGATGGATGGTGGGTGGGTGGTGGGTGGGTGGGTGGGTGGATAGACCGACGGACGGATGATGGAAACGTCGGAACCAACATGACGATGCCAGCAAGTCCAAATAAAAAAAATGAACGAGCAAACCGAGGAATCTACCCTCCCGCACTCCCGTAATGAGTACAGCCTACCATGTGGTAACTGTGTTAATCTGCTGCATCCAATCAACGCCTGACTTGTATGTGGCTATGAATAGAGTCCAATCATATGTGTGTTGCGTTCCCACGAGTGCGCATAACGTTGCGCAAACGTCGACTGCCTTTTGCGTTGTCGCTTTACTCAATGATTTCACCAGTTCTCTAGAATTCATTTTGGCGAACGGAGTCTATTACTACTACTAGTACAGTGACTACGAGTGCTACTACGGACTACGGAAAGTCACGTTGTGAATGGAGCGTTTTCGCAGACTGCCGCGTAAGCAGGGACGTGAGCCAGGTAAATAAGTTTTGATTATTTCGTGTTGTTGAAAACCCTAAGGCTCTCCGTAATTCATGTATATTAAATGGCCGGTCAGTGCCTACATGTTCGTATTGTTAGCGCATAAATGAAAGCACATCCTCTTCAAGAACTAGCGAATTGATCCATCGTAAGAGCGAGCGTGACTGCATTCCGCAATTAGTGTATACAATCTGAACCTGGCTAGTCTTTTTACCTACTCAACCCCCTTCAGTCCCGAAAAAGGCACATAAACGTAAAACACAGATTAAAAAAATAAAGAGTAACTTTATCGCAAACTGATATTGCTGGCAGTGGACAGTCACATAAAGAAGTGAGAGATTTTACTTTTGATATTTCATTTTTTTTCTCCAGAATTTACGGCAGCCTCGCGTGGGTGGAAAATGGTACATTTGGCCGCCGGTCGAGGTATTTCCCTTTCACTCTATTTTTGTCTTTTGCTTTCTGTTGCATTTTAGTATTCACTGGTTTGCAGTTTTCACTGAAACAGTAGGCCTGTGACAAAATGTCGTTCGCATAACAATCGACATATTTTCAGTCAAGAAAACCGCAATACAACAGAAAATTAGTGTTTTTTTGTTTTTTATTCCATTATGAAGACATTGTTGTTAGAACCCTACATTTTTCACACAATTTCCTTTCCACCAAAATTGACTAATCTATAGATTGTCATGTGCATGTCCAATAGTACGCCCAGTTTGACAATATACATTTTTCTCTACTGAGTGACAGGAAAAAGTTCTTTTGTCATTGTCCTTAGATGAGATAACAGAAATACAGATGACGGAATTTGTCTGTGTGTGTGTAAAATGTGGTAATCACACAAAGAACTGTGTTTTGGTGATTAAATTGACTGTCCACTGTAACAAACAACACTGATTGTTACAGAAAACTTAATTTTAAAAAGAATAAAATACTCTTCATGTGAGAACAGGTTATACAATTAATTTCTTTTGAAAGAGAATAATTTAAAAAAAACTGATTTAATGTGATCATATTTATCACCGTATACCCACCGAAACAACCAACATTTGCAGAAATAACCAGTTTTAATTATTCGTTGCTGGAAATCATTTGTTTCTGCATTCACAATAATTATTTTCACATACCCACATGCCAGATACATCACACTAACCAGTGTCTAAAATGAGCCTATTTTAAAGAATCTCTGTTGGTTGTTTCGCTGGACATTTCTGCTGGTTGTTCGTTAAAGAAACCCCTAACGCATTTAATTTAATTTTGATTATTATGCTCGTGACGGTAGACCATATTTTGCTAAAGCATTTGCGGGTTCTTCTACAGAAACTTGGTCGATGGACAGTTTTTCAAACGACTGGTGACCGTGTTGTTACGGTTTCTTTTTCAAGTGTGTTCAGTTTTGAACGTTGAATTAATTATTATTATTTTCTTTGTTTCTTTCTTTATTTATTATTTTTTGATTGTTTCTTTCCACCTTTTTACAGTCCTTTTTTCCCTTTTATGTTTCACAATGCATCCCATTTTGCATACTACTTTGAGGCACACTTTCCGCTTTGAACTATGGTGCCCGAAGCATGTAAAACGGTTTTGATACTAATTGATAAACGAGTGTAGAACCAGCAACATTCCGCAAGTACGGTATGCATATAACATTAAGGTCTCACAAGCGCGTAGGCCGCTCCAAGCAAGCTCAGCGCCTTTGACGGACGTTACATGGACAACATGTGGGGGATCTACATATGATGATTGACTGATATAGATTTCGACAATTATTAACGAATTTTAGACTTTCATAAAAATCGTTTTCTTGATTATAATCACTATTTGGATTCAACGTTGTCATGAGGATTTGTATTCGCTTGAAACATCCGTTTTCCGATTTATAACTTTGGAGGTGAAAACATGATTTTCAGTGATTCACGGTGATCCTCTATGTTTGGTTTTCATTCCCTAAAGCTTTTGCAGTTTGTTCTACGGCCAGGTGAAGCCGTTCCGGCAAAGACAGGGTACGACATGTAGTCCCTTCTGATAGAGGTCACTGATGTAACCACCTCGCTTTGACGTAACACCTACGTGGTTTTTCGATGCAATACCTACTGGGCATACATACAGACATCTATAATGAAATGTTTAATTCAATCTATTGTGTCGGGGCTATAAATTTGCAGGGCTTTACTATGGCTAAATTGTAACAGGGCAGTGCTGTTCATGGTGAGAATCTACTCTGAGATTTGAACAGTCTCACTGCAAATATGTAGATAACACTGTTCTTTTATGAAGGATTTATTTTCCGGCATTAAACTGTTTGATGTGCATGTCCACATTGGCCCGGCCCTTCACTGCCGAGGAAAAAAAGCGACCCAACCCAGCTGCAAGAGAGACTTTTCAGTCACGAGCCTTATTGAGCAGTCAAAGGCCGGGCTCTTACGAATCTATGCCGCTGAGACTAATTTGTATCCATCTTTTATTTCTCGCAGACAGTTTTGGCTTTTGATCGTAGTCGAATGTACACAGACTTCAGACACAATAATGCGTCCAGTTGTATACAAAGGGTTAAGGTGTATACTGAACTGAATCAAAATCTCTGGCAGGGTTACTTATTTCTCCTGGGCTCAGTCGTTGGATACCAGGTTATTTTCCATCTTAATTGTTAATAGTACGCCGCCATTGGTGTGTGTGGCACAGCTAAATCATGTCTGATAATAATAATTTCATTGTTGATTGTCTGTACTGCAACCTGTTTTACTAGTGACCAACAGCAAACCGGCCTCGCTTTTTCAGTGTCAGTAACGAGGTCGGCGGACAGTACGGCAACAATAACAGGCTTACGGACAGACTATAACAATGCTTGTTTATTGGTCCGTGCTACACAGGATGTAAATTGCACGGCCGCTTATAACGAAATTGGGATGTAATTACCGTTAGGTGTCTCGGACCCCTGTAATGTAGCCTAAACTTAGTTGTGTGACGTACTACCGGCTGACCGGCGGCAGTCAGACACTTACGCTGTGTCAGTAATTCTTTGAAATCACTGATTTGTTCTTTCTCACAAAAAATAATGATAATACTTCAATAGATGCGGGCGGGGAAGGGGAGGAGGCAACACACGCAGTGTATCACTTTGACCGCCGGGGAAACATGAAATATGCAAGTTTTAATTCTACAAAACTGAACGTGATAAAACTGACATGGCCGCAGAGGTGGTGTAAAAGGAAAGATTGACACAATAGTGGTTTTAAATCATGTTTAGATCTACCATATCAAATTATGTAGCTGTAATGAATACCTGAATTTGACAATTTACTGAAACTCTTAAAAATGCACTTAGTATCAGGTTGTAACTTAAGCACTACAAACTGAATTTGCTGGTTCTTACCTCCACAGATAAATGAAACAGCACTCTATTAAAGTAATAAAATAAACCCAATAACTTTTTTTTCAATACTAATATTAATATGGGGTGGTAAAATGTTGTCATTTAGTTCATAGCACATAGATATTTTTAGTTTTGCAGCTTAACCTATTGGAATAACCCCCACTTTATTTCACAAGGCTGACAGTCAATATGCCTACAGTGTAGAAAGTCTTGCTTTTATAACATAAAATACCTGCATGTAATTTAGAGTTCCTTGCTCAGAAATGCTTGGTTTGAAGTGATGGCTGATACGCTTGATGTCTTGATATTTATTTACCAGTACAGGTGACTGAATTTTGTATCTAGTTACTAGATTTTGAATCTTGGGTAGTCAGACTGGCTGTAAATTTTTTAGTTTGTTGCTTCTGACTATATTTTTTTTTTTTTTTAGGCATTTCAAAAATCCCTGGGAGACCACAGAGGATAACAGTCAAAAGCATTGACAATTGCTGTATCTTACGCTGGAGTGCACCAAAATTTGATGGTGGTTCGACTGTCACAGGATACCTTGTTAAGAGACAGGAGTTGAAATCGGCAGACCAGGGTGGATTCCTGTGATACAGAATTGCAAGGTATTTTTTTTTGTTAAAATTATAATAGTTACAGTCTTATTTAGCCTCTTTGTATTTCCACTAGAGTGAATAGTACACTGCCCTTGCCAGAACGTTCAGTGATTCCTGAAGCTAACAGTTAACAAACAGCTGCATATCGTTCCACATATATCTAGAATTCCTGTGGGCCATGGTCCATATGCATAATATGTCCCAGTTCTTACGGGCAAGTCCTATCTCTCAGGTAGTTGTTGATTCAGTATCACATATTCAGTTTGCCATGGGTTTCAGCTACTTTCCACATGGGTACCTTGTGAAAGGTAAATTAATTACAGCTAGAAATTGCCACATATTTAAGTTAGGCATTTAGAATTAACTAATAACTGCACAAGACACATGATGCACAAACCGATGTTGGGGGCATACTAGATACACGCATAATGTAGAGTTTCATGGGCTATCACCAAAGACTTACATCATTATGTACTATCAATATCATTGCAAGGGATGCAGACTTAAGGTATGTTTTCATATAGCGACATGACAGCAACACAAAAGCGGTGGCAACAGCGACAGAAAAAAAATGTCTCTGTATGTGTGGCACGATTTCGGAGTGATAAAGACATGACAAAATGTAATCACCCTATGGAGAGATTCAAAGGCAATTCTGCCGTGAATTTGCTGTGAGGGGGGGGGGGGGGGGGCATGGCTTTCAGCATATGGTGAATAATCACAGCAATAGGTGGGTTGTGAGTTTGCGATCAGCGCAAGAATGCTGGTTAGATTATGTGACTTTGAACCGAGGCTAGACTTTGTGAGCCACAAAATGTTGCAGCTTGGTTAGTTGCTGGTAGTCGATACTGTTTTGATGTGAATCACAAGTAATATGTAGCAAAATTTATGCTCAGGCTCTGTTCACACAGTTGTTACAATACAACCTTTGGTTTTCCTATTTTATGGAAATACTGCTGATGAAAACATTCTATCAACACACGCTTAAACTGTATAATTATGGCGATAAAGCCAGTCACAGTGGCTTTGAAAAATGGTCTGCCATGTCGTTTCACATTTTGTTATACACATTTTAGACACATTTTATTGGCTCACATGTGAAGCACAAGTGAGTATGTTTTGGGCCAATGGTCGTCAGTCCGTGGTCCGTATGCCATCGTCCATGGTAAACTCTAACGTTGGCATTTTCTTGGAGACTATTCAAGCTACAGCCTTCAAGCTTTGCCCAAGAATACTTTGTGGCAAGACCTTTCTAAACATACAAATTTGAGTGACCTCCTTAAAGGTCGAGGTCACAGGGGACAATTTTTTATCTTCAAATACTAGTAATCAAGTAATATGCTTATTGTCACTAACAAAGTAATGACAGCATCTTGTGAAAGCACATTGGTTTTGTGCAAGTGTGGACAGTGATTTGATGGTAGGTTAGATGATGGTTTTCTTGTGAATTTTTAAATAGCTATCAAGAGATAAGAAGTACCCA
>BTPG01000003.1:251121245-251157833 GCA_036245525.1 Semisulcospira habei | reverse complement strand
ATTTATGAACTTGTTTATTATTATTATTTTTTGTAATAATTATGTGGTGATTTTTACCTATTTCATATTTTACTGATATTTTATAGTGTGCTGGCACAGTTGAGTAGCGTTGTTATGATGATAAAATTGTAGTAAAGCAGCAGAAATCATTATTTAATGATGATTGGACATATTCAAGATATGAGGAGGGTTTGCATGACTGGGAAGAAAGTGAAGGATAGCTGATACACCCAAGCGTTATGTCCCAAACTGCATGTGTCTAATAATGCTTCTACATGCAATCTAAGGTGTACAGATGTGAAAGGGAAATAGGATGAACTGTGAACGTAGTAATGGGTAAGTGTTGGATTACAAAAAAATGGGTGATGTAATATCCCACTGTGTGCAAGGCTTCTTTGATGTTTACATGTCTTTTCTGCATGATAATCACCTCAGTACAATCTGTGTCACTTAGTGTTCCATGAACGATACATTGAAACATGATCAGAAGGTGCAGAGTTGCCTGGTTTGCCAAGTATAGGAAAAGGAGAAACACGTTTGACTTGAAGAAGTTTGATTAAACCAAACTGGACTGGTCTGGAACTACGCTGTAAAATTAGTCTTATACAGGGCTTGTAATTTTCCACGGTTCGGCGAATTTCCGCTATTTAAAAAAAAAACCCGCCGAGAACAGTATGGTTTTCCACAGAACAAAAACGTTTGACAACGATTTTCCCCCAATCAAAAAGTTTGTTGTGCGTGTCCTCAAGTCAGACTGAAACACGGAACTGCGCATGCGTGTATCTGAATCGCAGCCGGTAAAATGGATGCAAGACGCATTGTTCAGCGTGGTGAAAAAACGCGTGGAGGTGGGAATGGATGGAAAAAGATGTGGGTGATGAACGACTAGGACAATATTTGATGGACTTTGATGGTGAATAGTGACTGTCAGCTGAGCATCAGTGTGTGTTTACACTTAGATTTGTAGTTGGACTTTGTTGGCGAATAATAACTGTAAGCTATGCATCGATAATGACAGGCTACTTAGGAGTTCAGCTGTGTGTAAGTAAGCAAGCTAGTCTTTCCTTCACTATGTTATATGTATTTTGCTCATCAAGAATGCACGTTAAAAATGCTACAATTTGTATGCAGGGGAGGAAGGGGGTCATTCCCCTGCACCCTCTACCAGTGCCTAGGTGGCACCTGGACCCCGGCCAATTTCCTCTTTTTTAACTCAGACCATTACAAGCCCTGCTTATAAGAAGAACTTTGGACACTGAAGAAAAAAGTTTTGGCTCAGGCATGTTATCTGTTTTACCTATCCAAGTTTGAGGTAGGCGTTTGCAACTGCATTAAAAAATAATTAAACTTATCAGACTTTGGAGAGAAGAAACACGTTTGACTTATCCGAAGTTTGACTTGAGTGAGTTGGACTTATCCCTTGTTAAATTAGTCATATTAAGAGCAGCTTTGACTGGGAATTTTGTTGCTGTTTCACCATTTTTATATTTCAGCATATGGGACTGTATTCAAATCTCGCTTAAAATATTTGACTCTCTCATAGATTTGCCCCCACCTGGGTCTGCCCTGGGGTCTTGGGTGGGGTTAACTACTTTTTAGTTCCCAGGGTCACCCTGGTCAGCCCCACAGGGTGGGCTTTCCCCTCTATTCTATGGCATGTGTTTCTGTCTACTCTTAGTTCATTCACCTGCATTTTCCTTTTTAAAACTCTCCCTACTGTCTGCACTGCCCTGTAGCTCTTGATATTGGATGTGTGTTGCTAAATGGTCTTGGCTTTATTTAGGCCCCATGTCGTAGGTTTATTTAACGTATTGGACTGGCTGGCGACATACATTCAATATTCTGGGTTTTTTTTTTTTTTTCAAAAGCAGTGCAGGCACGTCCTGAGAAAGACTTGTTGCTGTCGGGATGTTACGCAATGTACAATCTATCAATCTCATAGATTCCTATGAACATGGGATGCACACAACTTCAAACCCAAACATAGTACAAAGATACCTGATGGTAAGACATTTCTATGCAAACTGATTTGGTTGATCCCTCGGAAAGGTAAATGGTCAAAAGAGCTCAGGAATAAGGTCCAAAATAGCCATATTTTGACAAGATGTTTTTTCTCAAATACTATTTACAACATCAAACTTGGCACAGAGATACCTGATGGTAAGACCTATCTATGCAATTGTCACACATGTGTGGATCGGTCATACATGTGAGCCATAAGGGCTTTGCCTTTCTTGTTAAATCATAGTGAAAAGCCTGGTACTTTAGGTAAAACAGCCATAAGTAATAATAAATGCATTTGATTCTCACTTTAAATAGTGAGCCCACTGCCTAAGCTTCTGTTTTCTTCTGGGGCATATGTTTCTGCCTACCTTTGGTCCATTCACCTGCATTTTTTTTTCAAGTTCTTCCTACTGTCTGCACTGCCTGTAGTCCTTGATATTTGATGTGTGTTGCTAATGGTCTGTTGCACCTAAGAATAATAATAATTACGGTATTTATAATGCGCTTATCTTATAATAATTATAACTCTAAGCACGCACTCACAACTCGCGCACACATGCGCACACTTTAGACAACGACACCTGCTGATAAGTTATGTGTTGCAGTTAATGTATTGTTTAATACCATTTCTCTGTAATATTTTTGTAATTTTAAAGATATTCTACTTTTTGTAAACTAGGGTCCAATAAATTAGCAAGTCAGTGCAGCATCCCAAGCATGTCTTATGTTTAATTAGCATATCAGACCGGCTGGTGACATACATTGAATTTTTCTTTCACCAGCAGTGCTGGCACATCCTGAAAAAAGTCTTCTTGCTTTCGGGACATTATGCAATGTACAAACAACCAATTGTTCACGTCATTTGCTCAGGCTTTAGTAACAGGTGGATAAAGAGCCAACACACAGTCATTTTAATTTATAGTTATTACTGACCATATTGATCTTGCACATTGGCTTGATTTCTACTGTCCTATGCATTATGCTCCACCTTGCTTTTCCATTGATAATAATGATAAATTATGTGTTTGCAGTTAATGCGTTTTGTATATACCATTTCCCTGTACATATTTTGTTATTGTAATGATTTCTACTCTATTTTAATAAACTAGAGTGTAAAAATTATCATAAAGGTACAGTATCTCTATCATGTGTTAGGTTTATTTTTGCACAATAGACCCGCTGATGACATGCGTTCAATATTCTGTTGTTGTTTTATTCACAAGCGGCTTAGGCACGTCCTGAGAAAGTTTTTTTGTTGTCGGGAGGATATGCAATGCTCAACCAACCAATCCACATTGTATTTTGTGTTAAATAAAGTCATTGTACAACCAAACATTGGTAAAGGCATAAGCCATTCTGTGTGATTTATTACAATATCCCTTAAACTGGCACCAAAATAAAACAGTTACCATGCAGAATTCTGTGTTAATAAATTGTGGTCTTAGAGCCTTTCAGTGTAGTTATTTTGAGTTTTCTTTCAAATTATTTTTTTCTGATGAACCTCATTGTGCAAGCAAATTAATTTTGTCCTGACAGTTGTGAATTTTTTTTTTTATATATGGTGATTTTTACCTCTTTTATTTTTTTTTTTACTGATATTTTATAGTGTGCTGACACAGTTGAGTAGAGTTGTTATGATGTGATAACTTGTAGAAATACAGCAGAAATCATTATTTAATGATGATTGGACATGTTCAAGATATGAGGAGGGTGAGCATAATTGGGAAGAAAGTGAAGGATGGCTGATAATCCATGCATTATGTCCCAAACTGCATGTGTCTAATAATGCATCTCCACGCAATTTGAGGTGTACAGATGCGAATGGGAAATAGGAAGGACTAAACGTAGTAATGGGTGAGTGTTGGAATTACAAAAAAAATGGGTGACAATGTAATATACCACTGTCTGCAAGGCTATTTTTTATCTTTACATGGTTTTTTTTCTTTCTGCATGACAATCATCTCAGTACAATCTGTGTTACTTAGTAATCCATGAACGATACAATGAAACATGATCATAAGGTGCAGAGTTGCCGGGTTTGCCGAGTATAGCAAAAGGAGAAACATGTTTGACTTAAAAACTACCTTTTAAAATTAGTCCTATAAGAAGAGCTTTGGACAGAGGGGAGGGGGGGGGGGATGTTTTGGCTCAGGCATTTTATCTTTTTTACCTATCCATGTTCAACATAGGCATATGGGACTGCATTAAAAAAATTTGAAGAGAAGAAACACGTTTGACTTATCCGAAGTTCAACTTAAGTGAGTTTAAATTATCCCTTGTTAAATTAGTCATATTAAGAGCAGATGGAAATTTTGTTGCTTTTTTGGCTTCAGCATATCGGAGTGTACTCAAATCTTTCTTAAAATATTTGACTCTCTCATCGATTCCCATGAACTAGAGATGCACACAGATTGGATATATCTATAAAAACTAGGGACACACAAAGGCTAGAGACATCAATATAAACTTGGGACACACAAAGGGTGGTTACATCCATACAAAATGGGGACACAAAAACAACTTCACAAATAAATCACACCAAAAGTGACGCATGGGAAACTGACAGAATGAGTTTGATAGAAGAATTATTATGTGACTTTATTATGAACATGAGTTTAGAGAGAGAGGTGAGGGGCAGTAAAAGTGAAAAGTTGGAAGTAAAATAGGGTGCAGTGAAAAAAAAGCTTAAATAAAATATGTACAATACAAATGAGGTCCGCAAAATACTACCAATACAATATACAGGTCGATTATAACCTTGACAAAGCGAGAATATTGGTGTCCCCGGTTTGTATGGACACAACCCGTGTGTATGTGTGTGTGTGTGTGTGTGTCCCCGGTTTGCGTAAGTCCCCGGTTCGTATGGATACAACCCATGAAAACACATGCCAATAAAACAGGTATTTATGGACTTACAGAGACACTGATATAACAATTAGCATTGCTTATGGATCGGCTTTCCATTGTTAAAAGCGCGATGCTCGCAAAGCATTATTTCATAGGGTCCCCGGTTCGTATGGATACAACCACGTCCCCGGTTCACGGGGTTTACATGCCTGTGTGTGTGTGTGTGTGTGTGTGTGTGTGTGTGAGGATGTGACAGCGACTAGAGCCCGCGTTTGAGGACGGACAAGCTTGAAAATTCAAGATATTGTCCTTAAAAGAATTATCTCGGGACCTTTATTAAATGTTGTGATTAAGATGCTCATTGGCGAGAAAATGGCCATTTCACCAAAACCGGTTGACCCACAATGGAGTCCGTATTTGTTCTTATTTGTACTAGATATTTTGCGTATAGCTAGATAAAAGGGAGATATCGAATGAGTTCGTTAACCAGGATTGTACCTCTAGAACTTTTTGTGTGCTAATTAAGTACTTTAAAAAAGTATTATTTTCACGTTTTTGGGCTTACTTTCACGAATTTTATGGGTTAGTTTTAAAACAATTGAATCTTTTCTTTTACGACAAACAATCTTCTCAATAATAATCGAATGATTTTTCGTATTTACATAACAAGCTGTACAGTTCTACCAGCGCTAGCCTCACTTATCTGGCTTGTGGGTACTTACATAAGCGTGCAGTTTGTCTCGGCTGTCTGGTACGATTAGGTCAATTGTGACCTGTATGCTCTGGGTGTGAAAATCAGACAGTTTTCTGCGCTACTTTTTCGGAGTCATTTTTAAAACAGCTAATGTAACTTCAATTTTTCTTTTACGAAAAAAGCTATCTTCTCTACGCATGATGTTTCGTATACAGTTTCTGCATACAACTGCTGTTTGTCCCGGCCCTGGTTTGTATTAGGTCAAATTGTGACTTGTAAGCTCTAGGCATGAAAATCAGCAAGAAAATTGCAAAGTTGATCCTCTGATACGTCAAATGTTAGTACTGCGATGATGACGTAAAACATCGAGTCGTCACTATGAACACGGCGTCGTAGGGGCTAATGATGCCATGACGTGAATCTTGAAGTGACGTCATTTCGCTGCTCGTGCTGTTAGTCTTCTTCAGAAGAGCAATGCTACGCCAGACCACATAGCTTACGAATGGCAGGAATCGCCGTGTGCTCGTCTTTATTTAAATGCGTGCAAGTGTGTGTGGATCAGAGGGTGGGTTACAGTAGTGCATCCCTGTCGCTACACCAGACCACAGAGCGTACTAATGGCGGGAAGCGCCGTGGGTCCGTCTTTATTTATGTGCGCCCAGGTGTGTGTTGATCAGAGATTGGCTTAGAGAGGAGGGAAATGGATCAGCATTATAAGCCTAAAAATATGAACAATTCTGAATGTTCTTAAAAGATAAACGCATCTGACAGTTTTCTGCACCAGTGTTTTCGGAGTCATTTGTAAAAAAGCTAACATAACTTCAATTTTTCTTTTACAAAAGAAAACTATCTTCTCATTAATACCCGCATGATGTTTGATAAACAGTGCTTGCATAAGTCTGCTGTTTGTCCCGGACCTGGGGTAGGATTAGGTCAAATTAAGACATGTAAGCCCTAGGCGTGAAAATCAGCAAGAAAATTGCGAAGTTGATTTTCTGATACGCAAAATGTTAGTACTGCGATGAGTGGCGAAGAACATCGAGTCGTCACTATGAACACGGCATCGTGGGACTAATGATGCCATGACGTGAAGTTTAAAGTGACGTCCTTTCGCTGCTCGTACTATCATTCCGCTACTTCATAATAGCTATGTTAAGCCATATGTTCTTCCTTTTCTTTTATTTTACGTCACCTCCTTCAGTTGCCACATTCCTTCTGCCAATGAAGATAAGTAGCGGCTAATCTCTCTGTTTGTTTGTTTGTCTATTTTTACAAAGGGTATTTACCCGAAATATTAATAAATTGTGTTGTACCCGTCTTTTCTAAGCGTGTTTCTTTCTCCGTTGGGTACTTCTTTCCATATTACACGCTTGGCAGTCACCGTTTTGGTCTGATATGTTAAGCCAGACCACAGAGCTTACAAATGGCGGGAATCGCCGTGTGTCCGTCTTTATTTCTTTGTGCCAGTGTGTGTGAATCCTAGGGTTGGTCTGAGTAGAAGGAGTTGGATTCCTGTCTCTACACGAGCTCACAGAGCGTACTAATGACGGGAAGCAGCGCAGTGTATCAGTCTTTATTTGCGTGCGCCGACGTGTGTGTTGGTCAGAGGTTGGTTTAGAAAATAAGGAAATGGATCAGCATAATAAGCTTAAAAAAATGAACAATTCTGAATGTTCTTAAAAGATAGACGCATTTGAGCTCCAAACAATACGGTAGACTTTGGGATGAAATCCTCATCTTGTTAGTTTTTTTTTTTTTTTTTTTTTTTTTTTTTTTTTTTTTTTGGGGGGGGGGGGGGGGTTGTTTGAGAATCTTTGACTTGCTAGGGTGTTTTGGTGATAGCTGGGTCCGCTGTCTAAAGAATGTAAAGGACTACAGGTGCTTTTATTACAGAGTGTGCAGATGGCTACTACGGCGCTACCTGTGAAAGTTGCGGTCAGTGTGCTGAAGCGCCCTGTAACAAACTAAACGGGAGCTGTGGGTCTTGCCAACCAGGCTGGACTATGCCACTGTGCACAAGTAAGCTTTATTTTCTTTTCACAATTCCACCTACACGCCTCCTTGAATAATCACAACTATCATGTGACTTACAGAAGGCATGGTATAGAACCACTTATTCCACTTCCACTCTTTGAAAGCGAAGAAAAATTGAGCACTACCCCCCCCCCCCCCCCCCCCCGCCCAACCTCTCTCTCTCTCTCTCTCTCTCTCTCTCTCTCTCTCTCTCTCTCTCTCTCTCTCTCTCTCTCTCTCTCTCTAAGATTAGTAGTAATTGAGCTTTAGCTGCCCGATGTCACGATTAATGCAAATGTCGAGATGGCTGTCAATTACAAAAAAAAAAACACAAATCTATGAAAATGTCTTGATGGCTGATAAAGGCCGAGACGCTATCAGCCATCAAGACAGTTTCATCGAGCGTGATATCGGACTCCTAATTGTCAATAGCGAATACACTGCATTAGAAGCGAATAGATAACGTGAGTAAGCTTAAGGTTAAGGAAGTCACGAAACTTCACCATTCATTAACCCCTCAGGGTCCTAAAACAGCCACTGACAAATCCACACGAAGTCAAACACAAACATATTGATAACAAATTGCTGCTCTGCGTTTCAATACTATCCCTTTCTTTGTAGCTTGATGGCTTAGAACTCATTCTACCCCATCACCGAAATCTCAGAATTTTGCCCTTGTCCTCTGAAGACTGCATTGTAGTGCAGGACACCGATCGACCATGATAGTTCAAGGGTGATGCCAGAATAGCTTGGCGCCCATAGGCGCCAAGCTATTCTGACATCACCCTTGAACTATCATGGTCGATCCTTATCTTCTTGTGGTGTGTCTGGGGTACAATGAGTTAGTCAGACCTATCCCCGGCCGAGGCCTCAGCTATATTTTGGGCTCTAGGACCGAGGCGCTACATTTAGCGTGATGCCGGACTCTTTCTCCCTTAGAGTTGTTTTTGAATCCGAGATGATGTTATACCATCGAGTGATTTTATTCATCAGGTTGCTCTCCTGGTTACTTCGGTCCTGACTGTACACCGTGCGGTGAGGGATGTCAGAACAGTGTGTGTCAGCAGGACGGTGTGTGTAGCTGCAGTCCAGGATGGACCATACAGTACTGTAATATCCGTAAGTCTGCTTTGTTTTGGCAGCCATGTCAAAAGGACATTTAACGCATTCGAGTCATCCCGAATTCGGATACGCGGCATGAAGCCGCTTATCCTAATGTGGGGCGTCTCGAACGTGTTAACGACACTGTTCACATGTTTAGGTGCTGCATGCATCTGCCGCAGTCAATGAGTTATATTTGCTTGTTATATGTTGTTTTTCGTGACAGAATAGAATCGTATCTGTACTTGATCAGACGATGTTTTGACATGTGTGAAAATAGGAAAAAAAAGTTATTTCATTAGATAAATGAATTCTGCAATGTTTAACTCATTTAGCCGACGCAAGTATTTCCCAAATTTTGGAGGCGTCAATAGTTGCAGGAGATGGATCGACCATGATAATTCAGGGGCAGTGCGACAGGCGCCAAGCTAATCTGGCACTACCCTTTAATTATCATGGTCAACCCATCTCCTGCTGTAATGCGTCAGGGCTGATTGGATTGAAGTGACTAGATTAACACCTTGCATTTCAATACAATTGTACTAGTTAACCCTTTGAGCGTCAGTAGCGGTTTTTGTCGCGATGATTCCAACAGAAATCATCGCGACAAAAACAGCTATCGACAAGCCATGTGTTATTATTCGTTGCGAACGCAGCGCACGGTTAATTTCAGTGTCGTTAAACATTTGTGTGTCCGTAGCCATTTCGTTCCAGTGATTTCTGCAGTAATCACCTCAACCGAAATCGCTACCGACACCCAGAAGCGTTGACCGCATTGTCTTGGTTTCCATACATTTCAGCCTGTCATCATGGCTATTACGGACTGGACTGCAAGCTCCAGTGCAGTGCCGGATGTGATCAGAACGGGAAGTGCGATAACGTCAACGGGACTTGCGTCTGTCAGCCCGGATGGAGGGGAGATAAATGCACAGGTATGGACTGCAAGCAGAACATAATGTTGCCATTTACACAAAAGCACATCGTAAAATATAATTATCAGGAGAGAAACATGTATGTGAGATGTTTACGTTTTCTGTGTTGTGTCTTGATTCATTTTGGATTGCGAACTCGTTTGTGTGTGCATTGGCGTACGGTCTTGATGATGCCAAAATGCTTTCATGTGTTGAGCGCGGCCTTTGTCAATTTATTAACCCGTTCAGTGGCAGCTGTCGCATTCCGTATTCGTTAACCCTTTTCATTCTGATACACTACTCCTTGAATGAATTTGTTTATGATCGTTCAAGGGCGGTGCCCCAATAGCTTGGCGCCTGAGGCGCCAAGCTATTCTGGCACCTCCCTTGAACTAAAGTGTTTGATCTCCTGATCTGTATTGTAGCCTTCAAAGGACAATAAGCAAATTGTAAAAAATTCAGCTTTAGGATGTAATGGGTTAATTCAACACCAGAAAACCCTAGATGTCTAAGGAACATGGATTCAAAGTGGTGTCAGCAAGAGACGACTGCGGGGGCTCATGAGAATCTGTACCTCTTGCAGTTGCGTAGTATTCGATTTGTCTCTGCACTGAACGATGTTGACGCCAGAATAAGTTGGCGAGGTACTTCCTTGATTGCGGCGCATGAACTATTCCGTGTTCTGCAGATTTTGCTTATTTTGTCGAGGTGATTCATACAGGAATCACCTCGACAAAAAGCGCGACCGACTGCCAAAGGGTTAATTTACTTTTTCTCTTTCTGTCACACGTGTGCTGTCAGAGTGCGCCGCGGGTCACTACGGAGCGTCGTGTGAGGCGTGTGGTGCTGGATGTCAGAGCGGGACGTGTCAGGAGGACGGCCAGTGTATCTGTACACCAGGATGGCTGCCGGGAAACTGTACCACGCGTAGGTTGTTTTCATCTGAATAGCACGGTCACTGAAAATGCAGGTTCAAAACGTGTGATGTACAGGGACACATGTTTGCAAACCATCTACATACGTGAAAAAGAATAAAAAGAATGAACAATAAATGCCTTTACATTAATGCCGACGTCGGCCGGATGTCCTTTTGCACATTGGGATGGTAGTCTGAAAAAAGGCGAAAAAACCAAACAAACCAAAAACACACAAAAAAGAAACAAACCACATTAAAAAAAAAAAAAAACGTGGTGCGTAGGAGGCCTCCAGGCTGATATACTCGGAAACTACACTTGATGTTATTTTTTTTTAATTGCAGTAAAATCTGAATATAACAAATCGACATCGGGACCCTGTTTTCTTGTTAGTGTTAGAAGCGAAGTAAATTACAAATACTGACGAGCAAAAGAAATATAACATTTTTTGAATCATCGGAAACACGTTAGTGTTTCAGATGATACCAAAAATGTTGCGTTTTATTTGCTCATCAGTATAGAAAGATTGTTGTGGGGAATCTGGAAAAAGTGTTGTTATATTCGACATTTGATATCTCTGACTTTGTTATAAGCGAAGTAAACTGCAGACGAATCAAATCTGCAACGTTAACAATAGCGTGACCAACACCTTGTATGTACCTTTTTCCTCTAGACATTTGTGCTGGCATGCTCTGCTCACATGGCGTATGGTACATATCAGTCTCGTTAAAGTACCATTACGCGCAAATTTCAAGACATACTTCAGCACCATTTGTGTTTATTATGCCATGTCGACACGCCTAATGAACTTGAGCAGCAGTTGGGACACGCAGACAGGCACACGCGTGTTCGCACTTGTTTCGTCTGCGCAGCCATTAGAGTTTCAATCTATGTTTAGCTGTTTCTCGTACTGGTAGCGTTGTATTTTTAGAAAAGAGCGAAATCATTGTCAGGTTACTTGATATAAAGACGACGTGTGCTGAACTGAACTGTCCTGTGTCTACGTGAACCATAGCTAGACCTGTGTGCAGCGTTTCGTAACCATCTCTTACAGAAGTGTATCTTTGAACAGTTACGGCGGTAGTGGTCCTTCGAAACCATTATATCCTGAGACTTATTACCAAAAAAAAAAAATGCTTAGCTTATTGTTCTATGGAGGCAACAGTACAGATTAGGAGATAGATCAACCATTTTAGTTCAAGGGTGGTGCCAGAATAGCTTGGCGCCTCAGGCGCCAAGCTATTCTGTCACCACTCTTGAACTAGCATGGACAAATTAATTTCAAACAGTAGTGTGTCATGGTGAAAACTATTAATTGCATTGTTTCAGCCTGCCAGCTTGGCAGTTACGGACAGGACTGCAAGCTCCAGTGTAGTGCCGGGTGTGATCAGAACGGGAAGTGCGATAACGTCAACGGGACTTGCGTCTGTCAGCCCGGATGGAGGGGAGATAAATGTACAGGTATCGACTACAAGCAGAACATTATGTTGCTACTCTCTTTCTCTCTCACGCACACATACACACACACGCGCGCGCGCGCGCGCACGCACGCACGCACGCACGCACGCACACACACCATTAACTCATTCGAGACGTGCCGCATCCGTATACGCGGCATAAGACGCGTATCCGAGGCGGCACGTCAAGAATGACTAAAGACTTAGAAAATCACATTTTCACACATGTAGTCCCCGATCAACCCGGTGCCAGTGGGACATAAAATTGAAACTAAGAAAAAGAATAGACACACAATTTCAGAAACTTCCGGAGAACAATATTAATATCAGTAATTTAATATCTGCTGAGGCTCTGCGTCCTTTTTTTTTTTTTTTTGTGCAGAGGAACAATTTGGATGTCTAGGTCGTTTGACATTTGTAGCGCACAGTCTTTTCGCAAATATTTCCACAAAGGACCACTTTTCTATATTAATCTTAGAACAAATATCATTCAGTCACAGTTAACCTAGTACGATTTACTTTTAAGGAAATCGAACAATGTGTCAGTTTTACTCCACAGTCGTACAATTTCGGATTTTTAACAAATGAATTGACTGCTTTTACATCCCGAAATGTGCCACAGACATATTATGCTAACTAAAAGAAAGATCCATTTTCACGTGAATTGGACAAGTTTTCAAACCTGAAACGGCGCTGGCACACATGAAGTCTGCATGCCGACCCTGATATTTAAATCTGCCGGAGATCTATTGAGGCTATCGAAAACGGCTTGTTCTTGCCTTTTCATGAAATGTTTACGACGGTGCAGCAAAATCGACAGATGATAGGAGTTCAGTCAAAAAACATTCCATTTTAGGTCACTTGGCACTAAATGATATTTGTTCTTAAAGCAGTACAGAAAAGTGTTTCCTTGCAGAAATATCTTGGGAAAAAACCTTGTGCGAACCGACGTAGAACGCCCTATACAACAGCGTTAAGGTGTTGTGATAGAAAAGTCTGTGTTCCGGTGTCGAGTTGGTCCATTACATTTTTGTGCAGGCGTAATGATTTACTCACCCAAACACCAGAATAGGCTGGCGAGGTCTTATTACGTTGGCAACATTATTCGATACTTGCGCAGCTATTGATGCAGTTCGCCTTGAATGCGCTAACATTCGAGACGCGCTTGCCGCCTCCGATACGCGGCAAAAGCCGCGTATCCGGAGGAGGCATGTCTCGAATGAGTTAAGATTGGCACACAATTTATGCTCCATGATTGGTTAGTTAGGGGTTCAACGCCCACGGCACCGAAGTGATAATGGACGGCCCTGACGGACGGGTTGTAGGGGACAGGGAACTCTATTGCCTATGGAGTACGACCTGAACACTTATCAATTCAGGTGCACTCCAACTGTGTCACTTTGATTTACCAGGACCTTTCAACGGACATGCTATTGAACAAGCCCGTCTTTTCCCCCTGGATTGCGAGTCCAGCTACCGGGGCCGGGACGGGGATCCGAACCCACGACCCTGCGATTCCCTTCGCCCTCCTGCTCCGACGCTTAACCGCCTGAGCTATTTTGGACCCTATTTGTGCTCTAAACATTGGTGTCGGCTTTTATTTGTCATGTGAATTACAGAGTGCTCCAGCGGTAACTATGGCATCTACGCTGATAGCAGTGCCCGTCCTACAGTCTGTGTCCCGTGCGGCCAGGGGTGTGACGGCCATGCTTGTGACGTCACATCCGGTAAATGTACTTGTCTCGCTGGTTGGCAGCCACCGCGATGTGACAGCAGTGAGTCTCATTTCAGTTCCATGCTTGTAATGATTCGTATATTCTGCTTCGTGAAACCCAGTTGATACATTGATACATTACACATACATAGGAGAATTACTCAACGCTGGACATACAAACAGTTAGATCCCCTGCCCCCTCTTATCAGGCACCCAATCGCCAGCCCACAGAAAAATACGCAGGTAAAAAACAAGACTACCGTATACATCGTAAGGGATGTGCATGATCGTCTTATATTTTACCTGCGTATTTGGGATGTGTATGATCGTCTTGTTCTTGATCGTCTTCGAAAGAGGGGGCAGGGGATTTAATTGTTTGTATGTCCAGCGCTGAGTAATTCCCCTTGGTATGTGTACTGGCCTACCAGCACTAGCCTCGCCTATCTGGTTGGTGAGTACAGTGAATGCTTGCCTAGAGCGTTTATGGTTGACCGACCGGGAAAAAAAAGAACTCGGTTTGCAGTGTATGTTTACATATCATTTTGTCATGCAAAACGTAGCGCCAAAATGTTTCATAATAAGCGTGAGAATAATGGTGCGGTAAAAGAGAGTCCGATCACACTTGTCAGAAACCGTTGCCCCGCGACAGTCTTTCCCGCACAAAGAAAACTTAGTTGTTCATTCAAATGCATTTGACCTTTTTGGTTTGTAGAGGAAACGGGCGCTGTTCTTCTTATCTAAATGGTTACAAGAAATGTACGCTTGGCGCTGACCGTCGACACGTAGCAGAGTATCTGCAGTAGACGAAGCATGACCATTGGAGTGTAAAAGGCAACCGGGCCAAAGTCGGCCGCTGTTGGCCCGCGCACGGCTGCACGCGGGCCAATGGTAACTGACGTCGGCCCGATGGCCTTTTGCGCACTGGGATAGAGGTAGCCGAAAATGTCCTGCATGTTGCTGTAGAATTATGTGCCATCTTTCTTGCAGAGTGTCTACCCGGCAAATACGGGGTGGACTGTGGCAGAAGGTGTGGAGCGGGGTGTCAGGGCGGTGACTGTAACGATCAAACAGGAATCTGTACATGCATGGAGCACTGGAAACAACCACTCTGTGATGGTTAGAACCTCTCTCTCTCTCTGTCTCTGTCCTCTCTCTGTCTCTGTCTCTGTCTCTGTCTCTGTCTCTCTCTCTCTCTCTCTCTCTCTCTCTCTCTCTCTCTCTCTCTCTCTCTCTCTCTCTCTCTCTCTCTCTCTCTATTATGTATAGGTGTGACAGATATAATAATGTTAATACTAATGTTTTATTTTGATTTCTTTTTGCAAATGTTTTTCATGCTTATGTTAAGTTAAAGTTCATGGTGTATAGATGTAAGATATGCAGTGATAATGTCTAGTTATATTTGCATTTTTTTCTCCTTTGTTTATCTTCATTTTTCGTACCGAGTACCAACGGCAAGTTTGTAAATTGACGAATTTTTCTATCAAAACATTTAGCGTTGATTAATAAAGTTTCATCATCATCATCATCATTATCATCATCATCATCATCATTTCTTTCTCTCAGATTCATGTCAGTCAGACATATACGAATCTGAGATTGGTACAAGGACTTAACGGGTACACATTTTAACCGAAATGAGTATGTCACATTACTCCTCGGCACATAGTCACAGCCATAATCTGATACAGTCGATATAACAAACATCGGATATAACTACATTTTCAGAGGTCCAAACGGCAATTTTTCTACGTCAGTTACTTCACTTATAACAAGAAGCAAACTTCGGTCCCTAGGCGATTTGTTACATCCGATGTGTACTGTATTCACTAAATGAATGAAATCATAGTCATCCGCTAAACTTAAAGTGTTGGATAGAGATTTGTACACGCAAGTATGTGGAGACCTTTATAATAATAATAATAATAATAATAATAATAATAATAATAATAATAATAATAATAATAATAATAATAATAATAATAATAATAATAATAATAATAATAATAATAATAATAATAATAATAATAATAATAATAATAATATAATAATAATAATAATAATAATAATAATAATGATAATAATAATAATACTATAATAATAATAATAATAGTAATAATAATAATAATAATAATAATGTCCAAATCTGGACCAAACAGTGGACAGATAAGATTTCCCAGGAACAAGGATTCAAAGTGTTATCAGCAAGAGGCATAGATCCTCATGAGCCCCCGCAACTGTGGGGCTCATGAGAATCTATACCTCTTGCGGTTGGGCAGTCGGTAAAATTAAAGTGTTGGGTAGAGATTATGTGCACGCAAACATGAGTGGAGACCTTTAACAGTCTAACAAGGTCCAAATCCAGACCAAACAGTAGACTGCTAAACATACTCAATTCATGCCGAAAAAATCCTAAGAAAGAAAAACGACATAAGACTCTTAGAAGGCCAAGTACAACACATTTATTGTGTTGTACCTTTTCTTGATAGATTGTGTTGTTCTTTCTTTGTTGGGATTTTCTTGTAGTAAATCATATCATTTTAACTCATTCAGCCCCGACAGACCACAGTAAGCCATGGATCGAGCATGATAGTTCAAGGGTGATGTTAGAATAGCTTGGCGCCTAAAGGCGCCAAGCTATTTTGGCACCACCCATTGAACTATCATGCCTCTGTCTCTAGAATGGTAATGCAATTCTTTGCATGGCAAATTCAAAATGTGGGGATTTCGGTCCTGGGGTAGAATGTGTTAATAGAAGCATATTCGTAATTTGGACACACAGTCTGGTGAGTCGAGAGGTTAATGCAGTAATGGAGAATGTCTGCTTTGTATCAGAGTGTGCGATTGGTTTCTACGGACCCAATGACAATTGTCAAAAGAAATGTAGCCAGGGCTGTGTGGACTCAACGTCATGCAACTCTACAGATGGAACATGCACGTGTAGACAACGCTGGATTGGGGACACGTGTCACGGTACGATCTTACAGATGTGTGCGGAGTAATATTTCTGTTTGTTTTTTATTCGTGTGTCACACGACCAATCCCCTTTTTGCGCAAACCGTATCATGTGCCCCAAAAGCCTTGCAGCGAAGAATAGCGCACTTCTTGTAGCAATCTTGGTGACGCGTCTAGATACCAGTTCTGTTCCATACAAAAGAGCGCCAACACGTTTTAAAGTACAAAGTTACTCTTGTGCTGTTCGAAACAAAGGAAAAACATCAGTGGAGCAGTTTGCAGCACACATTTGCAACACAATTTTGCGTGATAAACCACTCTGGAGAAAACCTTTGCGTTGTGAAAAGGACATCGGCATTCTGTGTCGACTTTTTAATTTAACACATTTTACTCTAAATTCCCAAATTTTGAAGTTGCCGTCTGAATGACTGTGTTACAATTCTAGAGACAGTTCGAGCATGATAGCTATTCTGGCACCACCCTTGAACAATCGTGCTCGATCTATTTCTTGCTGTGGTATTTGGGCTGAATGAATTAAGAATGTTCATCTTTTAGTCTGAAACAGTACTGCTGCTTGTCGTACAGATGTAATTTCCCAGAAAACGTCATGAAAGATTTTAATATTAAGTCACAAGTCTATTGTGTAAATAGTAGAAGTCTGGACATCATGTTTATTTTGATTAGAAGATTTCTACTAAACGGGAGGAAATCATTATTTAGTTACCTTTCATTATATTGTTTGGTTCTTTTACAAAAATATCAGAGGAATCAAACAAATATGTTATTAGTAGCAGTGGTTCGACTTTCGGGGTGCAATGATTAATTTGACCTCTGTCAGGTACATGTGCCTAAAATGGCAACGTCATAAACGATATTTTATTACTTCATACACCTGTCGTTCATACATTGCATATTATTTTTACGTCAGTCATGTCTGGTGTAATCCAGGTCCAAAAAAATTCTTCACACCGGGAGAAAATTATTTAGTGAACTTTCATTAGCATGATGTCTTTCATGAAAACAGCGGAGTAATAAAAACAAATACATTATTGGTAGCAGGGGTTTGCAACACGCGCCCTTGCATTTCCTCGGGAGGTAAATTTAACAATTGTACCCCTCAGAGCTTTGGGTTACATTGTTTCATTTGACAGGAGCAAACCCTTGCTACCAAAAGCTTATTAACGCGTGACGTCACATGAGCGTAATAATAATACTAATAATAATAATAATAATAATAATAATAATAATAATAATAATAATAATAATAATAATAATAATAATAATAATAATAATAATAATAATAAATAACACCGTTATTATATAGGAATTAAGGCAAGTGGAAAGAGTATGTTATTAGTTATTGGTCGCATCGGTTTGCTACACCAATAACGTATTTGTTTTCATTCCTCCACTATTTTCGCAAAAGAAAACAAGACGAAATCTTCCGACCTGGATCACGCCAGACATGACTGACGTAAAAGGAATAAATATTTATGCATAATAGACTTATAACGTAATTTAAAATCTTTCATGACGTTGTCGTCTGCAGTAGTGCGCCTGTTGTTTCGAACAACACTAAGTCACTTTGTACTTTAGAACGTCTGGCGATCTTTTATAGAACAAAACTGGCATCGAAGATGCAACAGAAAGAGGTTTAAAAAAAAGTCCGCAATTAGTCGCTACAAGGGTTTTTGTAGCTCGGTCATGTGATACAGTTTGCGCTAAAGAGATTGGTCATGTCACGTAGGGATGAAAACAAATCTGTTTCACCGACAGAAAATTCAACTTGAATAATAGTCACATGAACGCGTGACAGCGATGAAGATATGAGCACCTCGCTAACTGCCGAGAAATGTTAAACGCCACCCAAAGTCATGAGGTAGGTTCGTAGGTTCAAAGAGGGGCTCATGAGGATCTACGCCTCTTGTTGAAACCACTTTGTAAACATGTTTCTTTTACGATTGACGTTGATTTTGTTTTTAATTCTTTCAAAACGCACATGCACTAAATGCGTTAAATGGGACGACTATTTTATATACGATAAAGTACACACACAATGCACAAAAGGCCATCGGGCCGTCGTCGGCCGCCGTTGGACCGCGCACGGCCGTGCGCGGGCCAACGGCGGCCGACGTCGGCCCGATGGCCCACTGGGCAGTAGTTCAACCATTTATTTTTAGCGTGTCATAGCGATGCAAATGTGATTAAACGGAACGGCCATTTTAATTCGTCACGACGATAAACATATAATTTAACTCGAACGTCACTATTCAGCGCGGATGTCGGCGAACCTAACTCGGATAGGTTTCCCGATCCTGTGTTAAACTCTCACTATTAAGCGCGGTTGTCAGTAGACCTAAGCTACATAGGTTTCCAAAGCCTGTAGCCTAATCTCACTATCTCGTATAGTTTTCCTGGTCCTTTGGTCTAAATCTCAATATTCAGCGGCATCTTCAGGGGACCTAACTCGAGTAGGTTTTTTTCGTCCTTTTGTCAAATCACACTATACAGCGCTGCTGTTACGGCAGGGCAAATCTCACTAGTCAAAGCCACTGTATGGGTTTGTTGTTCTGTTGTCAAATCTCACTAATTATAGCTGACTTAACTTAGATAATTATGTTCACGTTTCCCGTGGTCAACGCTGATCAGTCGCCGCCGCTGTCACCCCAATTCGCAAGATGCTATCGGGCCGACGTCGGTTACCGTTGCCCCGCGCTAGGCCGACGACGGCCCGATGGCCTGTTGCGCATTGGGTATTGTTTACAAGTGCACGTACATTCCCTTTATAATTGTATGGACATTTCTGTATCTACGACGCAGAAATAAAACTGTCCGTGTGTGTGTGTGTGTGTGTGTGTGTGTGTGTGTGTGTGTGTGTGTGTGTGTGTGTGTGATGGTGTGTGTGTGTGTGTGTGTGTGTGTGAGATGATGATGATGATGATGTGTGTGTGTGTGTGTGTGTGTGTGTGTGTGTGTGTGAGTGCGTGTGTGCGAGAGTCTGTGTATGGTGCACTTGCTGTACAGATTGTTGGAAAAAAGAACGTGTACGGATAAACGGACAATGTGTTTTTATTTGTCCTTTCGCTAGTGGAGTCTGCTGGCATTGACAGCGCGAATGTTGGCGGTGTGGCCGGAGGTGTGTTAGGTGCTGTCGTCGTTGTCGCCGTCGGAGTTGTTGTCGGCGTTATTTTGTTCAGGTGAAATCTATCGTAGATTGTTTTTTTCACAGAGATTAACCATAATGGTTTGGAACATTTCATTTGAAAACTTACGCAATGCACTTTGACGCCAATTTGACCAAGGGAAACAAAGAAATGTATTCAAGAAACGAGACTGGTCTCTGTAGGAAAGAAAATTATATCATATTAACTCATACAGCACGACGGCCGTATTTCCCAAATTTGAAGGCCTCATCCAATGACTATGCACCAGTTGCTGGAGATGGATCGACCATGAAAATTCAAGGGCAGTGCCAGATTAGCTTTTCACCGACAGGCGCCAAGCTAATCTGGCACTACCCTTACATTATCATGGTCGACCCATCTCCTGCTGTAGTGCGTCAGGGCTGAATGTGTTAATAATATGATTTGCTTGTGGACATGATGTCGGATTATTATTCCTGCAACAACGTGTATTAGGCGAGATTTGGAACAGCCTAAATCTCATACAGTTACTTTCTACGATCAGACCTGTGCACAACAATGAACATCATCGTCATTAACCCATTATATCCTGAGGCTGATTTTGTCAAATTTGCTTAATGCCCTAGGAAGGCTGCATTTCACATTAGGAGATAGATCAACTGTTTTAGTTCAAGGGTTGTGCCAGAATAGCTTGGCGCCTCAGGCGCCAAGCTATTCTGGCACCACCCTTGAACTGTCAGTCAAATTTATTTCAAGCGATGGGTGTATCAGGACGAAAAGGGTTAACACCTCTGTTTACTTGAGCTGTCAGATTCCCTTGACGTGTGCGTACAACGTGATTGTGATCAGAGTGACTCACTATAAGTTCACAGCAAGTTTCTGATCCGATCAAAACATTCTGATGGTACAACATACGAAATACGTCGGAGCCTTTATCTGATTTGACTATATTAGTTCAGATCTAGGCAGTTCCGTTTGCGCGCGGAGTGCAGAATTATCTATTATTGCATAAATTCACTCGGGCGCCTTTGGTTGAATTCGTCCCTTAATGTCTAGGCACTCTTTTCTGACGCTGATAACACTCTGCATCCGCAATGGAAAGATCTCGGCGGTCTCTCGTCATAATGGAGTTCAGATGTACTTTGTCCGGTAACGCTATATAGAGACTAAATAAGGGAAAACTATTATTATGTTGCTCTCAGACGAGTGCTATTGGCGGACATCGGCTTTTTGTACCTGTGTACATCGGTCTGACTCTTCCAAGGCGTTTCTCCTCATGGACTGCAGGAGTACTTAGTCCGGAAAGCTATGGAGGCTTTGTAAGGACTGAAAACCCATCATTGTGATCTTAGGAGGTCTCCAATGGCGGCAGTTGACTTTTGTGACTTAATGAGTTCCCAAAGCGCAAAAGGCCATCGGGCCGACGTAGGCCGCCGTTGGTCCGCGCACAGCCGTGCGCGGGCCATCGGCGGCCGACGTCTGCTCGATGGCCTTTGCACTCGCTGTCAACAAATGGTGGATCTGCTTTGTCTCTTCCCAGCAGGCGGCAAAGTACTGGAGTCCTGTCATGCTATTAGGGACAGTAAAATCATAATATTAAAAAATAATTACGGTATTTATAATGCGCTTATCTTATAATAATTATAACTCTAAGCGCGCACTCACAACTCGCGCACGCATGCGCACGCTTTAGACAATGACTCACGTATCACAAATATATTACGACAGTCAGAGTGGGGTGGGGAGTGTGGTGATATAGTGCTAGAGCTGTTGAAAGAAGTGAGTTTTGAGGGCGGACTGGAAGGAGGAGAGAGAGTGTTTCTGACGGAGAGAGAGTAGGAAAGTGTTCCAGGTGGATGTAGACGGAGAAGGAGCGGGTGCCGAAGCTATCACTGTGGTATCATGCGTGCGCCTTTGGTGGGCGTTGACTTTGTGTGTCTGGGTTCGTTGGTCTGATCCCGCTAACACTGTGCATCAACACTGTGCATCATTACGTGAAGGATGTCGGGTGTCCTTTATGTTCAGGGAGTGCAAAGGTACTTTGTCCGGAAACGCTATATAAATTCTTTGTAATGGTAACCTACCATTGTCTGGGTTTTACGTTTCTCCTTAGATGTGCAGAAGTGCTTTGTCTGAAAAGCAATATAGAAGCTATATAAGGAAAATTTGTGCCTAATGGGAGTCAACCGATGGTGCATCTGTTTGGCCTTTTCTTTTCAGCAAGCGGCACAGTAGTGGTGTCCCTTCATGCTGATCTCATTCAGCCCGGCAGCCGTATTGCCCAAATTTTAAGGCGTCATCTAATGACTATGCACAGTTGCAGGAGATGGATCGATCATGATAATCTGGCATTACCCTTGAATTACCATGGTCAACCCATCTCCTGCTGTAGTGCGTCAGGGCTGAATGGGTTATACTGGCTGTATGGAGAAAACATACCACTGTGCTCTCAGGCGGGTGCCTACGGTGGAAGTTGGCTTTTCGCGTCTAAGTATATTAGTCTGACCTTGCCAACACGTCAAGACTGAGAGGATCCAGGGTAGCGTTTCTCCTCAGGGATTCCAGAAATACTTGGTCCGGAAAGGCCATGGAGGCCGTGAGGCCCTTTACACTTGTAACCGGGGTTGAATCTGAGTCAGTTGGACCCGGGTTGATGCTTTTATACTTGCACTCGGGGTTGACCGCCCCACGTCGACCTGAATAGTATGCGGTTTAGATCCAATCCCGGTTCAACCCAGCTTTGAAGCTGGGTTATACTGTACTCTGCTCCAACCCGGGTTGGACCAAATGTAAACGCATCACCCGAGGTTCAACTGGTTTGAGTTACAAGTTTAAACGGCCTCACGGATTTCATTGGAATGCAGAGTTAAGCCGCCCACAAACAAGTCTGAAGGTCTTCAACCTCGCTGTGTGTATCTTTGGTTTAACTAATTCAGCCCCGACACACCACAGCAAGACATGGCTCGAGCATGGTAGCTCAAGGGGGGTGTCAGAGCTTGGCGCCCATAGGCGCCAAGCTTTTCTGGCACCACCCTTAAACTATCATGTTCGATCTGTCTCCAGAATTGTAATACAGACCTTCAGATGGTAACTTCAACATTTGGGGATTTCGGTCCTGGTACAAAATGTGTTAAGCTGTACTAACCCTCTTGAGCAGTTACTTCCAAAACTCTAGCAGGTCTTTACGAAACGATCGGCAGCTGCAGCTGGTCTTTTCTGGTAAGGGACAGACATGTTTTCCTGTTTGTTACGATTATACAAAGTCTATAGTCGGTCATTTTTATTGGATAGGTCTTCAACGCGTTTTAGCTCTCAATCCCTGGGAAAACAAGACTTCAAGGTGCGAATTACATCCAACGCGAAAATAGAATATTTTTTCTTCTGAACGCAGACAGGCATATACCAAGACGTTTTCAGTTTTCATATATTCTCATATGTTCATACTAAAGAAAATATCTTTATCTACTGTTGAGAAGGGTACATATCTCAATGATAATGTGTATGTGTCATATGACTCAACGTTCATAACCCCTGTATACCTGTACAGCTATCGATAGCCCCATACGTGGAAATCGTAAATTAAATCAACTCAGATATGGTGTCCTTAATTTATGGTTCGTGTGAAATGCATTTTTTTAAAAACAGATCCCGGCGGGCAGGTGTAGGTTCAGGAAATGGCGTCACCAAGGACATGAAGATTTCAACCGTGCAAGGTATGTGTGTGTGTTGTGTATGTGTGTGTGTGCGTGCGTGTGTGTGTGTGCGTGCGTGTGTGTTTGTGTGTGCTTGTGTTTGTGTGTGTACGCGCGGCGTGTTTGTGTGTGCGCGTGTGTTTGTGTGTGTGCGCGTGCGTGTTTGTGTGTGTGTGTGTGTGTGTGTGTTTGTGTGTGTGTGTGTGTGTGTGCGCACGGGCATTCTGGTCAAAAGACCGCTAATTTATTGAACTATAATGTGCGCGTTGTTGTGTGGCATACAAAGTTGGCATCATTTAACTCATTCAGCCCTGATACACCACAGCAATACATGAATCGAGCATTATAGTTCAAGGGTAGTGCCAGAATAGCTTGGTGCCCATAGGCGCCAAAGCTATTCTGGCACCACCCTTTAACTATAATGCTCGATCTGTCTCTAGAATTGTAACACAATCCTTCAAAGGGCAGCTTTAAAATTTGGGGATTTCAGTCCTGGGGTAAAAAGTGTTAACTCATTAGAGACGTGCCGCCTCCGGATACGCGGCATAAGCCGCGTATCCGGAAGCGGCACGTGTCGAATGAGTCCGTCACCATCAACGGCGTCTCTTCCAACCCAGTCACGCTCTCCTTCGGAGTTCCACAGGGGTCCGTCCTGGGCCCGGTCCTTTTCACACTCTACACCTCTCCCCTGTCCAACATCATACAGTCTCACCGCATACACCACCACCTCTACGCTGACGACTCACAACTGCTAGACAAAGACAAACTCGACAACACTCAGTCACTACTGACTCGCACGGCTGACTGCTACGAAGACGTGAAAAACTGGATGACAGCAAACAAGCTTAAACTGAACGACGACAAAACGGAAGCCATGCTGGTAGGCACTCGCCAGAAACTCTCCCAGCTCCCTCCCTCTCTAAACCTTCAACGATAGCACCCCCATCTCCCTCTCTGACTCGGCCAAAAACCTCGGCGTTATCCTCGATTCCTCTCTGTCCATGACCATCTTCGTCTCCGCCACGGCCCAGACATGCTATTTCCACCTCCGCCGCACCAGTCAGATCAGAAAATACCTCACTACCGAAGCTGCCACCAAACTTGCTGTCTCTCTCATCTTATCTCGCATAGACTACTGCAAATCTATCCTTTCCGACCTCCCTCACTCCACCACTTTCACTCTCCAACGCGTCCAGAACAATGCTGCCCGCCTTGTCCTCAGAAAGAAAAAATCCGACCACATCACACCCCTGCTCAAACTCCTTCACTGGCTCCCCATCCCCAACGCATCCAATACAAAATTCTGTCTCTCTGCTACAAATCCCTGAACAACTGCGCTCCTGCCTATCTCTCCAACTTACTTCACCCTACCCACCTTCCCGCTCCCTCCGCTCTGCCTCCGACCCTCTCCGCCTCCACATCCCTCGCACCAAACTCAACACTTTCGGCCCCCGCTCCTTCTCCGTCTACGGTCTATCCACCTGGAACACTCTCCCACTCTCTCTTCGTCAGAAACTCTCTCTCCCCTCCTTCCAGTCCGCCCTCAAAACTCACCTCTTTCAACAGCTTTAGCACTATATCACCACACTCCCCACCGCAAGCTGACCGTCGTAATATATTTCACTATTTGTGGTTCGTGAGTCACTGTCTAAAGCGTGCGCATGCGTGCGCGAGTTGTGAGTGCGCGCTTAGAGTTATAATTATTATAAGATAAGCGCATTACAAATACCGTAATTATTATTTATTATTATTATTATAAATGTTTTGTTGCGTCTTTCTTGATGCCACTTTAGCACCGGACTCAAAAGCCCAACGCGTCAGAAGAGCAGGCAAACAGGGTTTCACGGACGGGAGATCAGTAACAGAAAACGCGAACTACAAGCCGGCCTCCAACGGGATCGGCAATGGACACGAGGCGTGGCCTCACGCCCAGTTACAGCAAGACCACTCCACTGAACAGTTAGACTGTCACACTGATTCTCGTGGCGCCAACTTTCACGAGAATCCCTATGCCCGTTTAACTTTTCCGTATTGCAACGATGCTGAAGAAGCTTTATGAAGGTTTCTCATTCCCTGTCAGCGAGCGAACTGAGTCGTCACTGTGACGTCACAGTGGAACGACAGAAAGGGGGGGGGGGGGCGTCAGACTCTGTTGCTGAATATGTGCACGCCAACATTGGATTTAAACGTCCAGAGTGAACATTTTTTATAGGAATTTATTATGTTCCTCATAACCCCATTGAGCTTCGCAAAAGAAAATGGACGCTATATTAAGTGGACGACGCTTAAGTCATACCTGCAGGAGAACGGTTTTTTTTTTCGTTCGACTTATCCGTCGTTCCACTTATCCATGTGACGGAAAAGTCGAATTTTTCACAGAGTTGTTCGACTTAAGCGTTGATTGTTTTTTAATCTAAGGACCAAAATTATGCTCATGAGACACAACATTCTTTTAAGATAAGAATAAGATACAAAAAGTCATTTTGAAAGAAACAGAGAGAAGCGATAGAAGGTTTTCTGACAAAAGCACATCAGAATTTGCTTACACCTAAAATAAATCTCGCAAGGCCGGTTGAGAGAATGAGAAAGACTGAAAGACTTTTCCGGCTAATCTGTAACCACATGTCTGAAAGAAGCAATAATTCAGGGTGCTATTCTTCCTGTGTCAATTTCCTCAAATCCATGACTGGAGGAATTTACACACAAGTGAACAACTTTCAGGCCAAAAAGACCGGTATGGCACTGCATCGGTAAGGTATATTGGTACGGGTGTCATGTAGCGCTACACTGGCTTGTTAATAGCAATGAACTAAAGAATAGGTGGCTGTTCGAGGGCCGAAGGTAACTCGTGTGTGATGTTTTCTAAAGTGAGCTTTTGTTCCGCTTTAAAAAAAATACGTTTCTAGATGGTCTGAGACGTATAAATCGCGGTTAACAGATCGACCACTTAGTTCATTGCCATAGCGTCATACTCATGTGTGTGTGTGTGTGTGTGTGTGTGTGTGTGTGTGTGTGTGTGTGTGTGTGTGTGTGTGTGTGTGTGAGAGAGAGAGAGAGAGAGAGAGAGAGAGAGAGAGAGAGAGAGAGAGCTAGAGAGAGAGAGAGAGAGAGAGAGAGAGAGAGAGAGAGAGAGAGAGAGAGAGAGAGAGAGATAGTCAATGAATAAGGAAAAGATGTCAGTCAACACGATCACAGATCACGCCACTCTAAGCACATGCCGTTCAGGACAATTAAGGAAAATAATCAATCGTATAGAAAGAAAAATGACGTTAAGGAAAAAATAATCAGTGGTGCATAACAGACTCATGCTAATCAGCCCTTTCAAAACTAAACGGATGCTGCACCATGTGACCTCGCTACAAAAACCCTTGTAAGGACTGATGGCGGACTTCTTGTAGCTCTCTTTCTGACGCGTCTTGGGTGTCAGTTTTGCTTTATAAAAGATCTGCAAAATGTTCTAAAGTACAAAGTTACTTAACGTTGTTCGAAACAGTAGGCATACTACTAGAGTTGTTTGCAGCACACGTTTGCAACAATAGCGTGTAACAGACCACAAAAAAAATATTTGCAGAATCGGAAGCACATGAGTGTCCTATACGACATATTTTATTGAAGAATTTTTTTTTTTATTTTTTTTTTTGTTTTGTTTTGAGGCAAACAGCCACTCACCTCTTCCATTGCATTACTCTGACAATCTGTAGACAATGCAGCTGGCTATAGTAGACGGCAGCGTCATCAAAGATCTTATATTACGACTTAAGGTCTTACATTACGTCATATTATGTATATATGTATATTCTTTTGACATCAGTCATGTCTGGTCTAATCCAGGTCAGACGATTTCAGCTGGATTTCGTTTACGAAAATACTGGAGGAGTGAAAGCAAATACGTTATTTGTAGCAAGGGTTTGCTGCACCGACTCTTGTAGGCATTCAGTAGGTCAAAGGAACCATTGTACCCTTCAGGTTTATGTCCTTCGGGGTACAATGGTTTCTTTGACCTTCCGATGGCCGCCAAGGGTCCGTGTAGCAAAACCCTGCTACCAATACTTATATATATATATATATATATATATATATATATATATATATATATATATATATATATATATATATATATATATATATATATATATATATATATATATATATATATATATATATTTTACTCAATCATTTCAATTCTGAGAATGCTCTGCTAATGCTATGCCGCGCTGTTTTAATGGTGCTACTAGTAAATTCTGTAGGCGGCTTCTAGTTCAAGCGTTGGTTTGCAATTTGCCAGGTTATGCCGTATGCCTACCTGACGAGCCGAGCCCCCTTTGGGGCGAAACCGGTCGTAGGCGGCAAAAATCTAAATCTACCCATCAGGTCCAATATCTTTTTGGGAATATTCATGCGCTAGCCTCCCCTCTCTGGGGGAGCACCGGATATTCTGCAGCGGATTGCGGGGCGCCTGATGGGGGAGGGGAGGGGAGGGAGGGGAGATAGTCACTTTTGCTTTATGCAGTAGGTGTTCAGTGGAAGGCTCAAAATGATAGGTCTGTCATTCCTTCTCTCCTACTACCCACTCTTTCTAGATCTAGTGAGCGATGCAGTCACAAAAAGGGCAGCTGATGTTGTGATTACACTATGTAAGCATACCAGCCTATAGTTCCATGCCATCAGCAGAGTATTCTCAGAAAGGAAATGAAAAATTACGTCACTCGGAGCTAATCTGATTGAGTGCATCTTTGGTTTGGGCAATGCTTTTGTTTAAAGTAAAGAATAATTACACAAGAAAATTGCCTAGGTGTTGCTTTTACAAAATTACTCTTTCAACTTCCACTGCAACACCACATAAAGCTTTAGGAATGCAATCCGCACTGTACTAGTGGTGCTATCAGTAAATTCTGGAGGCGGTTTCTAGTAAATACGTTGGTTTGCAATTAGTTAGGTTATGCCGTATGCCTACCTGACGAGCCCCACATTGAGGCGAAACCAGTCGTAGGAGGTAAAAACCTAAATCTACCCAGTAGGTCCAATATCTGTTTGTGAATATTCATGTGCTAGCCTCCTTTCTCGCAGGGAGGACTAGATATTCTCCAGTGGATACCGGGGCGCCAGGGGGTAGTCCCTATTGATTTATGCAGTAGGTGTTCAGTGGAAGGCACAGAATGATAGCTCTGTCATTCCTTCTCTCCCACTACCCTCTCTTTCTAGATCTAGTAAGCGATGCAGTCACAAAAAGGGCAGCTGATGTCCTGATAACACAATGCAAGCTTACCAGCCTGGAATTCCACGGCATTAGCAAAAACCGAAATCTACCCAGCAGGTCCAATATCTGTTTGGGAATATTCACTAGATTCCCCTCTCGGGGGAAGGGACTGGATATTCTCTAGCGGATTGCGGAGCGCCTGGGTGTAGTCCCTATTGCTTCATTCAGTAGGTGTTCAGTGAAAGGCTCAAAATGATAGGTCTGTCATTCCTTCTTTCCTACTACCCTCTCTTTCCAGATCTAGTAAGCGATGCAGTCACAAAAAGGGCAACTGTCGTCCTGATGCCACAATGCAATCTTACCAGCCTGGAATTCCAAGGCATTAGCACAGCAGAGCATTATCAGAATTAAAATGAAAAAAAAAAAAAAAAAAAAAAAAAAAAAAAAAAAAAAAAAAAATATATATATATATATATATATATATATATATATATATATATATATATATATATATATATATATATATATATATATATATATATATATATATATATATATATAATAAAGTGAGAATGAAAGTTTCTGGCCGAAAAACGGTACGCGAGAAATGGCCAGATGCCTCTGCACGATTGAGACACCATCATTGAAACCGCTGTCGGGTCACGGTTGTGCGGGGTTAATGCATAAGATGGTACGTGAATGAGAATTAAAGAGGCAAACGTTAGTATCTTCGCATGTTTGTGTCACAGTTTCACTTTTGATTGTTTGCACGTTTATAATGGAGAAATAAAATATATCCGAAAATGATGGGTGTATATCTGTGCCTGCATGCCCCTCGGTGTTCGTCGCGTGTGTGTGTGTGTGTGTGTGTGTGTGTGTGTGTGTGTGTGTGCGTGTGCGTGTGCGTGTGTGCGTGTGTGTGCGCGTGTGTGCGCGTGTGTGTGCGCGTGTGTGTGTGTGCGCGTGTGTGCGTGCGTGCGTGTGTGTTCATTCGTGTCAGAAAACCATTGAATTGATCAAAGTTAAATAATAATAATAATAATAATAATAATAATAATAATAAAATAATAATAATAATAATAATAATAATAATAATAATAATAATAATTACGGTATTTATAATGCGCTTATCTTATGATAATTATAACTCTAAGCGCTCACTCACAACTCACGCACGCATGTGCACGCCTTTAACAATGACTCACGTACAACATATATATTATGACAGTCACCTTGGGGTGGGGAGTGTGATGATATAGTGCTAGAACTGTTGAAAGAGGTGAATTTTGAGGGCGGACTGGAAGGATGAGGCAGAAGGTTTCTGACGGAGAGAGAGTGGGAGAGTATGCCAGGTGGATGGACGGCAGACAGAGAAGAAGAGGGGGCCGAAAGTTTTGAGTTTGGTAAGGGGGGTGTGGACGCGGAGAGGGTCGGAGGCAGAGCGGAGGGAGCGGAAATGTGTGTAGGGGTGAAGTAAGTTGTGAGATCGGCGGCAACGTAGTTGTGAAGGGATTTGTAGCAGAGAGACAGAATCTTGTATTGAATGCGTTGGGAGATGGGGATCCAGCTACAGTTTGCTCTTTTTATCCCTTATAAATAAATTAGTAATTATCTTATGTGGTCATAAGGTCTGATGTGACCTATTATATGTTTTACTGTAGAAGTGCCTTTAAACTCTATACAAGCCGGAGGAGGCCCCAGTGATACATCAAAAGAAGAAACCGCTGCAACAGAAAACCCTTACAAACCAGTGGAGGACAACGAGAACACAAGTACAGTGTCAAAGTGCATAAAGAAAATAAAGTGAACCTGCCCCAACAATGTGGAATGCACTTCAGCAGACATTTAGACCAGTCTGTCGGAAAACCGACAGCTTTTCTTTTTAATTCTTAAAATGATGGCAATACTAAGGGAAATACTTTTAGTGCCCCTGTTGTAGTAGTTGTTGTATTTTTCAGTACTAATGACGCAACAGACTTTCGGAAGAAAATGTTAACACATTTTACCCCAGAACCGAAATAATTGCTTGGCGCCTATGGGCGCCAAGCCATTCTGGCACAACCGTGAACTATCATGCACGATCCATGTCTTGCTGTGGTGTGCCGGGGCTGAATGAGATAAGGCATGAGGTTTTATTTTGTGTGACGTCGCATTATCAAAATCCGCGAGCACAGGTCACTGAAGTTGACTGGCGCAAAATATCAGGCCTTTACAAACTTGTCATTGTTTGTCACTTTTCCGAGTGTGTGGTATTAGAGATGTAGACGCGAAAGATGTCGAAGAAGCAAGTGGGTTTGTTCAAAACACTATAAGACAACTGAACACCTATGTTGTTAACACGGCGATAATGGGCGTTTGAAAGCTTGTGCGGTAGGCGTTTCCAACTGAAGCGCTGAAGAGAAACATGAAGGCCAACATTCCAAATAGTCTGGCTATCAAGGAGGGCAGTGTGCTTGAAATGCAAATGTCCAATCAGCCATAGAGCTTTGTAGAATTTGTAGATTCGTAGACATATTAAATTATCATTAACTTTTGTTTATTTTTTAAGTGCAATATTTTGTTTCTTTTCAGATCAGAGCGGTCACGTTTAACTTCAAAACAAGGCATCACAACAAACATACCTATTCCAACGCTGCAAAATGAGCTCTCTCTCTCTCTCTCTCTCTCTCTCTCTCTCTCTCTCTCTCTCTCTCTCTCTCTCTCTCTCTCTCTCTCTCTCTCTCTCTCTCTCTCTCTCTCTCTCCTGCAGGATGTCAGGCTGTTGTTATTCCTGCAGGATGTCAGGCTGTTGTTATTCCTGCAGGATGTCAGGGTGTTGCTATTCCTACAGGATGTCAGGGTGTTGCTATTCCTGCATGATGTCAGGGTGTAGCTATTCCTGCATGATGTCAGGGTGTTGCTATTCCTGCATGATGTCAGGGTGTTGCTATTCCTGCAGGATGTCAGGGTGTTGATATTCCTGCAAGATATCAGGGTGTTGCTATTCCTGCAGGATGTCAGGGTGTTGATATTCCTAAAGGATGTCATCATCATCAGTCCCTTGCCCGAACTGGGCGTTGGGGGGACTGAAAGGCAGCAGCAACAGACAGTGCTCTCCACTGAGTTCTATTTTGGGCGGTGGCAAGCAAGTCTGGCATCTCGAGTTCGGTCCATTCTGTTATGTTTGCGACCCAACTCTTTCTCTGACGACCTCGCCGACGACTTCCTTCGAGAGTGCCTTGGAGGATAGTCTTGGACAAGGTGTTGTGTCGGGTCACGTGGCCAAACCAAGCAAGCTTGCGCCGTTTCACGGTTGCCAGAAGGGGTTCATGTGGGCCCACCAGGGAAGTGACGATGCTCCGTACATATTCGTTGGTCTTGTGCTCGCGGTACGAGATGCGGAGCAACTTTAAAGGATGTCAGGGTGTTGCTATTCCTGCAGGATGTCAGGGTGTTGATATTCCTGCAAGATGTCAGGGTGTTGCTATTCCTGCAGGACGTTATGATGTTGCTATTCCTGCAGGAATCATCGCAAAGAAAAACTCTACCGACAGCCAAAGTGTTAACACTTACTCACAATATTCAAAAGAAATAACTGCTCCAGTAATGCCTATTTTCAGACAGCTGGCCCAGAGGCATACGGTGACATATTTGTGTAACTGATGATTTTTGCTGGGAGTCTTATATAATTATGATACAATGAGTTAGGAAAATTAAAGAAATTCCTGAAATGATAACAAATTGCTGCTTATTTACAACTTCAATCAGCGAAATCGCTGAAATTAATTTCAGGAAATGTTCAGGTATCTGCATATTTTGCCCGTGCCTGCCCTTAGCCGCAAGGACGGGCGACTCTTAAAGGTTCTTATCTCCCGCTGCTTTAATCAATGAATCAATGAATCAATGAATGTTTATTTTACAACGGTGAAGATATTAACAAAGTCAGTGACTATATCATTGTTCGTACCTGCCATTGCTAAAACTACGACTAAGTACACAATATACGTAAAACAGGGACATCAAAGATCAGCGATACAGAAAATACAGTCCACTAAAAACAAACACATGCATGCACGCACAAACGCACACACGCGCACGTTTGCGCGCGCGCGCACACACACTCACACACATGCATACACACATACATACACGCGCACATATACATGATAGTTAGAATATACAAGTACATTCGTGTGTCTACGAATAACTAGATATTGTTATTTGAGTGATTTCAAGTATCTATAAAGACTTGTCTTGAAACGAGATAATGTCGAAGTGGCTTTAACGTGATGTGGAAGTGAGTTCCACAGGGTGCACGGGTAACAAGGAAACTAATTCGACTAGATGATAAATGATAAAAAGTATAAAGAGTTAGTAAGAAGACAAATACATTTAAATTCACATTTATTCAACGCTTGTTTGAAACATGTTTATTAGTGTCAGTTACAACACAGTTTATTAATATTTCGGGTAAACGACTTACACAAAGTCCAGCTCTGACAGGGAGAAACCACTGTTTGTTTACCAGTTTTTAACTATTCTCTGTTCCAAAGATTTCAGAACGGGCTTATAATTGTGTGTACAACTGATCGGGTTCTTTTCTTCATGTGAAACATAATGTCAAAGATCCTTTCAGTAGAAATTTCCAGTAACAGTTGTGGAGAATTACAACTATCAGTCAACACTATCTTCTTTTTATTTGACGTCATTGCTAACTTAGATCACAATCTAGAGTTTAAATTTGTGTTTGGTTCCCTTTTTTAAAAAACTAATTCGATACGAACGGCATCCGGGTACGCGTCTTAAGCCGGGAGTACATATGGAATAGGCTTAAGCCGCATATCCGGATGCCGTTCGTCTCGAATGAGTTAAAGGACTTATGGTGGCCTTAGATGAGTTATCGATGATAAATGGGGTATCATTTTGAAGAGCCTACCTACGCATTTTCTATAAAATGAATCCATTGAACGTTTGGCATTAGAGAGGGCTCATGTGGCCCTGCAACAAGCAAAATGACGTCATGTATCTCTTTACGTTGTACGCTTTTAAAATCCATGGTTGTCCATCCATCCAGTATCACAGGAACAGCAATAATCTGGCGCCGTTCAAGGGATAGTACTTTAGAATCATTATCTAGACAACCGTAAACTGGAGGCACTTAAAATTGTATGCGGTTAGTAACTTAATCGTGATCTTTACTAAGATGTTGCGTTAGGAGACCCTACTCTTTCAGATTTAAAGCATCGAGCGCCCTGAAAACTGTATGAACGATTCTGTATACACGACGTACAAATAAAACTTCCTTTGCTACAAAACTCTGTTTGTGTATGTGTGTGTGTGTGTGTGTGTGTGTGTGTGTGTGAGTGTTTGTTTGAGTGTGTATGTGTGTGTGTGTGTGTTTGTGTGTGTATGTGTATGTGTGTGTATGTATGTGTGTGTGTATGTGTGTGTGTGTGTGTGTGTGTGTGTGTGTTTGTGTGTGTATGTGTATGTGTGTGTATGTATGTGTGTGTGTGTATGTGTGTGTGTATGTATGTGTGTGTTTGTGTGTGTGTGTGTGTGTGTGTATGTATGTGTTTGTGTGTGTGAGTGTGTGTGTGTTTGCGTGCGTCCGTGTATGATGCACTTGCTGTTCAGTGTGTTAAAAAGAAAAGCGTGTACGGACCCCGCAAAACGCCTTAGGGCCCACGACGGCCGCAGTCGGTCCGCAAACAGTCGTGTGGGGCCCACAGCGGCCGTGATGGGCCCGAGGATCTTTGCTTAGTGAGGCTAATTTGTTTCATTTGTCCTTTCTCTAGTGGAGTCTGCTGAAAGCATGAACACCAATAAAATTCAACACTCACTTAAAAACATCTAAATTGTTCGCGCGCGCATTCACACGCACGCACTAGAGTATCTCTCTCTCTCTCTCTCTCTCTCTCTCTCTCTCTCTCTCTCTCTCTCTCTCTCTCTCTCTCTCTCTCTCTCTCTCTCTCTCTCTCTCTCTCTCTCTCTTTGTACTGCTGTAAAAGCCAATAACACGTGTAAGGTGTCGGATAGCGAACTCACCGGCCTGCACGATCAGGTGCACCATATTGAAGTTCAAATTAGCCGCCTGTCATCGTGCAAGAAAAGCCAAATCCACACCATACGTGACATCAAGAAACGGGTCAATAAGATTATGAATAAATCCAGACCAGAAAGGTGACTGCCAAGCGTGTAATATGCAAAGAAGTACCCAACGGAGAAAGAAACACGCTTAGAAAAGACGGGTACAACACAATTTATTAATATTTCGGGTAAATACCCTTTGTCAAAATAGACAAACAAACAAACAGAGAGATTAGCCGCTACTTATCTTCATTGGCAGAAGGAATGTGGCAACTGAAGGAGGTGACGTAAAATAAAAGAAAAGGAAGAACAAAAGTGCGGAAAAAGTAAAAATGACGTCAACGAAAAATCGTAAGAGAGAGACTCGGAAAGAACCTGAACACGATAGACAAGAGTGTGTGCAAGCACGTGCAGGAGCGAGCAAAAGAAAAGGCGTGTAGATGATGCCAGAGAGAGAGAGAGAGAGAGAGAGAGAGAGAGAGAGAGAGAGAGAGAGAGAGAGAGAGAGAGAGAGAGAGAGAGAGAGAGAGAGAGAGAGAGAGAGACGGAGAGAGAGAAAGAGAGAGAGAACGAACGGGGAGTACCCTTGGGCACGAAGTAGGCTGAGTGTCTAATACAGGTTACGGAGAAAAGTGTGGGCGAAGTGTTGTCCGGCCTGGACGACAGGATAACTGGTGTGGAGACAGCTCAACACGCCACAGACGGCACTGTCAACCAGCTATCCTCCGCCAAACAGAGCCACAAGCAGCGCCTGAGGGAAATTCAAAAACAGTTGAAAAAGAAATCAGCCACTGCGTCCAACAACTCAGACGTTGCCATGAGTGGTAACACTCAAACTGACCTGTCTGCCAATGTTGATATCTGTGCGTCTCCGCGCCAGGTAACGGGCAGCGCAATCGCTGCTCCCTGTCACCCCTCCCCTCCACCCGTTCTGCAAGAACTGGCCACGGTACAGGCTGTGAGTGCAGCCGAGAAGAGCCCAGAGCGACTCATACCAGTACGGATTACCGGCGGCCTGCCTGAGGTCAACAACGGGTATGACCACGCCAGCAGCCAGCAGCAGCGTAATAACAAAATGTCTCCAGATGAGCAAATACTGCGACATTCAGTGCAGAGTGACACCACCACGCTGGTCATTGGAGACTCTGTTGTTCGCAACATCAAGGCAGAGAAGATGCCCACCTACCCTATAGAAAAAGTAGACGTATTATCTGTCTCTGGCCTGCGGACTGTCCACCTGCTGAACTGGCTCCAGCGACAACACGCGTCCCACACAGCGGTGGCACTGGTGACCTTCCACGTGGGGATCAACGATTGCAAACAGAAGGAAGTGACCAGCGCTGTGTGGGAACAGCTCGTCCGGGAATGCAGGCGGGTATTTCCCGGCGCTCGTCTGCAGGCATCCTCCATCCTGCCGACCGACAGTAGACACCAGCTGTATAGGGCCATCACCGCCTCCAACAGTAACCTGTTCCATGTGTGCAGAAAGCTGGGTGTCACACTGATAGACAACACTCAGGTCTTTACTGCTGTTGATGGGTTGCCGCGTAGAAAATTCTACAGGCGCGGTGACCCCATCCATCCTAGTCGCCAGGGCACCATCAGTCTGGCCCTCAACATAAAGAGAGGAGGGCCAGCTACTGACGTCACCACTCCCAACAACCAGCCTGCAGGTGGTGACCGTCACCGCCGTCAGCGACGTGAAGGACACGCTGGCACCACCAACACTTACGCTAATGTCGCAGCCGGCAGACAGTCAGTGTCCGCTGCAGCACCCAACCTGGAATCGCTCTGTGGTGCATCCAGCTTCGGTGCTGCACCGGAGAGTCAAGGTGGACTGTCAGTGTCCTCTGCTGTAGCACCAGGTCTGGAATCACAGT
>BTPG01000003.1:251103213-251119863 GCA_036245525.1 Semisulcospira habei | reverse complement strand
GAGACGTATTCATTTGTTTTTAACTTCAACCACTGCACGTGGTCCAATATTAACATTGTCATCCTTTTGACTTCTGCCGACAGTATTCGTGAATACCGATCTTCTCACTCTGTGCGATTTGTGACGCTTATAGCACTAGTACTTGTGCACCGTGACACTTTCTCTACTAGTGCTCTACGTATATTCACACTACGATCATATCTGTGTCCTTTCGCAGCGCTGACTTTATTTCCCCTATCGCGCAGCGGGGTCGTTTAGCTTTGACTGTTGAAGTTTGCTAAAGGGATTAGTCCCTGTTAGTGACCGTTAGTGACCGGTAGTGTGGTCTATATCAGTGAATGCGTAGAAGAAACTCTTTTTTTTTTTTTTTTTTTCACTTGCCTCCCACATTCTGTGTGTTAGAGCGGACTGATATTCTTTTGCTTTGTTTTATTATTTCAGCTCTTATTTGCCTTTGTATCATTTATAAGCTTTTTTATTTGTACTCTTTGGTATTGACATACATTAGCAATCATGGTGTATGATCGCCAGTTACATATTGGCCATTTAAATGTTTATCATTTAACTAACAAAGTTCCCGATCTGTGTGTGCTCTTGAGTCAATCCAATCCATTTCACTTGTTTGGTGTAACGGAATCGCGTCTCAATCGTAACATCAGCGATGAGGCCGTTTCTATCCAGGACTTCACTGTACTGCGCCGCGATGCTGAATACCCGGGACATACGGGTATTGCAGTATACATTCATAATTCAATTAGCGGTATTACTCGCAGGCGTGGGGACCTGGAGTCAAAAACCGTAGAATGCATTTGGGTTGAGTTAAGGGCAAACAAATCCAGCCCCGTGCTGGTCGGGTACATTTACAGGAACCCAGCATCAACATTTCAATGGTTCGACGACTTTATCGCCATGATGGATAAGGTCAGACAGTCCAGCTCTGAAATTTTGATCCTAGGCGATTTCAATATTAACATGTTTTTGAATAACCCTGCTTGGGAGTGCACCATGTCTATGTTTGGTTTAAAGCAGCTAGTTAAAACAGCAACTCGTGTTAGTCCAACTTCCTCCACCCTTATAGACCACATATATACAACTACTCAATCAAGGGTGATGGCAGTAGACGTGCTTCAGGTAGGGATTAGCGATCACTACCCGGTGTGCTGTTGCTTGGCATTAAAAGCGGATAATTCATTCCGAAAACATCAGCACACGACTATTAGATACAGATCACTTAAACACTTCAACAAGGAAACATTTCTTTGTGATTTAAGTAGCACACACTTTGATACAGTGTACTACCATAATGACCCCAACGATGCTTTGTCTGAGTGGTACGGATTGTTCCTTGGTGTTCTCGATAAACACGCTCCATTCAGAGAGAAACGGGTGAAGAACCCCCAGCTTCCCGCCTGGTTAAGTAAGGAAATCAAGGATGCCATGCAGCTCCGAGATGACTATAAAAGAAAGAAGGATTTTATTGCTTATCGAAGGCAAAGAAACCATGTTAAACATTTAGTGAGGAAAGCTCAAAGGTCACTTTTTCACCGTCTTATGAACGGAAAGAAAGATGTCGTATCTGTGTGGCGAGCGATCAATGCTTTTACGAGGTCCAAAAATACCGCACAATGTACACAGTTATCAGCTGATATCTTGAATCAGCATTTCCTCTCGGCTGCCAGTACGTTGCTAAAAAATACATATTCTGGTCAGTCTTCAGCTGTGTCCGAAAAGCTAAAGACGTTTTGTGCAGAACGGCTGGACCCTGACACGTCATTCAGCATTCCGCTGTTAACGATATACGACGTGGGAAAATCCATCTCGTACTTAAAGAACAAACGTACGTCTGGCCATGATGGTATTAGTAGCTCAGTTCTGAAAATGGCCCTACCGTATATTTTAGATACCTTGACATATATATACAACCTTTGCATAAAGCAGGGGATATTTCCATCTTCTCTAAAAACAGCCAAAGTGATCCCACTACCTAAAACGAAAGACCTTGCCGACCCTAACAAGTTCAGGCCCATTTCGCTACTGTCAACACTGTCGAAACCGATAGAAAGACACATTCACACACACTTACAACATTTTCTAGAAAAACACAAACTCATACATCCATTACAATCTGGCTTTCGGCGGAAACACTCCTGTCACACAGCATTGGTACACCTTGTTGACAGATGGCTTACTGCCATAAATAGCAGTCAAATGACTGGAGCAGTATTTTTGGACCTTTCAAAAGCATTTGACCTCGTCAATCATGAAACTTTAGTTCAAAAACTTAATGTCTATCAACTAAGCGCAGACACACTTGCCTTCCTTACGTCATATCTGCATGGGCGTACGCAGTATGTCTACGTGAATGGTAAAAACTCACCTGAAGGGGTGATAGAGCACGGAGTACCACAGGGATCGATTCTTGGTCCATTATTGTTCTCTGTCTTCATAAACGACCTTCCATTACATATATCTGACTCCAGTGTAACTTTCAGTCTTTTTGCAGACGATGGAACACTGGACGTTTCGTCATCAGACGTAACATGTATGGTGAAGATTCTCCAAGACAGTTTAAATGAGGTATCTGAATGGTGCAGAAATAACGCCATGATACCTAATCCCACTAAAACCAAATGCATGCTGATTACCACACGGCAAAAGCATCAGTTGAACCCCCCTCCCCTTCAACTAACACTTAATGGCCAGCCTGTGGAGCAAGTCAGAGAACAGCGCGTGCTTGGAATCAACTTAGACGACAAGTTGTGCTGGCAAGGCCACATTACTAAACTGTGTAAAATAGTATCTAAAAATGTATTCCTCCTGTCGAAATTGAGACATTTTGCTGATGAGCCAACAAGGAAACTCTTCTACTATGCCCATATTCAGTCACATTTGGATTATGCCTCATCTATTTGGGACGGTAGTAGCGATGCTAATTTAAAAAGTCTGAACTCGCTCCACAGAAGAGCCATTAAACTTATTGTTGACAGACCCTCAGAAGTCATTAATACTGACAATAAGTTCAAGCTGTTAGACATTTTGCCACTTGAAAAACAGTTTAAGTATAATAAGTTGGTGCTCATGCGCAAAATCACCCTCTCAGAAACACCAGCCTATCTCAATAGTTTGTTCCACTTTGCTCATACGAGGTCCAGTCGAACACCAGGGAACAATCTTGTTGTACCGATGCCTCGACTAGACATTTATAGGTCGTCGTTGTCCTATTCTGGTGCAAAGTTATGGAACTCCATTCCTGCGGATGTTAGAGCCGCGCCATCGCTTAAAACTTACAAGACCAAGCTGCTCAAACATCTAGACAAAACTTAATTTTTCTTTTATTTTGTATTTTTATTTTTATTTTTACATGTAGCACTCCATGCCTTATGCGGCATTTCCCGGATAGTCTGCATTCTCTTCTAACATTAAAAATTTATGAACGCATGTAATATACCGCTGGCATTCCAGCAAGCCGCATTATGTAATATCCATGACCCCATGGACTCGGCTGGCCAGACGGGATGCCGTCGATAGACACAGCATTGGGCGCTCGTGAGGCGTGGCAGTGCTGTGGTTTCTTCGCGTCGACCCGCGCGCGCGGTGGTTGCGGGATCGCTATACAAGTCTAGTCTAATTCCATGGCAGACTAGCATCTAGCTGTGCGCGGTTTAGTGGCGCGGGGAGGCCGCTATCGCATGTGTGTGTTTATCTGTGTCAGTGTGTGCAAGTGTATGTGTGTGCACGCGCGCATCCCTACGTGCTTGCGCACGCGCGCGCGCGCGCGCGTGTGTGTGTGTGTGTGTTGTGTGTGTGTGTGTGCGAGTGTGTGTGTGCGTGTGTGTGTGTGTGTGTGTGTGTGTGTGTGTGTGTGTGTGTGTGTGTGTGTGTGTGTGTGTGTATGCCTGTTTATGTTTGTTGGAGTGAGCCGCCGTGTTGGTTTTTATGATGAGAACAATAGCGGTTTTATGTACAAAATCCATTATACTTTTTATATTTGCTGTAGTATAGTTTTAAGCGAAAGAATGTATGTGTACATGATATACTGATGTGTGTGTATGTGTGTGTCAGTGTGTGTGTGTGTGTGTGTGTGTGTGTGTGTGTGTGTGTGGAGGGTTGTGCAGGCTTGGCTTGGCAATTGCACACCGGCGCGCGTGTGTGTGTGTGTACGTTATTTTGTTTTGTAGTGTGTAGCAAGGACAAGAATGAAAACAGGTCTGCGCACCTATTCTTTTATCCTTGGAAAATAAAGTTTCATTTCATTTCATTTCATTTCATTTCTCTCTCTCTCTCTCTCTCTCTCTCTCTCTTTCTCTGGCCTCATCTACACGCCTTTTCTTTCGCTCGCTCCTGCACGTGCTTGCACACACTATTGTCTCTCGTGTTCAGGTTCTTTCCGAGTCTCTCTCTTACGATTTTTCGTTAACGTCATTTTTAACGTCACGGGGCGGTCCGTGGCGCAGTGGTTAAGGCGCCTGCCACCAATGCCAAAGGTGCGCGGTTCGATACCGGGTTCCGGCGTTGGACTTTTCTCCTCTGGTAAGTGTCACCGTTAATTCGGGCGGACCGTCGGGGGTTCTTTCTCCGGGTACTCCGGTTCTTCCACCCCCCCCCCCCCCACTTTGGTACCGGTTTCAGGCCACTTTACAAATTTCAAATACAAGCGATCAAAAATCTCTGTAACTTCAGTAGCTGACTGGCCCTTCGTTTGTCTTGTACCGTGTTTGTCTTAAATGGCGTAAATCCGTGTCTGTTTCGTGAGTGTGTGTGTGTTGGGTTTCAGGCGCGGCGCTTTGAGTCGATTTCCCCAAAATTGAGAAAAAGCGCCTATATAATAACGGTATTATTATTATTATTATTACTTTTTCCGCACTTTTGTTCTTCCTTTTCTTTTATTTTACGTCACCTCCTTCAGTTGCCACATTCCTTCTGCCAATGAAGATAACTTGAGTAGCGGCTAATCTCTCTGTTTGTTTGTTTGTCTATTTTGACAAAGGGTATTTACCCGAAATATTAATAAATTGTGTTGTACCCGTCTTTTCTAATCGTGTTTCTTTCTCCGTTGGGTACTTCTTTTAATAAGATTATGGCCCCTTCACCCTCCATCCCCGTCCACCCGCCGCAGTCTCCTACCACCGAGCAGAGTGCTAAAACTGGCCCTTGAGGTTTCGCCACCGCTGTCCATGTCTGAAACTGGCCCAATACCTGTTGTTGTCACCCCCAGAAACGACTGTGGCTCAGATGGTCAACCCCTGCACCAGAACACATCAGACCGTGCCGTCAGTCGCACCAACCTTCCCCGCCGTCAGTCGCCAGCTGAACTAGTCCAGCAGCTTTTCGCAATTTCTGCAGACTAAGTAGTTCGTCAAAAGAGTAACAATGGTTTGCAGGTACGAAACGAAAGTACTAATGCCATATAGTTTATGCATGGCAACAATATTTGTCCTTAGGATGGAGACATTTTTGTAGAAGTGTTTTTCGAAAGCTATTTTTCGATGTGAGGGAACCAGTCCTCGTACACCGCCCGGATAAGGTGCAAGACATTTTTTGTGCATAACATTGAAAATTTCAAGCATACAAGTTACAAGTTTATTCCAGTGAGTAAATTAAAATCATCAGCAAGTAAACATGCATACATATATACGATAAAATAAGTTTAAAAGTATTATTTTTAATGCGGTAAGCATAGTCGCGTCGCTAGTTTCAAATTGGCGGTCAGCGAGAAGCCTTCTAAAGAAGTCAATCAGACGCGCACGGTTGATGAAGTTTTACTTTGCTCCTGAATTGAAACAGAGATTATTATCGATTTGAACATCATATCAACGTCAAATACGTTATTTTTCCTGGTCTTGAAAACAGCCTTTTCCACAGAACTCGGTCTTTTGTGGGAGGAAAGCATATCGAAAGTAAACTCCCTTTGTGCATGTTGTGCAATGTGTCAGCCGACCATCTTCAACATTCTTTGGCCGGATACAACATGCATGTTGTTCGTCTGTTTTTCAGCCTAACGGCTCTAAGTGCAGGTCTGCTCTTTTTTTTTATTTATTTTATTAGTGGAGATGGGATTTTTAACTGGTCAAGCACACTCGTATCCGACTGGTCTTAAGCACAAGCCAGGCAGAGTGAAATCCATCTCCGAACCGTTTCCATCAAAATCACCATGTTCAGCTAAACACCTAAATATAAAATTTTAGTTTTTGCAACCAATTCAACCAATCCGCATTCAAGTACTCACAAGGACTCTTATGATTAAGCTTTATCAGGACTGCATGAGACACAATACAGATAGTAGCCCTCTCTATTATATTACAGGTTTTATTTATTTATTTTTATTGATTCATGTATGTATTCACTTACATATTTATTTATTATTTATCCTTTTAATTATGGATGGAAGGAATTCCTTGATGCACATGATCACTATAGTGGTATGGTAGTGGTCACCAAGGAGAGGAAATTTGTTTTCAATATGCATACATCTGTGCATATTCATAATCTATCCTTTACTTAACATGCATATTTATAGGTCCCAGGTATCCCCAACTTATTTTATTAATTTATTATTTTTTTGTTTGTTTGTTTGTTTGTGATGTATGTTTGCACATACACATCAGCATAAAATGATTGATTGTACATTGTTTAACGTCCCGACAGCAACAAGACTTTCTCAGGACGTGCCTGCACTGCTTGTGAAAAAAACCCAAACTAAACAGAATATTGAATGTATGTCGCCAGCTGGTCTAATACACTAAATAAACCTAACTAGACCCTTTAGCAACACACATCCAATATCAAGAGCTACAAGCAGTGCAGACAGTCATCATCATCATCATCATCATCATCAGTCCCTTGCCCGAACCGGGCGTTGGGGGGACTGAAAGGCAGCAGCAACAGACAGTGCTCTCCACTGAGTTATATTTTGGGCGGTGGCAAGCAAGTCTGGCATCTCGAGTTCGGTCCATTCTTTTATGTTTGCGACCCAACTCTTTCTCTGACGACCTCGCCGACGACTTCCTTCGAGAGTGCCTTGGAGGATAGTCTTGGACAAGGTGTTGTGTCGGGTCACGTGGCCAAACCAAGCAAGCTAGCGCCGTTTCACGGTTGCCAGAAGGGGTTCATGTGGGCCCACCAGGGAAGTGACGATGCTCCGTACATATTCGTTGGTCTTGTGCTCGCGGTACGAGATGCGGAGCAACTTCCTCAGGCACTTGTTCTCAAAGGCCTGGATTTTCTTTTCTGAGTCTGCAAGCAGTGTCCAAGTCTCACAGCCGTAGAGTAGAATAGACACTACGAGAGACTTGTAAAGCCTGTACTTGATGGTGAAGCTGATGGAGTTACTTCGCCATATCCTGTCCAGCCTGGCCATTGCGGATGTTGCTGTACCTATCCTGATACGGATCTCTGCTATGCAACTACCGTCTTTGGACAGGGTGGTTCCCAAGTACTTGAAGCTATTGACCTCTTCTAGCTTCTGGCCGTTCATGTGAATGTTGCTGCTGCTGTCGCTTGTGGTGTTGATCATCACTTTGCTTTTATCCGTACTGATCTCCATGCCATAAGACCCTGCGCTACTTGAAAGTTTGTCTGTCAGGTTTTGGAGCTCACTATTGCTGCCTGCCATGAGGTCAATGTCGTCTGCGAATCGAAGATTGCACAGGGATCTGCCACCAATAGAGATTGAAGTATGGTGGTCGTGGAGGGTTTCCTGCATTATCTTCTCCAGGAATATGTTGAAAAGGACAGGAGAGAGCAGGCATCCTTGACGGACACCGATCGTCGTCCTGAAAAACTCGCCTGACTGATTGTTAAGTAGAACCGCACTGCAGGCGTTCTTGTAAAGCGCTTCTATCATTTGGATCAGTCCCTCCTCTATGTTGAACGATCTCATGACTTGCCAGAGTCCATCGTGCCAGACGCGATCAAATGCTTTCCTGAAATCAATGAAGTTGTGGTAGAGTTCGCGCTGATGCTGCAGATGTTTCTCGATCAGGACGCGGCAGTTGAAAATCTGCTCTACAGTGCTTCTTCCAACTCTGAAGCCAGCCTGTTCTTCTGCCAGCAGTTCCTCGGCGAAAGTTTTGAGGCGGCTGAGAATGATTCTAAGCATTACTTTGCTAGGGTGACTTATCAGACTGATAGTTCTGTAGTTCTGGCACTGTTTCAGGTTTCCTTTCTTGGGGAGCGGGATCACTAGAGACTGTGTCCATTCTACTGGCCATTTCTTTTGCTCCCAGATCTTTTGACAGAGTGTAGTGAGGACCTTCGTTGTTACTTCTCCTCCATGTTTCAACAGTTCAGCAGGTACGTTGTCTACACCTGGAGACTTTCCTCCCTTCAGGCCGCGTACGGCTGCTTCCACCTCTTCAGCTAACACTGGCAGGTCTTCAGCCTTCCTGGCCCCAGCCTGGTTGTTTTGGAGGATGCTGGTGTCTGGCTCAGCCTTGTAGTTATACAAGTCTCGGCAGTACTCAGTCCATCTGTTTAGTACAGCAGTGTTTTCCGTAAGGAGTTGGCCGCTGCTGTCTTCGATGACTGTGGCTGTTCGCTGTTGAGTCTTGGTGAGGGTCCTTAGCGTTTCATAAGCCTTCTTGCTGTTGCCGTTTGCCATGCCCTCTTCCACGCTACAACACTGGTCTTCAATCCAATCTTCTTTGGCTTCTTTCATCCTCTTCCTGATCTTCTTGTTGACAAGTCTGTACTTGTTTGCTGATGTGAGGTCTTGGCCTCTCTTTTTCTTCCAGGCTCTCCTCTCATCACAGAGATCGAGGATGTCATCGGTGACCCAGGGCTGTTTGCGCTTCCTCTGCTTCCCCAGCACTTCTTCTGCTGTAGAAAGTAACACCTCTTTTATATTTCCAGCAAGGGTGTCTACGTCACAGTCCAAAGTAGCCAAGGCTGCAAATCTGCCTCCCACCTGGGCTCCATGAACACTCTACACCCCGTGCAGACAGTAGGAAGAGTTTAAAAAAGGTAAATACTGGTGAATGTACCAAGGGTAGACAGAAACACACGCCCATGAATAGAGGGGAAAACCCACCCTGTGGGGCTGACCAGGGTCACCCTGGGAACTAAAAAGTAGTTAACCCCGCCCAAGTCCCCCAGGGTAGACCTGGGTGGGTATGAGAACATACATATACACATATATGATGTGAACATAACATGTACACATATGGTAATAGGTGCATACCACCCGCTCCCCACCCCACATACAAAACCACAGAACAAACATCTGTGCATGTTCATAATATATCCTTTACTTGGTATTCATATGTCCTAGTTATTTAAATTTATTATTTATTTTTATTTGTTTGAAAAGTAGGTTTTGTTCATATGCTGATGTTCACATACACATATATGGTAATACTGCCTACTCCCAACCCCACTCCACAACCAGAGAACACCCACCAAACGACACTTACATCTGTGCATGTTCATAATCTATCCTTTACTGAGCATTCATATGTCCCAGGTATCTTGACTTACTTTATCTTTTTTATTTAACCGCCATGAGATGGCATTGGTCGCCTGCTCGACATTAAACCCAAATAAGTATATATTTAAATTATTTATTTATTTTGTTTGCTTGTAATGAAGGTTTTGTACATACACATCAGCAAACAATGATTGATTGATTGTACGTTGCTTAACGTCCCGACAGCAACAAGGCTTTCTCAGGATGTGCCTGCACTGCTTGCGAAAAAAAAAAACTAAACAGAAAATTGAATGTATGTCACCAGCCGGTCAAATACGTTAAATAAACCTACAACATGGGGCCTAAATAAAGCTAAGACTGTCTAGCAACACACATTCAACATCAAGAGCTACAGGCAGTGCAGACAGTTGGGAGAGTTTTAAAAAGACAAATACAGGTGAATGGACCAAGGGTAGACAGAAACACATGCCCCAGAATAGAAAGGAAACCCACCCTGTGGGGCTGACCAGGGTGACCCTGGGAACTAAAAAGTACCTAACCCCACCCAAGTCCCCCAGGGCAGACCCGGGTGGGGGCATCAGCAAACAAGAAAATATACACATATAACAGAACACCGCAGAACACCTACCAAAAGAAGGACATACACATCTGTGTATGTTCATAATTTTTAATCTATCATTTACATAGCATGCATATGTCCCAGGTACCTTAGACTTACTTTATCTTATTTATTTAAATTATTTATTTATTTTGTTTGTTTTGTTTTGTTTGTTTGTAATGTAGGTTTTGTACATACACATCAGCATACAGCTCAAGAACATACACCATGGTGCCCCTGTGCATGTGGCCACCAGTACTATTCTGACAGATCTGTCACACCCAGCCAATCATCTCTTCGAGCTTCTGCCCTCTGGCCGGCGGTTTCATGCTTTTAAAGCCAGAACCTCTCGATTCAGATGCAATTTATTTTCCAGAAGCTGTCCTCAATACATCACCATGCACGGAACAACGTGATTCCATGATTTGTGACATATGACTGATTTGTGTTTAATATTGTGTTTATCTATCTTTTAGTGCTGTATATAGGATGATCGCCAACTAAGTGTATGACATGATGAATGCCCTACAAGTGAGGACATATTTTACTGTCGCCATGCCACACAAAAATCCTTGTAACGTTTTACTTGGTGAATAAATGTCTTATGTCTTATACACGTACATGGTAATAGGTGCAGTATCACTCGCTCCCAACCCCAATCCAGTTACACACACAAAACCGCAGAACATCCACCAATGTACATCTGTGCATGATCATAATCTATACTTTACTTAGCATTCTTATGTCCCAGGTATCTTTGACTTACTTTATCTTATTTATTTAACTGCCATGAGATGGCCGTAGTCTACCGCGCGGCGTTAAACCCAAATAACTATTTATTAAAATTATTAATTTGTTTGTTTGTAATGAAGGTTTTGTACATACACGGTAATAGGTGCCATACCGCCCCACTTTCAACCCCAGCCCACATACAAAACCACAGAATACCCACAAAAGACATGCACAATTGTATACTGATGGGCATTACTGGACTGTAAAATCTATATATAGAGACTTCAGGTTAAGCAAGTGGCTTGTATTGACTGCCTGTATTTTAGCTGCCCACCTACAAATTTCATGTGTCCAGTTAACCACACTGCACATGCAGCCATCAGTTCTGTGAAAAGTACTGTTGGCCTCATGCACAGGGGCACCAAAACTTAGAGATAAGGCCACACCTGATAACAATAACAGTACTAATAATAATATGCCTACTCAGCCACTAGTTCTGTAAACAGCACCTTTGTAAACAGTACCAGTGGCCAAATGCACACATACATCATGGATGTTGCTACCACTGATCACTTCAAACAATAGGCTGCCCAGTTCACATTTTGATACCGTGAACTAGCCTGCACATGCAGTCATCAGTTCTGTAAATAGTACTGGTGGCCACATGCACAGCGGCACCAAACTTAAAGGTGAGGCCAAAACTGCCACCTCAAACAAAACCAAACGCTACCTACACACACATATCAATGATACAGTCAACCTCTGTGTGCGTTAGGGGGAACACGCTTAAAGTATGTGACTGTAAATCTTACAGCGAAATGTCAAAACCAGTAAGAAGATAATGTAACAGCAACAAGTACATGTATTTTGTAAACCACTCAAAACATGACAACTCATCGAGTCTAATGGTGTTATGAATGGGTGATGGAAACACTGAAAAAAATAGTACGTGTACATTATAAAGTATGTGCCTCCTTCCCCCCCCCCCTCTCCCATAACTAGCTGTTTATCATAAAACATAGATATCTCATTCATTTGATCACTTGACTGATTTATTAAATCATCTCTGTGTCACCTTTCTCCGTTTTCTTTGTCGTTTTAATCCCAATATGTCAGTGCTAATGTCAGCTGCTAAGAATCCTTGCAGCGAACTGCAAATGTCTATATGCAGACAAACTGCAAATAACACAGCAGCAAAATAAGTTCCTCTTTTGTGCAGTAGCAAGATAGTGCTTTTGTGCTAGCAAGATATGGTTCAATTTTAAACAAAGCATTGCATGAACTTCCAAGCGTGTTCACATTGTACTGTGTATTTTTTTTTTCAGTGTGAAGTGTACTGTACCATCAGTGATCACTGAGACTGCAAAATTGGCACTGGCAGTGATCGCACATCACAACATAGCTTGTCAGTGCAACTGATTAAAATAAATGTTACTGCTGCATAAAATAATTAATCAAGTTCCGAAACTTTGCTCAGCCATGAAAGTTAAAACCAAGTGGTGTGGCACTCTTTTTCTTTTACAGAATGCAGCATAGGTTTTGAAGATAGCGTTTGTGTTGTGGGTTACGTTTTGTTTTGGTGCTGTGTTGTCGAAATGAAACGGGAAAAGCGATGGTAAAGTGAATGGAAATAAACGTGACAAACCTTTATCAAGCCGTAAAAATGCACACAGCAACTTGACACATTTGCTTTTTTTTTTTAAACAAACAAGCTTATGTAGAACAAATAAAAAAGAACCCGTCGGCACACAGAAATTCACGTCCGCAGAGGTCGTGGCGTCACGTGATGTTTGATCACGTGATTTTGGGATACCTTATTGTTGCGAAACGATATTAATTTTGCGTTCAAGGCAAGCGTTTTCGTAATTGTTTCTTCTCTTAATATATCTAAGTGTGAAAATATTACTTTAAAAAATGAAATCCTTTTAAGTGACATATAGTGCATACTACCACTGAATACAGGAACAATGAGACCCGTGTAAACTACTGATCCCCTGTAAACATGGCGGTAAGATCCTGGTTTCGTCTGCAGCCATACTGGAAACAAAATGTGCTACAGAAAAATGTCTCCATCCTCCGGCGGTTTAAAACGAGTGCGCACTGCTTTTATTCATACTAGACTTCATTTTGATATACCCAAACCTTTGTTACTCTCTAGAAAATCACTATCTCGTAAACGGCTGATCGTCTATGAAGGGCAGCTGCTAGACTAAACACCTTGCCACTCGCCGTATCCAGCCGGACACTACACATCTCGTCATCGGCTGCTCCACGCTTAAGTACATGAAGGGTGGCAAGATGGCGACTTCACGGCGCGAGAGGATCCAATTAATCTCTGTGTCTGGCCTCAAAGCTGCAGATCTTGCGGACTGGATGCAGCGACAGACTGAGACACCCCATGTACAGGTGGTCACTGTGCATGTGGGTGTAAACGACTGTAAGACTGGCGAAGTGACCAGCCGCCTGTGGGACCAACTACTAATGCAGTGCAGGCGCGTGTTCCCTCAGGCCCGTCTTCACGCCTCCAGCATCCTGCCTCCCAAGACACAGTGTGGGCTGACACTTCCCATAGACTTGTCCAACGCTAACCTATGTCACGCCTGCCGCAAGCTTGGGGTTGTGTTTATCGAAAACACGGCCACCTTTACATCTGCCGGTGTCCCGCGTCTTGCCCTCTATCGAAAAGACGGGCACGACCTGATTCATCCCAGCTTCAAGGGCATGACCCGAATTGCGGCCAACTTCAAACGGGCGTGGTCACAAAGCAACGACCAGCCACGCGGCCCGCCACGCTCTACGCGCAGCATCTCAAGTCCGGATGCAGCACAGGGGAAGCGGTACTGTAATGTTACCACTAATACCAGACAACGTAATGTGCGGCAGGAAGCTTCCTCTGGCTCCGCGTGTGACGCTGACGTCAACGTTGCGTCGTCCTTGCCACCGCAGCCCCCGGTTCAGCCGCCACAGCAGTCCTTTGATGTCCCTCAACAGACGCCGTCAATACTTCCATGGCCGGGAATGACGCAATATTCTGGCCCCCATCATCTCTCCCCATGGCAGGAGTACGGTGCACACTGGTTGTCTCCCTCAATTCGCTACGATCAGCGTGGCGAATCGAGGGAGATAACCACTGTAGCGGGGTGCAACACCGATCCCCGGGTGTTTGGACCGCAACAGCTCCTACCGCAGCTCTACAGTTTTTACGGTGGCGTACCGCAGCAGACTTACATCACCATGACAACACACACTCCTACGCCTTATCCGTCATTGCATCAGTGGGCGTTGCCTAGCCGGGTCAACGACTTCTAAATTGACCTGACATTGATACCGTATTTGTTTACCAGTAAGTGTAAAAGATAATAATTTTCTTTTCGTTAAACTCTCTGCCAGCAGCCACGGAATCTCTGCTTCGTCTGACATAACCGAGTTCGGGAACAAGCCGTAAAGCATGTTCATGTGCTGTTCTCAACCTCAGTTGACTCTCAGTGACTCAGCGCCATAGACAATTTACGGTAGTAGTGGAATTAACATTTCCCACCGGACTCTATAGATCTCTATTACTTAAAACACTATCACAGTGCTTGTGCTCCTGCCGAGACAAATATACTGTCGGACATTCTGCATCACGTGCGCAAGCCATTATTGACTGTTGTGTTAAGGTCAGACATTACTTCTGAAACGTGTGTTCCTGTACCATTTTATTTCATATGCTTATTTTCTTTTTTTCATTTCAAGTTCTTTAACTTACACTTCTAGTCTTTTAAGATGTCGAGTAGCTCATTACAATTTCACAGTTTACACGTGGGACATCTAAATATCTATCATTTGCTGAATAAGATTCCCGATTTGACCGTCCTTCTGACTCAACCCTCCCACTTTCACATTTTTGGAATCACGGAGTCGCGATTACATTCTGACATAAGTGATTTGTCCATTTCGATACTGGAGTTTTCTGTAATCCGGCTCGATCCTGTACGTCCTCAACAAACAGGACTTAGCTGTCTAAATTCATGACTCTATTGCGCACTTTACACGCAGAAGAAAAGACCTGGAATCAGACTCTGTTGAAAGCGTGTGGGTTGAGGTGAAGACAAACAAATCGGCCCCTTTGCTTGTTGGATTTGTCTACAGAAATCCGTCTGCATCATTTGAGTGGTACGACGATTTCTTACAAATGGCGGACACCGTTAACAATAGCAGCTCTGATATGTTACTGCTCGGAGACTTTAATATTAACATGTTTTCCCCACACCCTGCTTGGGAGTCTACTATTACTATGGTAGGCCTCAAGCAGCTTATCACATCCGCAACTAGAGTTACGCAGTCGTCTGCCACTCTAATTGATCATGTATACACTTCCAACAAGTCAAGGGTCCTTAGCTCTCGTGTTCTTCAAGTGGCGATTAGCGACCACTATCCTGTGTGCTGTAGTTGGGCTCTGAAGGTGGACAAGCCGCCATGTCGTAAAAACCAGCATACCACTATTCATTACAGGTCGTTTAAACACTTTAATCGGGACGCGTTTCTCGCAGACCTGAGCGGACTCTCTTTTCAGTCAGTTTATAACTATGATATTCCTGAAGAAGCGTTGGCCGAATGGTACAGATTGTTCCTTGGTGTACTTGACAAGCACGCGCCACTACGTGAGAAGAGAGTCAAACACGCACAGTTACCTCAGTGGTTAAGTAAGGACATTAAAGACGCCATGGCCCTCTGAAATGAGTTGAAGCGGAACAAAGATTATGCTGCCTTCCGCAAGCAGCGTAACCGCGTAAAGTACCTGGTGCTCGAGGCCCAGAAAAAACACTTCCAGCGCTTGATGGATAATAAAACTGATACCGTATCTGTCTGGCGAGCCCTCAATGCCTTTACCAAATCACGTCAAACACCACCATGTACTTCTATACCTGCTGATACTTTTAATCAACATTTTTTGTCTGCTGCCGACTCACTTTTGAATAAAAGTACTAATAACCTAAACCAGCCGACTGTTTCTGTAAAACTAAAACATTTTTGCGACGAGAGACTGGCGCCAAACGACTTTATTAGTATTCCGTACTTAACTGTTTTCGACGTAGGCAAGTCTATTAGTCAGCTGAAAAATAAACGCTCCCTTGGTCATGACGGCATTAATAGTTTCTTTTTAAAACTGTCTGTCCCCTATGTGGTCGAATCTTTAACATTTATCTACAATTCTATAATCCAGCAAGGCACTTTCCCAAGAAGCTGGAAAATAGCTAAAGTCATTCCGCTGCCTAAAACTAAAGACCTCACTGACCCCAACAAATTCAGGCCAATTTCACTTTTATCAACTTTGTCAAAGCCTATAGAAAAACATGTCCACAGGCACCTGAGTCACTTCCTGGAGACACATAACTTGATTTATCCGTTGCAGTCAGGCTTCAGACCCCGCCACTCTTGTCACACGGCTCTGTCTCATCTAACCAATACCTGGCTAACTTCAATAAACAACGCTAAAATGACCGGTGCGGTATTTTTAGATTTTTCTAAAGCTTTTGACTTAGTCAACCATGAAATGTTGCTACAGAAGCTGTTGGCATACCACATAGACACAGATTCCGCTGCCTTCTTTAAATCTTATCTAAGCAATAGATCTCAGTATGTTTTTGTCAACGGTAAGCGTTCCTCAGAAGGTATCATTAAGCATGGAGTACCCCAAGGGTCTATTTTAGGCCATCTCTTGTTTTTAATTTTTATTAATGACTTGCCTTTGTGTATCTCACAATCAAATGTGCCATGCAATTTGTTTGCAAATGACGCTACTCTCAACGTGTCGTCGGCAAAAATATCTACAATTAATTCTTCTTTGCAACATAGTCTATTATACGTCTCAAATTGGTGCCGAGACAACTACATGATACTTAACCCATCTAAA
>BTPG01000003.1:250865713-251098213 GCA_036245525.1 Semisulcospira habei | reverse complement strand
GTTGCGGAGGATCATGAGGATCTATTCCTCTTCCAGCTGTATCACGTTCACGTTTTGTCGACAGTGAAGGCGTTGACTATGCATCAGGCCGACGGCTTTTTGACTAATGTAAGACACGTGTTACTGGCACTAGCTTGCTTCTTATGTTGTAGGATGAAATGTATTTCTGCAGTACACGTGTCCATGAAACAAAAATATCTCACCTCAGTTTGTCTTAATAATTGTATGTGTAAAGCACTGGTAACGGGTATTGACGAATATTTCTAATAGAAGAAGACAACACAGAATAAAAGAAGAGAAAGAAGAATGCTCTATTGACCACAGAAGTGAAAAAATATGGGTCAGCACTACAAACAGAAAAAAAGGAGTCGCCATGGGCACTAAAATGGGGCCCTCCTATGCCTGTCTGTTTGTGGGCTACGTAGAGGAGAAGATTTTCACTCAATACACTGGACCTCTGCCAGATCTCTTCAAGCGCTACATCGACGACTGCTTGGGCGTCACCTGAAGAAGCATGACTGACACACTTCAATTCATCAATTTCATCTCATCGTTTCATCCGTCTCTCCGATTCACGCATGAGATTTCCGAGGAGTCTGTGCCCTTCCTCGACATCCGAATATCCACCAAAGCCGACTCTGACAAACTCCATACTACCGTCCATTACAAGCCCACCGACGCCCACACTTACCTGCAGTTTTCATCAAGCCATCCTGCCGCCACCAAAAACGGTATCCCATTCTCCCAATTTCTGCGCCTCCGTCGGATCTGCAGCAGCGACGACGACTTCACCAACCAGACCCAAACCATGGCCACTTTCTCTTCAGGGATACCCCCAAGACATCGTCAACACTGCTCGTTCTAAAGCTGAGGCCACAAGCAGAAGTGAAGCATTGGGGGAGAAAACTCACAGTGCTGCAGAGGACCGGTCGGTCCTGTGTATCAAGTATCATCCTCACACCATCCCCATCAAAAACATTCTCCTCAGGAACTTCCACATCATTCAGAATGACACAGTATTGAAAGATATATTTCCTGAGCCTCCGCTGGTCGCTTACAAACGTGACACTAACCTACGCGATCATCTTGTTCACAGTTCACTTCGCGCATCTAACACCTTACCACCTGGCACACACCCTTGTCAGCAACCACACTGCAAAGCATGTCCGTACATCAACACATCCCCCGTCATCACCGGACCCCTGTCATCTTTTCATGTCCACCGATCATTCACATGCCAGTCATCGTATATTGTCTATGTCATCTCATGTTCTCACTGCCCAAAGATGTTGTATGTTGGGGAGACATACCGTACACTCCCTGAACGCTGCGAGGAGCATGTTCGTTCGATCCGCCTCGGATACAACAACCAGGTTGGACGTCATTTCAACCAACCTCCTCATAGCCTCACACATTTCAGCATACGCATCCTTTGGCAAAATACATCCCACTTCATCCGCCGCAAAATGACAGAATCCTTTTTCGCGACAGGCTTGGCACTTACCATCCGCGCGGCTTGAACATTCGCCCCTAGGGATGTATGCTTGGCCTGATGGGTAGTTGGTGCCAGACTTGACCTCACTGTTGATACTGGATGCTACCTTTGAGTGTGTGTGTGTGTGTGTGTGTGTGTGTGTGTGTGTGTGTGTGTATGTGTGTGTGTGCGTGTGTGTGTGTGTGTGCGTGTGTGTGTGTGTGTGTGTGTGCGTGTGTGTGTGTGTGTGTGTGTGTGTGTGTGTGTGTGTGTGTGTGTGTGTGTGTGTGTGTGTGTGTGTGTGTGTGCATGTGCGTGAACTGCAGCAGAAACGAGTGAATGCGAATGTATGCAGTGACGTGTATGTATATAGACGTAAGTTTTGTGCTACGTGTTTTGTGCATGTGTATTTACGTCATTATGTGTGTGTGGTGGTTTTTTACTTTTTTATTTTTTATTTATTATTATTATTATTATTATTATTATTATTATTATTTATTATTATTATTATTATTATTTACGTCATTCTAAATTCTCTCTATACAGGATGACGTCTTTTCTTTCTGTCGTGTTCTTTTCTGTTCTACGTTTGTTTCCATGTTACCTGAAGAAGGATCTTTGATCCGAAACGTCGTTATTTGTTTCTATTTTAAAGGGTTTTCTAACACTGTCTTCTGTTTTTCTTTGAAAAATAGTTTTGTTTGTTAATACGTCAATACACATTGCACAGGTAAAACGTAATCCAGGCACGTATTCCAATTCACATACAATCCTATAATCACACCTCTATCTAACGCAGGATTAAACCAAGTTTGTAGTCCATAACATACACATTGAACTATAAAAACTTCCATTATCACAACATGATGGCAAACGCATAGTCAGGAGACAATCCTCAACATGTAGCAGACAGAATGTTTAAAGTTTGCAATAGAAAAAAAATAATGAAAATTTTATTTAAATTAATTATAATCGGATTAACCCTAACAATCGCAAAAAATTAGCGACGAGCATGCGATCTTTGAACGTTCAAGGACTACTCCTGTCATTCAGAAAGCTACACAATGTTCCACGCTTCTCAGAGTAAATCACAGAAGACACTTGGTCACCCTCAGCGCCCAGAAGTCTGCCCTGTAACAGTAATTTGTCTAATGAAAAGCGAGATGTTAATTGTAATACAATGTATTCCGCGCTTTTCGCCCCCCCCCCCCCCCCCCCCAAAAAAAAAAAAAAAAAAAAAAAAAAAAAAAAAAAAAAAAAATGTCTGTTCTTCGCCATTCCAGTACATTGCTGCTGCTCCATACCACTCAACTCAGTACGATGGAAATCTCGCTTTTCCCACACAAGCACATACTGGTTTGTGCCCTACACGACAGAGGTACATCCTGGCGCGGCCTAACATCGACTGCAGTTCCGTGGTTACACCCAACCACTTACCACGTCACAAACAAATTTAAACACAATAATTTTCCAATGCACAAAAGGCCATCGCCCGACGTCGGCCGCCGTCGGCCCGATGGCCTTTGCTCTTTACGTGACCACTACACTTCCGAAGTGCATATTGTTATGGCTTTGATACATGGCGAATTCACCGCCGATACCACGTCCGCCTAAAGAACACTGATATACAAGTGCGCCAGCAGGAAGCTAGGAATGACATGAGGCCCAACAATGGTACGGCAGCTGTGGTGGAAGACGAGTCATAAGGTTCTTGACCTCTTGTATACAATACAATACAATACAATACAACTTTATTGTCTGTTCGAGTCAGGGCACGACAGAAATTTGCCTTTCCGCTCGTCATGAAACAACAATATAAGACATTAACAAACGCTACAATAGCATATCATGAAAAATTATCATTGCAGCAATCTATCACAAGCAGTCTGTCACAAGATGGGATGTAATGTTAAGTAGATCATACTTATCGAGGCGTTATAACCGTGAGTTCAAAATCGAGACAGCAGTTGGAATAAAAGACTTCTTAAAAACATTCCTTTTGGCAAGTGGCATGTTGAAACGTCTGCCTGATGGTAGCATTTGAAACTGATCAGAGAGTGGGTGACTAGGATCATTGACAATGCTAGCAGCTATCCTTCGGACAGCTCTATGGTACAGATCATCTACTGGGTACTGTCCTAGGCCAATGATCTTCTCAGCTGTTCTGACGATACGTAAAAGTCGGCCCGTGTTTTTCATACTGAGGTTGCCATACCAAGCAGTGATGCTAAAAGTTAGTATGCTTTTGATCAGGCTTCTATAAACGGACTCTAAAACCCTGGAACTGACATCAAAACTTCTCAGTTTCCTATGAAGGTACAGACGTTGGTTTGCTTTTTTCACAATCAGATCGGTGTTTCCAGTGATGGACAGCCCACTATCCACGACTGTGCCATGGTATTTAAATTCAGTGATCACCTCTACAGGTTGATTATTAATTGAGACAGGTACAAAAATGTCATCAACTTTCCTGTCATCAATGACGAGTTCCTTGGTTTTCTTTACATTCATTTCCAGAAAACTATCTTTGCACCATGACTCTAATACTGCTATCTGTGCAAAGTACTCAGCCAGACTGTCTTCTTTTTGGAGTAGGCGTACAAAGGCCATGTCGTCTGAGAACTTTAAGAGACGAGAAGTGGCAGTGTGACAACGCATATGGTCTGTGTATATAGAAAACATTGTCGGAGAGAGGACACAACCTTGAGGGCAGCCTGAATTTAGCACCACTTGGTCAGACAGACTGCCGTGTACATATTTTACACGTTGTCGCCTGTCCTTCAAAAATTCTCGCACCCACAGAATAATGTTTGTGTTCACATTAAAGTCCATCATACGCTGCAAAAGCATCAGTGGTTCAACAGTATTAAAAGCATTAGAAAAGTCAATAAAAAGAATTCTCACATGTGCTTTTGATTTCTCAAGATGTTAAAATACAAGATTGTACAGAGTAATGCATGTATCCTCCACACCCCTATGGTTTTTGTTGTTGGCATCTTGTCTCGGAAGACAATGGAGTATGCGCTTGCTGGGTCAGTCACTGGAGTGACCTCTCCGGGGCGCAAACCTGGGCGAAGTGTATGGAGATCCTGGGATGCCCAGTCGTCAAGATCCCCCTCTCGGCCTCGCTGATGTATCCAAAGGAATGCAAAAGCAGTACGTTTGGCACCAGTTTGGCTGCAGGAGCTGCCAGAACAGTGCGTGAATACAGGCAGCTGTCTGCCTTCGGGGCTCCACTCCTGATATGAAGGGTTTACTCCCCCACATTTGGCCGTTGGATCCAACCTGATCTCCTCCGTCCTCTAGCCGTTGGCTGTCAGAAACAGTTCATCCGCCTAGTGGTGCAATGTGAACACCACCCCCTCACGTGGTTTAGCCCACCAGCTGAGGTGGTTTGCCAGGGTGTGGCGCTTGGAGCCAGCACGTGAGAGATTAACGGGAGATGGATGAGGACCAGTGATGCCCGTCCGTCCTATGTAGGACGCAGCTCCAAACAGCAAAGGTACTACCTCTATCCAGAGCCCCCTACACCCCTATGGTTTTTGTAAGCAAATTGGAATGGATCCAGTAGTTCGGCAACATCATTTAACAGATGCCTCCTTACCACTTTTTCCATACATTATGACAGAATAGAAGTCAATGCAACTGGACGGAAATCGTTGAATTCATGAGCGTTGGTTTCTTTAGGAATCGGGACAATGATTGATGATTTCCAACCCGTAGGGACAGTATGATGATCAAGCAGGAACTGAAAGATAGTAGTGAAGATCTTCCCCAATTGACCTTTTCAGGTTTTCAATACTTTTCCACCTAACCCATCTGGTCCAGGTGCTTTGTGTGCATTCAGCTTAGAAAAGATGTTTACTACTTCCTCTTCAGTAATTGACAAAGGTTCCGGCACAATGGACTGGCACAATTCATCACAGTTATCACTAAGGTTTCTGCCATCGAACCGTGAGTAAAAACGATTTAGATCATTGGCCATCTCAACTGGATTTCCAGTGCAGAGCCTGGCTTGTTTCTTTTGCTGACTACCCATCATGCCGTTCAGACCATTCCATGCATCTCTAGCGTTGCCAGAAGAAAATTTTGTTTCGATCTTGCTTTTATAGTTCAGTCTGGCAGTCCTAGCAGCCCTTCTAAAATCCCTCTCTTTTTCCCGAAATTCATCAGTGTTACCCTGTAAGAAAGCAAGTTTTTTTCTGGTTCAAATACACCTTGAGCTCCTTGCTGACCCATGGCTTATTGTTGGAAAACATCTTCACTGTCTTGGTTTTAATTACAGTGTTCTCACAAAATCTTACGTAAGAAGTGACTGTCTCAACAAGTTCATTAGGGTCATCACAGTTATGAGAAAACATATCCCAATCTGTCGCCTCAAAGCACCCACGGAGCTCCTCTATGCTGTCCGGTGTCCACAGCTGAGTGGTTTTTGTTACAGTCTTGGACGTCTTTATTTTTTGTCTATACTTTGGCAACAAGTGTATGAGGTTGTGGTCCGAGCGCCCCAGTGGGGGCCTACACAACGGCGTAAACGAATCGTCAATGTTGCCAAAGCAGAGATCAATCGTGCGATTAAGTCTTGTAGGACATGTAATGTACTGTTGTAGAGAGAGGTGTGGTGTTAGATCGCACTGATTGAAGTCGCCGAGAATAAATACTGGCTGGTCAGGATAGTTTGATACCACTCTGGAATAACAGTCAGCGATCGTCTCAGCTGCAGCTTTGAAGTAGAGATCCGGAACATAAACTGTATGTGGGTGGCGGTCACGTTTTCCCGGCAGTGAAGGGGTTAATGGTCAGTGGACGCCGAAATCGTACACGTGACATGGTATTAGTGAGGTTACGCCTGCAAAGAACGACTCCCAACAAGGAGCGAGAGTGACGTCACGGGGATAACCAACGAGTACCATACGCATGGACATCGCTCCAGACATCTCCAACACGCACGGGCATCGCTGCAGACATCGCCAAGACGCACAGATCCTCATGAACCCCCAGGACCTGCAATGAGTAAGCCATGTATAAGCTGACAAGTTTGCATCTAGAGATTTGAGTTCCACGAAAGAGTATAGAGACTACCCTAGCCTCTAAACCTTTTTGTTCTATGTTATCGTGTTCCTGACTGTAACCATATTTTTACAGAATAGATACCTCGCAGAAAACGATGTATGTTGTGGAGCTGTCACGAGCTTTTAACTCCACATTTGAGACCGAGATAGGTCAAAAGATTGCGAAAACCCTACAACAGGTTCTGCAATGCATCTTTCTCGCTAATACAAGTATAAGGCCTCTCTATGCCTCCGTTACCATTGAATGTTTCAGATCTCACTGCAAGTCGAATAAAATGTGGCATGAGCTCTGCACACAAGGGAGCTGCAGGCAATTTCCAGAATGACTGCCACGCAGCTATCAACGGAAAGACAGACAGGACCTTCAAGCCAGGAAACTGCATTCACACAGCCAACGACGACCGCTCTCCCTTCTGGTGGGTGGACATGGGGAGGACGTACAGAGTTCACAAAATCAGGATCTACACACGGGCTGCATGTAAGATGGTAGTTAAAAATGAAAAACACAAATCACTTCCATTAACCCCTTAAATCTCAAATTTCTGCATCGACTACACACTGACCGACATTCGCGTGAAAAACACAGATGTAAATGGAACACGATTAGGAGTGAGGCACATAGGCCTAACAAGAGACATCAATCCTCATGAGCCCCCGCGACTGCGGTAAGTTAGTGCGACTGCGAGGGCTCATGAGGGTTTATGTCTCTTGCAGCTGGGTAACAAACGCCCCGACAGTTATGGGGTTAAGGCGTAAACTCCCAGTTTTGACTATCCTCGTAAACACTTCAGCACGCAGATGTTTCATACCAGAGTCGCGTTCAGGTTTGCAAAACAGAAAGTATGAACGATTTGTCACGAGAGAGCGTTGCCGCTTGCAGTAACGTTGATTGCGGACATTAGATAGAGAAGAATAGAGATTTTTTAACCACACTTATTAATTACCTTTAGTTGGTTACTAATTAATGGCTAATTAGAGATATCACCCCCATGACACCCCACCCCTTAACTCCTTGCATTCCTGAGTACATTAGTCCCTCTTTATCACTCACCCTCTCTCTCCAACTTACCTCTCTCACTCTACGCCTACGCATAACATTCCATGAATAAATTAAACCTAGTTTGTTTTATTTAAGGCTTGTATGTAGGCCACAGTGTCTCAAATAGCCGAGTGTGTGCGCGGTTACCCACATTTCTTTCAAACCAGGGGCGGATCCAGGGGAGTACTGACGAGGGTGGCCCAAATTCCCCGCCGACGAACAACACCCCCCACCCCCCTCGTCGCCGACCCCCCTCCCCTCTTCTGGGACGTCTGATTTAAGACCTGGGCACACACACACACACACACACACACACACACACACACACACACACACACACACACACACACACACACAGAGAGACGCACATGCACACGGACACACACTCACAGCACAACACAATGGACGTCATTAAAACACTTTTATTTAATATTTTATTAAAAAAGTCATTAAACTATTCTGAAGCTAAGTACACACTCACGGCACACACACACACACACACACACACACACACACACACACACACACACACACACACACACACACACACACACACACACACACACAAGTTTTACAACCATGGAAGTTTTTGTATGCAAAAAGAGACAAAATAACAGAAAGAGACTACAGCACTAAAACTCCTAACAGTCTTGGCGAAATTGTAACGAAACAATGGTCGTGGTCTATTTTTTTTTTTTTTTTTTTTTTGGGGGGGGGGGGGAGGGGGGGGGATGTTTTATTTCTTCAGATAACGCGATCGTCTCTACCTATGAGCCGATTCATTGCAGTAATACGGATTCAATGTGATTGTCAAATTCATATAAGATTCACGTTAGTATCTAAAGGCTAAACTGATAGCTAAGCAAACCCTTCGCACCACGTGATTGTCCTGTGTCTGTCTTGTACTGTGTTTGTCTTCTGAGTGAAAGCGTGTGTGTCACGTGAGCATGCGTGTTGGATTCAGTTTGCGGCGCTTTAAGGCCATTCGCCGATTTGGGGAAAAGCGCCAATATAATAACTGGTATAATTATTATTAAACTAACTTGAACCGGAACTGACATAAAGACGTAAGACTGTTGTGAAAGGCATCCGTTACTTTAGTCTCGCCCTGGACAAAGACGGCTGGTGAAGTTCAATGATCCTTAACCAGACGCAGCTGTATCAGCAGTCGGGGGACAATTATCCGATTACTTGAACAGGTGACACCAGATGGTCTATCTATCTATCTATCTATCTATCTATCTATCTATCTATCTATCTATCTATCTATCTATCTATCTATCTATCTATCTATCTATCTATCTATCTATCTATCTATCTATCTATCTATCTATCTATCTATCTATCTATCTATCTATCTATCTATCTATCTATCTATCTATCTATCTATCTATCTGTCTGTCTGTCTGTCTGTCTGTCTGTCTGTCTGTCTCTCTGTCTGTCTGTCTGTCTGTCTGTCTATCTATCTATCTATCTATCTGTCTGTCTCTCTGTCTGTCTGCCTCTCTGACTGTCTCTATCTATCTATCTATCTATCTATCTATCTATCTATCTATCTATCTATCTATCTATCTATCTATCTATCTATCTATCTATCTATCTATCTATCTCACTATCTATCTATCTATCTATCTATCTCACTATCTATCTATCTATCTATCTATCTATCTATCTATCTATCTATCTATCTATCTATCTATCTATCTATCTATCTATCTATCTATCTATCTATCTATCTATCTATCTATCTATCTATCTATCTATCTATCTATCTATCTATCTATCTATCTATCTATCTATCTATCTATCTATCTATCTATCTATCTATCTATCTATCTATCTATCTATCTATCTATCTATCTATCTATCTATCTATCTATCTATCTATCTATCTATCTATCTATCTATCTATCTATCTATCTATCTATCTATCTATCTATCTATCTATCTATCTATCTATCTATCTATCTATCTATCTATCTATCTATCTATCTATCTATCTATCTATCTATCTATCTATCTATCTATCTATCTATCTATCTATATCCCGTAGTCTTGCCGACCGTCGGGGCACCAATGATGACTTGGCAACCAGCTCACTCCATTCCTTTCTGTTCTCTGCCATTCTTAGCGTATCGCCCAGCCCCAGTCCTGTCCACTCTGAGATATTGCCCTCCCATCTTTTCTTCTGTCTTCCTCTCATTCGTCCTCCTTGCACAGTGCCTTGCAGGATTGTTTTGGCAAGTCCTGCTGAACGCGTGACATGCCCATACCACTTTCGTTTGCGTTTTTTTGAAAATGGCTAATATGTCTTCATAGGGCCCGATGGCTTGCCTGATTCTGCTTCCCACTTCCTCGTTCGTGATGTGATCTCTGTATGAAATGCCAAGCAGCCTTCGAAAACATCTCATTTCCGTGGCTTGTATCCTCCTTTCAAGGTCTGCTGTGAGGGTCCATGACTCACAGGCATACAAAAACACTGAGATGACCAAGGAGCGCATCAGTCTGATTTTGGAGCAGAGCGTGATGTTTCTGTCCTTCAATATGGTCTTCAGTCTTGTCAGTGCTGTTGTTGTCTGCGCAATCCTGGACAGTATTTCTGGTTTGGATCCCTCATCTGTCGGCGGCCATTTTATCAACTCGTCAACACGGATACGTGACCTGGGCGCTCTGCAGACTCGCTGTTAGCGGAAAAGATAAATGAGAGAAGTAAATGACCAGACACCAGACACCGAGAAGTAACCCAACACAGACTGTTAAATGCCATTGTCGTGCTGTCTGAGTACGCAGAGTACAGCAGAGCCGACAGGCTGATGTCCCATTCCTCCTCTGGCCTTCCTTTTAGCTTCGGAAACGTCTCGAGCCTGCTAATACAAATCATTGAGTATGTTCAGCGTCAATAGCTGCGAAATTGGGGTATACTATTGCCGGCGGCAACGCTACACGACACTTCCGGGCAGCTGGGCGTTGAAAGCTTTTCCAAGATGAAGCAGGTTTGGATCCTGAACAGCAACGCTCTAGAGACTGCTTTCTTATGAGTGACAAGAGAAGTGTGAAGATTCTGGCTATATAGCTGCAAAATTGGGGTATAAGATTGCCGGCGGCAACGCTACACGACACTTCCGCAATTAGTCTTGATGCGGGGAGCCTTGAATCAGAAACGCGTTGATCGAGTATGTCGTGTGACAGATCTTCGGTAACAGTGGCCTGGGCGCTTCGCTCACTTAAACTCGAACTGGCTTCGTCACGTTATTTTGTCCAGTTCTATCCAGTTCCAACTCTTTTTCTTTAATCCCATCACTGCCGAGAAAAAACGTGACGAGATGTTGATCCTCATAAGCCAACCCGACTGCGTGGGCTTATGAGGATCTGTGCCTCTCTTTGAGACCAATTTGTATCCATGTATCTTGGACGGCTGTGCCTTTTAATCAAACACAGACTTCAGAAACAAAGTCCATACAGCGGCAGGGAGGGATTTAAGATCGTTTTCTTCAACTTTTCCGTTTCTAGGACAAGTTTTTCTCTTGGCGCCGCCGTCTGTTCACTCGAGAAATCCCTCCTTTCCGCTCTACAACGCCTTTCAACTCTCTGTTTAGTCTGTATGAACCTTTGTAGTTCTTGACCCTGATGATCCAAATTTTCCCATACTCACCACTTCCTCAAGGGGCACAACTCTCTTTCGCCATAGTGATGAATGTCTTTTCCCCATTCCTTAAATCTATTATTATTACTACTACTATTATTATTATGACATGGTATTTATATGGCGCATTTCTCATATTTATAATATAACTCAATGCGCAGAATGTAGCCGCGAACTGAACCCAACAAGCACGCTCACGTTAATCACGCAACGCGCATTCATTCACACACTGTACGTAAACGCATAACATTCACGTGGTGCTAAGGGCAAGCTCAAGCGTGCTACTGAAGTTGTTTTTTGGAAATCGTTTGTATTTGAAATTTTATTAAGTTGGCTGAAACTTATACCAAAGTGGAGGGGGAGGAAGAGCCGGAGTACCCGGAGAAAGAACCCCCGACGGTCCGCCCGAATTAACCGTGACACTTACTAGAGGAGAAAAGTCCGACGCCGGAACCCGGAATCGAACCTTGCACCTTTAGCATTGGTGGCAGGCGCCTTAACCACTGCGCCACGGACCGCCCCGTCTAAAACAATTTTCTTATTTAGACGATCGTTTGGACATAATTTTCTGCTATCACATCGGAAATAACATTGGCAAACTATTCGGAGAGTGGAGAGTAGCTGGTGTTTATTGTGTTACGGCAGTGACGGGGTTAGCTGGTGTATATTGTGTTACAGCATTGACGGGGTTAGCTGGTGTAGCTGGTGTATATTGTGTTACGGCAGTGACGGGCTTAGCTGGTGTATATTGTGTTACAGTGACGGGGTTAGCTGGTGTATATTGTGTTACAGCATTGACGGGGTTAGCTGGTGTAGCTGGTGTATATTGTGTTACGGCAGTGACGGGATTAGCTGGTGTATATTGTGTTACAGCATTGACGGGGTTAGCTGGTGTAGCTGGTGTATATTGTGTTACGGCAGTGACGGGGTTAGCTGGTGTATATTGTGTTACGGCAGTGACGGGCTTAGCTGGTGTATATTGTGTTACAGTGACGGGGTTAGCTGGTGTATATTGTGTTACAGTGATGGGGTTAGCTGGTGTATATTGTGTTACAGCATTGACGGGGTTAGCTGGTGTAGCTGGTGTATATTGTGTTACGGCAGTGACGGGATTAGCTGGTGTATATTGTGTTACAGCATTGACGGGGTTAGCTGGTGTAGCTGGTGTATATTGTGTTACGGCAGTGACGGGGTTAGCTGGTGTATATTGTGTTACGGCAGTGACGGGCTTAGCTGGTGTATATTGTGTTACAGTGACGGGGTTAGCTGGTGTATATTGTGTTACAGTGACGGGGTTAGCTGGTGTATATTGTGTTACGGCAGTGACGGGGTTAGCTGGTGTATATTGTGTTACAGTGACGGGGTTAGCTGGTGTATATTGTGTTACAGCATTGACGGGGTTAGCTGGTGTATATTGTGTTACGTCAGTGACGGGGTTAGCTGGTGTATATTGTGTTACGGCAGTGACGGGGTTAGCTGGTGTATATTGTGTTACAGCAGTGACGGGGTTAGCTGGTGTATATTGTGTTACAGTGACGGGGTTAGCTGGTGTATATTGTGTTACGGCAGTGACGGGGTTAGCTGGTGTATATTGTGTTACGGCAGTGACGGGGTTAGCTGGTGTATATTGTGTTACGGCAGTGACGGGGTTAGCTGCAGTGACGGGGTTATCTGGTGTATATTGTGTTACAGCATTGACGGGGTTAGCTGGTGTATATTGTGTTACGACAGTGACGGGGTTATCTGGTGTATATTGTGTTACGGCAGTGACGGGGTTAGCTGGTGTATATTGTGTTACGACAGTGACGGGGTTATCTGGTGTATATTGTGTTACGGCAGTGACGGGGTTAGCTGGTGTATATTGTGTTACGGCAGTGACGGGGTTAGCTGGTGTATATTGTGTTACAGTGACGGGGTTAGCTGGTGTATATTGTGTTACAGCATTGACGGGGTTAGCTGGTGTATATTGTGTTACGTCAGTGACGGGGTTAGCTGGTGTATATTGTGTTACGGCAGTGACGGGGTTAGCTGGTGTATATTGTGTTACGGCAGTGACGGGGTTAGCTGGTGTATATTGTGTTACAGTGACGGGGTTAGCTGGTGTATATTGTGTTACGGCAGTGACGGGGTTAGCTGGTGTATATTGTGTTACAGCATTGACGGGGTTAGCTGGTGTATATTGTGTTACGGTAGTGACGGGGTTAGCTGGTGTATATTGTGTTACGGTAGTGACGGGGTTAGCTGGTGTATATTGTGTTACAGCATTGACGGGGTTAGCTGGTGTATATTGTGTTACGGCAGTGACGGGGTTAGCTGGTGTATATTGTGTTACGGCAGTGACGGGGTTAGCTGGTGTATATTGTGTTACAGTGACGGGGTTAGCTGGTGTATATTGTGTTACAGCATTGTCGGGGTTAGCTGGTGTATACTGTGTTACGGCAGTGACGGGGTTAGCTGGTGTATATTGTGTTACGGCAGTGACGGGGTTAGCTGGTGTATATTGTGTTACGGCAGTGACGGGGTTAGCTGGTGTATATTGTGTTACAGTGACGGGGTTAGCTGGTGTATATTGTGTTACAGTGACGGGGTTAGCTGGTCTATATTGTGTTACAGTGACGGGGTTAGCTGGTGTATATTGTGTTACGGCAGTGACGGGGTTAGCTGGTGTATATTGTGTTACGGCAGTGACGGGGTTAGCTGGTGTATATTGTGTTACGGCAGTGACGGGGTTAGCTGGTGTATATTGTGTTACAGTGACGGGGTTAGCTGGTGTATATTGTGTTACAGCATTGACGGGGTTAGCTGGTGTATACTGTGTTACGGCAGTGACGGGGTTAGCTGGTGTATATTGTGTTACAGTGACGGGGTTAGCTGGTGTATATTGTGTTACAGTGACGGGGTTAGCTGGTGTATATTGTGTTACAGTGACGGGGTTAGCTGGTGTATATTGTGTTACGGCAGTGACGGGGTTAGCTGGTGTATATTGTGTTACGGCAGTGACGGGGTTAGCTGGTGTATATTGTGTTACGGCAGTGACGGGGTTAGCTGGTGTATATTGTGTTACGGCAGTGACGGGGTTAGCTGGTGTATATTGTGTTACGGCAGTGACGGGGTTAGCTGGTGTATATTGTGTTACAGTGACGGGATTATCTGGTGTATATTGTGTTCCGGCAGTGACGGGGTTAGCTGGTGTATATTGTGTTACAGCAGTGACGGGGTTAGCTGGTGTATATCGTGTTACGGCAGTGACGGGATTAGCTGGTGTATATTGTGTTACGGCAGTGACGGGGTTAGCTGGTGTATATTGTGTTACGGCAGTGACGGGGTTAGCTGGTGTATATTGTGTTACAGTGACGGGGTTAGCTGGTGTATATTGTGTTACAGTGACGGGGTTAGCTGGTGTATATTGTGTTACAGTGACGGGGTTAGCTGGTGTATATTGTGTTACAGTGACGGGGTTAGCTGGTGTATATTGTGTTACGGCAGTGACGGGGTTAGCTGGTGTATATTGTGTTACAGTGACGGGGTTAGCTGGTGTATATTGTGTTACAGTGACGGGGTTAGCTGGTGTATATTGTGTTACAGTGACGGGGTTAGCTGGTGTATATTGTGTTACGGCAGTGACGGGGTTAGCTGGTGTATATTGTGTTACAGTGACGGGGTTAGCTGGTGTATATTGTGTTACAGTGACGGGGTTAGCTGGTGTATATTGTGTTACAGTGACGGGGTTAGCTGGTGTATATTGTGTTACGGCAGTGACGGGGTTAGCTGGTGTATATTGTGTTACGGTAGTGACGTGGTTAGCTGGTGTAGCTGGTGTATATTGTGTTACGTCAGTGACGGGGTTAGCTGGTGTATATTGTGTTACGTCCGTCACGGGGTTAGCTGGTGTATATTGTGTTACGGCAGTGACAGGGTTAGCTGGTGTATATTGTGTTACAGTGACGGGGTTAGCTGGTGTATATTGTGTTACGGCAGTGACGGGGTTAGCTGGTGTATATTGTGTTACAGCATTGACGGGGTTAGCTGGTGTATATTGTGTTACAGCATTGACGGGGTTAGCTGGTGTAGCTGGTATATATTGTGTTACGGCAGTGACGGGGTTAGCTGGTGTAGCTGGTGTATATTGTGTTACGGCAGTGACGGGGTTAGCTGGTGTATATTGTGTTACAGTGACGGGGTTAGCTGGTGTATATTGTGTTATTGATTGATTGATTGTACATTGCGTAACGTCCCGACAGCAACAAGGCTTTCTCAGGACGTGCCTGCACTGCTTGTGAAAAAAAACAACCAACTAAACAGAACATTGAATGTATGTCGCCAGCCGGTCAAACACATTAAATAAACCTAACACATGGGGCCTAAATAAAGCTAAGACCATTTAGCAACACACATCCAATATCAAGAGCTACAGGCAGTGCAGACAGTAGGGAGAGTTTAAAAAAGGCAAATACAGGTGAATGGACCTCGGGTAGACAGAAACACATGCCCCAGAATAGAGAGAAAAACCCACCCTGTGGGGCTGACCAGGGTGACCCTGGGAGCTAAAAAATACCTAACCCCACCCAAGTCCCCCAGGGCAGACCCGGGTGGGGTGTATATTGTGTTACGGCAGTGACGGTGTTAGCTGGTGTATATTGTGTTACAGTGACGGGGTTAGCTGGTGTATATTGTGTTACGGCAGTGACGGGGTTAGGTGGTGTATATTGTGTTACAGCATTGACGGGGTTAGCTGGTGTAGCTGGTGTATATTGTGTTACGGCAGTGACGGGGTTAGCTGGTGTATATTGTGTTACAGCATTGACGGGGTTAGCTGGTGTATATTGTGTTACAGCATTGACGGGGTTAGCTGGTGTAGCTGGTGTATATTGTGTTACGGCAGTGACGGGGTTAGGTGGTGTATATTGTGTTTGGACAGTGACGGGGTTAGCTGGTGTATATTGTGTTACAGCATTGACGGGGTTAGCTGGTGTAGCTGGTGTATATTGTGTTACGGCAGTGACGGGGTTAGCTGGTGTATATTGTGTTACAGCATTGACGGGGTTAGCTGGTGTATATTGTGTTACAGCATTGACGGGGTTAGCTGGTGTAGCTGGTGTATATTGTGTTACGGCAGTGACGGGGTTAGCTGGTGTATATTGTGTTACGGCAGTGACGGGGTTAGCTGGTGTAGCTGGTGTATATTGTGTTACGGCAGTGACGGCTTTAGCTGGTGTATATTGTGTTACAGCATTGACGGGGTTAGCTGGTGTAGCTGGTGTATATTGTTTTATAGCAGTGACGGGGTTAGCTGGTGTATATTGTGTTACGGCAGTGACGGCTTTAGCTGGTGTATATTGTGTTACGGCAGTGACGGGGTTATCTGGTGTATATTGTGTTACAGTGACGGGGTTAGCTGGTGTATATTGTGTTACAGTGACGGGGTTATCTGGTGTATATTGTGTTACGGCAGTGACGGGGTTAGCTGGTGTATATTGTGTTACAGTGACGGGGTTAGCTGGTGTATATTGTGTTACGGCAGTGACGGGGTTAGCTGGTGTATATTGTGTTACAGTGACGGGGTTAGCTGGTGTATATTGTGTTACAGTGACGGGGTTAGCTGGTGTATATTGTGTTACGGCAGTGACGGGGTTAGCTGGTGTAGCTGGTGTATATTGTGTTATAGCAGTGACGGGGTTAGCTGGTGTATATTGTGTTACGGCAGTGACGGGGTTAGCTGGTGTATATTGTGTTACAGTGACGGGGTTAGCTGGTGTATATTGTGTTACAGTGACGGGGTTAGCTGGTGTATATTGTGTTACAGTGACGGGGTTAGCTGGTGTATATTGTGTTACAGTGACAGGGTTAGCTGGTGTATATTGTGTTACGGCAGTGACGGGGTTAGCTGGTGTATATTGTGTTACAGTGACGGGGTTAGCTGGTGTATATTGTGTTACGGCAGTGACGGGGTTAGCTGGTGTATATTGTGTTACGGCTGTGACGGGATTAGCTGGTGTATATTGTGTTACGGTAGTGACGTGGTTAGCTGGTGTAGCTGGTGTATATTGTGTTACGGCAGTGACGGGGTTAGCTGGTGTATATTGTGTTGGGACAGTGACGGGGTTAGCTGGTGAAGGGTGCATGACGCATTTTCAGGGGAACCGACTCAACAGTCAATACTGCATTAAACATAATTGTTGTTGCAGATGAAGATAGGTCGTCTTACCTCATTGAGACGATCGATCAGCGTGAAGTCTACACTTCCCCCAGTATCGAGTCTGCCGAATATCTTGACATCAACAGTCCTCCCCTACCGGTGACAGGACGCTCCTTGAGAATCACTCGCAATGATCCAGCACTAAAGAACATCATTAACATATGTGAGGTTGAAGTGTGGGGTACGCATTACCTTTCTGCGCTCTTTTCATGTAAAACACATAAAGCAGTTGATTGTAAAAAGGTGTAGACAGAAAATGATGTAATGTGTATATGTATCATACATTTGTGTTTTGTTTCCACCCCGCCACTAATAAATAATAATAATACATGACGCACAGTTTTGCATCTAAACAATAAATGATAAAACTAAATTAATTTTTAAAAATATTGTTTTCGATTAGGTGAGACATCATGCGATGGAAATCTAGCATCATCAACTTGCTCAGGTGAGTCTTATCTGCAGTGTGCAGTAGAAGGCTTTGGTGTATGATACTCCGTAGGAAATTAACCTACAAACAATACGAAGAGAGAGAGAGAGAGAGAGAGAGAGAGAGAGAGAGAGAGAGAGAGAGAGAGAGAGAGAGAGAGAGAGAGAGAGAGAGAGAGAGAGAGAGAGAGAGAGAGAGAGAGAGATTCAATGAAGCTTTATTTATCAACGGTTGAGGCATTGGCATCGTCATAGACATAGCTATTTTTCAAACTTGCCGTTGCTACAAAAATATGGGACAATATTAAAAAAACTAAGTTTGTAGTTAAATGTAAATGAAACAAAAACATTGTTAGTTTAGGGAAAGAAAGTCTCATGATGATCTCACACTCCTAAACACACACACACACACACACACACACACACACACACACACACACACACACACACACACACACACACACACACACACACACACCATCACACAGCACTCACATAGTTTGTAACTGGGAGCAAACGTAATCAGATTTACAGGGCAGTATGTATTTCATAAAGTAATGATTGCGACTGCTTCGAAAAGTATTTGAAGAGACTGAATTTGAAACGGGCTAGAGAAGAAGCGGATTTCACATAATCAGGAAGCGTGTTCCAAGTCTTCTCTTTCGAGAATGACAAACTAGATTTGTATATATATAAAGTGTCGGAGGCGGAGATTGAAGCTGGCGGAAACGAATCCTGAGCGCTTTCAACAAGAGAAAGAAGAAAATAAAGAAAGGGCCCGAAAGAATCGACAGAAAGCGAAAACACCAGAGCAACTTCAACGACATCGTGAAAAGGCATTGGAGCGCCAGAAACGATATCTGTAAGTAACTTTGATTATACTTTGACATTTGTGTGTGTGTGTGTGTGTGTGTGTGTGTGTGTGTGTGTGTGTGTGTGTGTTTGTGTGTGTATGTGTGTGTGTGTGTGTGTGTGTGTGTGTGTGTGTGTGTGTGTGTGACGTCATTCATGTAAGTTCAAAGACCGCATGAAGGGAGTGTCCATCTTGTTTGTAATATTTTCTAGTGATAATCTGCTCAGGGATCATTCATGGCGGAGCATATCATACTGTAGGTCATTGACCAGGTCACAAAAATCGTAATAGGGGATTTTGGAAAATACTCGGTCTAGATTCTCACCAGCTGATCGCGCGAACAAAAAGTCAGTAAGTCAATTGGCCGGGTGGTTGCAAAAACGATGCGTCATTTCAGATTTGTATGCGTCAGTGACCGCTAACCGACGCCAAAAAAGATCCCTTCTGTCTTGCCCTTTTGTGAAAACTGAGCGGTAGGTACTGTTGGCTTAGAGGACCTGATTACGTCCGGTAGACTATAGGTGAGTGTGTATGTGTGTTTAGGGCAAAGAAGGCAGCAGAAGAGGCAGCACGAAGAACGAGGCTAGATGTTGGTAAGGAAGTCAAAAAGAAAGAGGCCAATCGACTGGCAGTCCAGAAACATCGCTCCCAACAATCCGCCCAAAAGCACCGCAGAGTTCGGGACAATCGCATGGTATATTACTATCAGAAGAAGGTTGTGAAAGAGGCAGGTCCTATGGAGCAGCAGCGCAACAACAGCAAAGCCACTCAGAGAGTGTCAGGGTGTCCCTACCCCACCACTGAGAGCTTTAAAAGAGCTGTTTGGCGTGTGAAGGAAAAGCTGAGGGCCAGGGGTGTCAGGCTGGCTTACCTTTGTAAAGGAGTGCTGAAGAGTGCAGATAAGGTAGCCCGGCAGACACTTCGGGAACTAAATGTTTCCTTCAACACTCCAGAAAAGAGAGGAAGACGCTGGCAGAATATGTCAGCAATATAAATGCAAAGCGGGATGTGTCGACTCTGAGTCACAAGAGATGCCTTGCCCAAGCCTTTCAGAATGCTGACAGCTCATCCTACAAGGAAATTGGCCTCTCACGCAAGCTTATTCGGGCGTCCAAGACTGGCAAGCTGTACCGGCGAATAAAGAATGGCTTGCAGTAACTGGTGCAGAATTTCTACGTGGACCAGTCATCTGCAGATCCTTGCCTGTCGCACAAGAAGAGGCAGCTTCTGAAGCCAGTCAAAGAAGTCTACAGCGACTTTAAGAAGACTCACCCCTCTGCGAAAGTGTCTCTGCGGACGTTTTATCGTCTGAAGCCTAAGAATGTCGCATATGTGGGGCGGGCAAAATTTCGTCAGTGCCTGTGTGAAATTTGCCTGAACACAAAACTTAAGCTTCAGACGATAAATCGTCATCTTGTGAGAAAGTGTGCGTGTGTCAGAGATCTGTTAGTGGAAAGTGTGTGCGAGTTTGATGAAGAGCCAAACCGAGTGTGTGGAAAGAAAGTGTAGAGTGTGTGGAATTGAGCGAGTGAAGAGGCGATTTTTGGGTGAGCTTGACGTGAGATTGAAAGAGCAAGTGGGCTGGTCAAAGTGGCAGCATGTAAAAGAGGGCAATTCCAACAGGATGGACAAGTGACGAAAAAGGGCAGTGTGTGGATGAGTTGTGTGAAGAGCTTGGGCCACTGTATGCACATGTTTTTGTTGCCGAGTGGCAGCGAAAACAGGTGCATGACCTGACAGAAGATCTGCCATCAGGCTGGGCACTGGTCACTTGTGATTTTGAAGAGAATTTCCTCTGCAAATTCCAAGATGAACCCCAGAGTGCCTATTGCTGCTTTTTCCTGCTGTGATTTATTACAGATGCCCGCACTGTCCAGAGCTGAAGAGGGACGAGATCGCCTTTTTCAGTGATGATCTTGTAAAAGATGCACACATATCCCAGGTCTGCATTGACAGAGTGGTAGAGATGCTGTCTGCAGACTTGGGGCAGGTTCTGAAGAAGGTGATCTTGGCCAGTGATGGATGTGCAGCACAATTCAACTCGAAGCTGCCATTCCTCTTGTTTTCAAGGATGTCTGTACCTGGGGTGTTTATTGAAAAGGTATTCTTTGGCTCCAGGCACGGCAAGAATGACAGTGACTGGTCAGGCGGTGCAATTAAGAGGGCAGTCACAAGAGACCTGGCCACAGGGGCTGTTTGGGTGAGATCTGCAGCTGACATGTATCAGCACTGCGTGGAAACACTGTTTGTCTCTGGTACACAAGGTTCCTGTCAACATAAGTTTGTGTACCTGGGGGAGTCGGATGTTGTCCGCACTGTGACGTCGAGCAGTGTCGCAACAGTTACTGGCTGCAGAAAAATTCACCACATACGGTCACTTGGCCCAGGTCTCTTGGCGACCAGGGAGCTGTCCTGTTTTTGCACTCCGTGCAAGGCAGCACAATACGAATTGTGCAGGTCATCTGATGTCCCTACATGGAGGATTATCCAGATGAGTTTTGACAGGAAGGAGATGTAGCCTGTGTCAGATTCAGAGTCTGAGGAGGATGGGGAGCTTGATGTCTCCTTACGCTCTTCTGGCCTTGACTCTGACAGTGAGGCAGACTTTGACAACACCATGGGTGTCGACTCCGATGCAGAGAACAGCAGTGAATCCGACATCGAGTCGATCAACCCTGGTAACTCCTGCGCTGAAATGAACGAGGGTTTATTGACTAGAGCACCATTGTTGGTGACAGCGAGAATCCCCGTCAGTCAATAAATCCTGACGTTCTGTTTGACTTGGAGCGTTTATAGTTTGTTTCATGCGGCAAGACTGTCTCTGGCCTCATGCTCCTCATATGATGACCTGCAGACGAGATCGGCTGGGCTGAAAGAGGACATGGCGCAATTTCTGTTGCCTGAAGGCCACGACCAATTTCAGGACAAGGCAGAAGATTTCCGATCTGTCCAGTTGCTGCAGCCAGATATGAGGGGCAGGTGTCGACCACTTGCTGTGGAAGGTGATGTATTTTTTTTTTTAAGGGCGTAGAGTCTTTTACTGTTTGGCGGTGAGGACTACCACACTGAACTCCGTGTCCGTGTGGTTGTCACCATGTGCATACAGGAAAGATTATTCCTTAATGGCCAGAACTGGTGTACACCATCAGACAACCTCGCGGAATGGCATGTGATTCGTGTTGCAGTGCTGACGCCTTCTGCATCCACGGCTACACCAGAGGATGCTTTCAGGACTGAATGCATGGCAGTGGTTGGGAATGCTGTCTACACAGGTTTGGGGCAGTTCTTTGCTGCCTCCGTTGCCCTGAACAGGGCTGTGCAATCAGTATTTCCATCACTTGGATGGCCAGTATATAAAAAGCACTGCAACAGGATCATCCGTGCGCCTGGCTGCACAAACAACACGAAGCTGACAGTGATGTGGTCTTCGTCCAGGGACGACATGGTTGCGGAACACTGGACCTCCAACCATTTCGTTCCCTTAGCCATCCTTAGGAAGCCACGTCAGTGTCCTGTTATAGGAAACACCTACATGATCAGGTGGTCAGATGTTGAATATCCCTGTCAGGTGTTGGAGACGGATAAACTTCTAGGAGTAGTCTGTGTGCACTTGATGTCAAAAGCCAGAAATGGCCTGTGGTGCTGGAGTGTAGCAGACTACTCTTGGGAGCCACACAGTTCTCTTGTGAGGGAAGTCACCCTTAGGTTAATGAACAAGGTGTCCACACAAAGGCGCAAGCTGTTCAAAGTTTGTTAGCACTGTTGACTTCAGACCTCCATGATGTTACCGCAGTGGCTCAGTGGCCTTTGTGCGTGAATGTTTAGTTCAGATTGGTCGACGATGAAGTGCCACCTCCAGCTCATGCCGTTAGCACAGGTTACAGTGACTCGGTGGACTTAGTTGGATAATGTTTTGTTTTGATTGGTCCATAAGTTAATGTTCGCGTCATTTTCTGTTTGTGTCAGTCTGGTGATGTTGAAAACAAGACCCATGTTGTGATTTGTTGTAATAATGACGCGCAACACTTTTTTGAAAATCATCTTTTTCCTGAAATATGTCTTCTTTTTGGAATACTTACATATAGCTTGTCTTGTTTTGTGTGTGTTTAATGTGCAGATGTGTTCTATTAAAATAAAACGTATGATTGGGCGTGGTGGCAAATTGTTACAAGTCTGACTGGTGTCGTATGTCAAACATTACAACATTACCTGTCCATAAATCATGTTCAGGGTGTGGACATCAGAAGGAGATGATAGCATTACATTTCGGCATGCTATAAGGTATATAAAAACAGTATCTTGGGTCTGCAGCATTTTACCAAACAAATATTTTATGTGCATTTATGTTGTAATGTTTGACATGCGACACTTCAGACATTCCAACATATAAACTAAGATATTTCAAAAACCAAGCTTTTGATTATCTTTTGCTTCCACACAAGCATGCTTGGTATTGAGAGGTTTCAGACAGTACCACAGAGAACTCTTTAATGTAGGGTTTATTTTTCAACCCCTTGTCCTAAATCAGAGTCCCACCTTTTGTCACAGAGCTATATATCAATTCTTGTTTTGGGGATTAAGAAAAGTTGCCTAATATTACCAGGCCTAGATTCCGACTTAGAGAAAAGAGTTTTGGTATATTCTAGTATTTTTTATTTCCACACTTTGGACATAAAAATAGCCTTATTGTATTTGAAGTGTTCTTTCAGCGGCAGATATCATATTTTGGCGAGTTTTTCTTCTGATGTGAGTCCTGGGTCAGGAAGGATTAACTTTGCTGCCCTTCTGTGTAACGAGTTGAGTCTCTTCAAGTGGACGTCACTGGATCCATCCCCACACCATTGACGCGTATATAGAATGGTTTACACTTTTCCGAGTCGGTGTAATATTTTATTTTGGACAACATGAAAGATTGTTGGCTACCGTTCTGCATAAAGTGTCCGAATAAGCCTTCCACTTAAGCTGACTGTCAATTATAATCCCTATTAATATTAACGTGTTCTATTCTACTGATCTTTAATAAAAAAAAAAAAAGGTTAAGTAACAGGGGTGCTAACTGGTGTTTGTGACGAGTGAGAGAGAGAGAGAGAGAGAGAGAGAGAGAGAGAGAGAGAGAGAGAGAGAGAGAGAGAGAGAGAGAGAGAGAGAGAGAGAGAGAGAGAGAGAGAGAGAGAGAAAGAGAGAGAGACAAAAGACAATGAATCTTTATTGACAATGAATCTTTATTTTCCAAGGATAACAAGATTTAGGTCTGAAGATCTTTCTTCCATCTTGTCCTTGCTATACTACTTACACAAACACTCACGCGGCCGTACACTTTGAGAGAGAGAAAGAGAGAGAGAATGAATGAATGAATGAAACTTTATTTTCCAAGGATAAAAGAATAGGTGCGCAGACCTGTTTTCATTCTTGTCCTTGCTACACACTACAAAACAAAATAACGTACATAAAATAACACACACACACGCACTGACACACACATACACACACATCAGTATATCATGTACACATACATTCTATCACTTAAAACTATACTACAGCAAATATAAAAAGTATAACGGATTTTGTACATAAAACCGCTATTGTTCTCATCATAAAAATCAACACGGCGACTCACTCCAACAAACGTAAACAGGCATACACACACACACACACACACACACACACACACACACACACACACACACACACACACACACACACACACACACGCACGCACACACACACTCGCACACACACACACGCGCGCGCGCGTGCGCAAGCACGTAGGAATGCGCGCGTGCACACACATACACTTGCACACACTGACACAGATAAACACACACCCGCACACACACGCGATAGCGGCCTCCCCGCGCCACTAAACCCGCCGCGCACAGTTAGATGCTATAGTCTGCCATGAAATTAGACTAGACTTGTATAGCGATCCCGCAACCACCGCGCGCGCGGGTGGACGCGAAGAAACCACAGCACTGCCACGCATCGCGAGCGCCCAATGCTGTGTCTATGGACGGCATCCTGTCTGGCCAGCCGAGCCCATGGGGTCATGGATATTACATAATGCGGCTTGCTGGAATGCCAGCGGTATATTACATGCGTTCATAAATGTTAGAAGAGAATGCAGACTATCCGGGAAATGCCGCATAAGGCATGGAGTGCTACATGTAAAAATAAAAATAAAAATAAAAAAATAAAAGAAAAATTAAGTTTTGTCTAGATGTTTGAGCAGCTTGGTCTTGTAAGTTTTAAGTGATGGCGCGGCTCTAACATCCGCAGGAATGGAGTTCCATAACTTTGCACCAGAATAGGACAACGACGACCTATAAATGTCCAGTCGAGGCATCGGTACAACAAGATTGTTCCCTGGTGTTCGACTGGACCTCGTATGAGCAAAGTGGAACAAACTATTGAGATAGGCTGGTGTTTCTGATAGGGTGATTTTGCGCATGAGCACCAACTTATTATACTTAAACTGTTTTTCAAGTGGCAAAATGTCTAACAGCTTGAACTTATTGTCAGTATTAATGACTTCTGAGGGTCTGTCAACAATAAGTTTAATGGCTCTTCTGTGGAGCGAGTTCAGACTTTTTAAATTAGCATCGCTACTACCGTCCCAAATAGATGAGGCATAATCCAAATGTGACTGAATATGGGCATAGTAGAAGAGTTTCCTTGTTGGCTCATCAGCAAAATGTCTCAATTTCGACAGGAGGAATACATTTTTAGATACTATTTTACACAGTTTAGTAATGTGGCCTTGCCAGCACAACTTGTCGTCTAAGTTGATTCCAAGCACGCGATGTTCTCTGACTTGCTCCACAGGCTGGCCGTTAAGTGTTAGTTGAAGGGGAGGGGGGTTCAACTGATGCTTTTGCCGTGTGGTAATCAGCATGCATTTGGTTTTAGTGGGATTAGGTATCATGGCGTTATGTCTGCACCATTCAGATATCTCATTTAAACTGTCTTGGAGAATCTTCACCATACATGTTACGTCTGATGACGGAACGTCCAGTGTTCCATCGTCTGCAAAAAGACTGCAAGTTACACTGGAGTCAGATATATGTAATGGAAGGTCGTTTATAAAGACAGAGAACAATAATGGACCAAGAATCGATCCCTGTGGTACTCCGTGCTCTATCACCCCTTCAGGTGAGTTTTTCCCATTCACGTAGACATACTGCGTACGCCCATGCAGATATGACGTAAGGAAGGCAAGTGTGTCTGCGCTTAGTTGATAGACATTAAGTTTTTGAACTAAAGTTTCATGATTGACGAGGTCAAATGCTTTTGAAAGGTCCAAAAATACTGCTCCAGTCATTTGACTGCTGTTTATGGCAGTAAGCCATCTGTCAACAAGGTGTACCAATGCTGTGTGACAGGAGTGTTTCCGCCGAAAGCCAGATTGTAATGGATGTATGAGTTTGTGTTTTTCTAGAAAATGTTGCAAGTGTGTGTGAATGTGTCTTTCTATCGGTTTCGACAGTGTTGACAGTAGCGAAATGGGCCTGAACTTGTTAGGGTCGGCAAGGTCTTTCGTTTTAGGTAGTGGGATCACTTTGGCTATTTTTAGAGAAGATGGAAATATCCCCTGCTTTATGCAAAGGTTGTATATATATGTCAAGGTATCTACAATATACGGTAGGGCCATTTTCAGAACTGAGCTACTAATACCATCATGGCCAGACGTACGTTTGTTCTTTAAGTACGAGATGGATTTTCCCACGTCGTATATCGTTAACAGCGGAATGCTGAATGACGTATCAGGGTCCAGCCGTTCTGCACAAAACGTCTTTAGCTTTTCGGACACAGCTGAAGACTGACCAGAATATGTATTTTTTAGCAACGTACTGGCAGCCGAGAGGAAATGCTGATTCAAGATATCAGCTGATAACTGTGTACATTGTGCGGTATTTTTGGACCTCGTAAAAGCATTGATCGCTCGCCACACAGATACGACATCTTTCTTTCCGTTCATAAGACGGTGAAAAAGTGACCTTTGAGCTTTCCTCACTAAATGTTTAACATGGTTTCTTTGCCTTCGATAAGCAACAAAATCCTTCTTTCTTTTATAGTCATCTCGGAGCTGCATGGCATCCTTGATTTCCTTACTTAACCAGGCGGGAAGCTGGGGGTTCTTCACCCGTTTCTCTCTGAATGGAGCGTGTTTATCGAGAACACCAAGGAACAATCCGTACCACTCAGACAAAGCATCGTTGGGGTCATTATGGTAGTACACTGTATCAAAGTGTGTGCTACTTAAATCACAAAGAAATGTTTCCTTGTTGAAGCGTTTAAGTGATCTGTATCTAATAGTCGTGTGCTGATGTTTTCGGAATGAATTATCCGCTTTTAATGCCAAGCAACAGCACACCGGGTAGTGATCGCTAATCCCTACCTGAAGCACGTCTACTGCCATCACCCTTGATTGAGTAGTTGTATATATGTGGTCTATAAGGGTGGAGGAAGTTGGACTAACACGAGTTGCTGTTTTAACTAGCTGCTTTAAACCAAACATAGACATGGTGCACTCCCAAGCAGGGTTATTCAAAAACATGTTAATATTGAAATCGCCTAGGATCAAAATTTCAGAGCTGGACTGTCTGACCTTATCCATCATGGCGATAAAGTCGTCGAACCATTGAAATGTTGATGCTGGGTTCCTGTAAATGTACCCGACCAGCACGGGGCTGGATTTGTTTGCCCTTAACTCAACCCAAATGCATTCTACGGTTTTTGACTCCAGGTCCCCACGCCTGCGAGTAATACCGCTAATTGAATTATGAATGTATACTGCAATACCCGTATGTCCCGGGTATTCAGCATCGCGGCGCAGTACAGTGAAGTCCTGGATAGAAACGGCCTCATCGCTGATGTTACGATTGAGACGCGATTCCGTTACACCAAACAAGTGAAATGGATTGGATTGACTCAAGAGCACACACAGATCGGGAACTTTGTTAGTTAAATGATAAACATTTAAATGGCCAATATGTAACTGGCGATCATACACCATGATTGCTAATGTATGTCAATACCAAAGAGTACAAATAAAAAAGCTTATAAATGATACAAAGGCAAATAAGAGCTGAAATAATAAAACAAAGCAAAAGAATATCAGTCCGCTCTAACACACAGAATGTGGGAGGCAAGTGAGAAAAAAAAAAAGTTTCTTCTACGCATTCACTGATATAGACCACACTACCGGTCACTAACGGTCACTAACAGTGACTAATCTCTTTAGCAAACTTCAACAGTCAAAGCTAAACGACCCCGCTGCGCGATAGGGGAAATAAAGTCAGCGCTGCGAAAGGACACAGATATGATCGTAGTGTGAATATACGTAGAGCACTAGTAGAGAAAGTGTCACGGTGCACAAGTACTAGTGCTATAAGCGTCACAAATCGCACAGAGTGAGAAGATCGGTATTCACGAATACTGACGGCAGAAGTCAAAAGGATGACAATGTTAATATTGGACCACGTGCAGTGGTTGAAGTTAAAAACAAATGAATACGTCTCTGCGCAAACACAATAATTATGAGCAATAAGAGGCAAGAAAATCAATCGATATTGTTCAGTGTTAGCCTGGAAAGTAAAGCACAAAGTTATGTAAGGAAGAGTAACTGAATGTTCTGGAAATGAGTCTAATACACACGCACGGGGTGGCTGTACTGTGCCCACGGTTCCTGCTGTGCGTATGGCGTGTATGTGAGCGGGGGGACGCTGAAAGGATACGTTGGTTGCGTCATGCTGAAGTGTCCCCATGGTCCCGCCTCGCGATACTGTGGAAATGCGGCACTGTATGGTGGTAGTGGCGGTTGCTGCCACATAGGATACTGGCCCGGCATTTGTTGCTGATAGCTACATTGACTCTCTGCTGTACCACCAAATCTGGATTCGCTGTACTGTGATTCCAGACTTGGTGCTACAGCAGAGGACACTGACAGTCCACCTTGACTCTCCGGTGCAGCACCAAAGCTGGATCCACCACAGAGCGATTCCAGGTTGGGTGCTGCAGCGGACACTGACTGTCTGCCGGCTGCGACATTAGCGTAAGTGTTGGTGGTGCCAGCGTGTCCTTCACGTCGCTGACGGCGGTGACGGCCACCACCTGCAGGCTGGTTGTTGGGAGTGGTGACGTCAGTAGCTGGCCCTCCTCTCTTTATGTTGAGGGCCAGACTTATGGTGCCCTGGCGACTAGGATGGATGGGGTCACCGCGCCTGTAGAATTTTCTACGCGGCAACCCATCAACAGCAGTAAAGACCTGAGTGTTGTCTATCAGTGTGACACCCAGCTTTCTGCACACATGGAACAGGTTACTGTTGGAGGCGGTGATGGCCCTATACAGCTGGTGTCTACTGTCGGTCGGCAGGATGGAGGATGCCTGCAGACGAGCGCCGGGAAATACCCGCCTGCATTCCCGGACGAGCTGTTCCCACACAGCGCTGGTCACTTCCTTCTGTTTGCAATCGTTGATCCCCACGTGGAAGGTCACCAGTGCCACCGCTGTGTGGGACGCGTGTTGTCGCTGGAGCCAGTTCAGCAGGTGGACAGTCCGCAGGCCAGAGACAGATAATACGTCTACTTTTTCTATAGGGTAGGTGGGCATCTTCTCTGCCTTGATGTTGCGAACAACAGAGTCTCCAATGACCAGCGTGGTGGTGTCACTCTGCACTGTATGTCGCAGTATTTGCTCATCTGGAGACATTTTGTTATTACGCTGCTGCTGGCTGCTGGCGTGGTCATACCCGTTGTTGACCTCAGGCAGGCCGCCGGTAATCCGTACTGGTATGAGTCGCTCTGGGCTCTTCTCGGCTGCACTCACAGCCTGTACCGTGGCCAGTTCTTGCAGAACGGGTGGAGGGGAGGGGTGACAGGGAGCAGCGATTGCGCTGCCCGTTACCTGGCGCGGAGACGCACAGCTATCAACATTGGCAGACAGGTCAGTTTGAGTGTTACCACTCATGGCAACGTCTGAGCTGTTGGACGCAAGGGCTGACTTCTTTCTCAGCTGTTTTTGAATTTCCCTCAGGCGCTGCTTGTGGCTCTGTTTGGCGGAGGATAGCTGGTTGACAGTGCCGTCTGTGGCGTGTTAAGCTGTCTCCACACCAGTTATCCTGTCGTCCAGGCCGGACAACACCTCGCCCACACTTTTCTCTGTAACCTGTAGATCTCTGGCTCTCTTGACCGCCTCGTCACGGAGCTGACTCTCGAGCTGATCAATCCTGGCTAGGGCTGCTGAAAGTCCTTTGAACAGTGTACTAACGTCAGCGCGAAGGTTCGTGATGAGGTTACAAGCACTTTTGAGTTGCGCTCGCAGATCAGGGTCAGTGGTGTCCTCGTGAGGACAGGTAGTCCCGAGGGCCGTGGTGGGTGCGGCCTCTGTATTACGTAATCCCAGTCCCGGAGACGCGGGACTGGCGTTCGTGTTTGGTCGGGTTGGGGGAAGGGGCGTGGCAGTGGACATTACATCATCAACTGTTGCCGCAACAAGTGAAAAATCAGTGCGGGCGTTCTGAAGTGGCTGGCCAGTAGATGTGGTGATGGGATTAGTCGGGGATGAGTGGTCGGATAGAAGGGGCGTCGGTTGATAATCCCCTGTGATTGACGACTCTGCCGGCTGCACAAGAAGAGAGACTTCTTTGTTGTCCGATGGAGTGGAGAGGGTAGGCGTGATGGGGGTGTCTGCTAGGGAGACAGCCAACAGCAGGCCCCGTGAGGAGTTGGAAGGGGTGGCGGGTGAGGTGACGGTACTTTCTGTAACGTCAGGGTCAGATGCAAGATGGTTGCTGGTGACGGGGACATTGTCTGTAGGGTCCGCTGTACCGGCCAGGAGCTGTTGTACATAATCACAAAGGGCCCGGTACTCCGATCTCACCCACAGACCCTTTCTCTTCCCCTGAATCATGCAGGTGCCACCGGTTGTCCGCCTCTTTCTAAAGTACACGGTGATGACGATAAGTTTGTTCTCGTCTGTGTGTACCGGCCCTTCATATATCTTAACTATTGTCTTGGCCAGGTGATCAGGGACCGGGGTGTGGGGAGAGAGGTAGCCATCAAGGGTGACAGCTTCATTGTCATAGTTAAAATCTTCCCATAACACATTGTGGACTCCTGTAGTGTGTTTGGGCAGAAGCTGCATGTATCTCACATACACGGCATTTCTCCACGTCTTGAGAATGCTGAGGGCATTAGCGCCTTTACATTCAAATCTTGTTTGGAGTTTGTCTAAGGTATCTCTCAGTACTGGGTCACGGGGGATGGTGGGAGTGGAAGGGGGTTGGTGTACAATGGCTATAGTTGTCATGGTTTCAGATAGGAACAAGACATGTGATTTAGAGTGGGGCGGGAGATGAGGATGGGTGTCACTGACGGGAATGTGGTTTATAGTTGGGGGGGGGGGGATGGGGAGGGGGCAGTGGAGAGTGGCTACGCAGGAGAGGGAGGGCGTGCAGAGGCAAGAGGCAGAGCGTGGGTAGGGGGGAGGAGGCGCCAGGAAAATGGAGCAGGGGTAGTGATGGGTGTGAGTGGGAGGGGGGGTGACGTAATGGAATGTGAGTAAGCCGAGGAGAGGGAGGGCGTGCAGAGGGTGGGTAGGGTGGGGAAGAGGGGCCAGAAACACGAGGCGGGGGTGGGGAGGGGGGAGGGAATGGAGGGTGGGTAAGCAGGAGAGGGCGGGCGTGACGAGGGTGGGTGGGGTAGAGGTGCCAGGAACAGGGGGGCGAGGTGGGGATGGGTGTTGGCGTAAGTCAAGTGTGGGGTTCTAGCTGGCATGGATTGATGACGTACGATGCCGGACCTGCCAAGCTGATCCTAGGAAGATAAGGCTGGAACTGTTTACATGGGCGCGGGTCAGGCGTGACCGCCGACAGCGCCGCCTTGTGTAAACACATCTGGCAGCAGTTTCGTGGCAAAGACAGCAGTCTTAGTATGGTGTAGTCTGACTAGTCTATGGTATATAGCGCACGGGCTGAAGGAACGTTAAGGAAAAGCAAGTTTCTTTACTCACAATAAACACGGTATGGTGAGATAGTATGCAAGTCCATTCTCCGTTGCAGTATGCATTTGAAGTCCAGGACAAAGAAATTAGTAGCAGTAAACAGCACGTTACAGTCCAGTATAATGAACCACAATGGAAGATGTGAAATAGCTCCAAAATACCACACACAACAACTTGAAAACACCACACGATTAATTCACCACTGAATATGAATTCACAAAATATCCAGATATGCAATGAGATCACAAAGTAATGTGCGCAATTAGAAAACAAAACGTCCGAGTAACGTAGAATAGTAGAACACAATACAATCCATGAAACTGATATCTCGTCCGCTTGACTGTTCAGCGGAGAGATCGGAAAAGTCGACCGCTTCCTCCGGCGGTCGCGAAGAAAAAAAAAAAAAAAAAAAAAAAAAAAAAAAAAAAAAAAAAAAAAGAGAGAGAGAGAGAGAGAGAGAGAGAGAGAGAGAGAGAGAGAGAGAGAGAGAGAGAGAGAGAGAGAGAGAGAGAGATGGGAGCTGGAGGGTGGGGGTGGGAGGGGAGAGACTTCTAAAATATTCTCCCACTGTCATACATGGTTCTCTGATCTTTTTATCTTTGCACGGTAGCCACACGACAATTTGCGTCGCCTGTTGTTTCTCTGTGCGGTCCCTAGAATCCTCCATGCTAATGTTCACGGAGTTTGCCTCTGCGCGGTCCCTAGAATCATCCATGCTAATGTTTCCGTAGTGTGCCTCTGTGCGGCCCCGATCTGCGTGAAATTTCCATGGAGAATGTTGGTGAAAGCGGCAAACCTTCGCTGAGCGTTTTGCTCAATGTGCAGCAGTCAGATTGTTTCCTTCACTGCCTACTGTATTCCATTTGTTTGGTTTTTGCTTACTAACTCGGCAGTTTTCGATTTCATGTGTAACTGTGTGTATGCAGGGTGCTACACTTAATTTATTTTATTCACTTCATAAACTATTTACAGATTATATCAGAATGGGTGCTTTTATTGAATAGTTTAAGCTGTCTGAGACGTAATAGTTCAAGATCTTTAAGATGACGCGCAATGACCAAGTTGTTGTGATGTATATTTTGCTATTGACCCACATTTTCAGTGGAACCCTACACTCGGATCGCGGCCGCATGGAAGGAAATGCAGGAACATATTGCACGGACGTGGGCCACGATAAAGAATTGTTGACGTCACATCTATGAAACGCCAGTTAAGAAGGCCCTTCCAGGGTTAACACAAGACAAAGCAAAGAGTAAAACGCTTACTCGTGTATCGGCTGTTCAACCGTTAACCATTTTAGCGCCATGGGTGCATCCCGAATTTTGGAAGTGTCACTTAAGAAATACGTACCACTTGCAGGAGGTGGATTGACCATGATAATTCAAGAGTTGTGCCAGATTATCTTGGCGCCTTCAGGCGCCAAGCTAATCTCACACTACCCGTGAATTATCATGGTCAATCAATCTCCTGCTGTATGGTGTTGGCGCTCAAAGGGTTAAACCGACACGACATGAAACATAGATCATCCGACAGTGGGAGAACTACGTTAATGCATGGGTGGTGATTTACAGCCTCGACTTATTTTGACACAAAGTTCTGGCTGTGAGGTAAGTCGAGGCTTGTAATTTATCACCACTCATTCCTCCAGGCAATAAATGGTTAATACCTGGTTTCCAATATCTTCTTTATAAATGTTCTAAGCATGTTTTACAACAATGTTGGACAAAAGGACTAACTTATTGGTCAATCTTTAAAACTGTGTACCAAAAGTGTGATATTGTCCATACAACCCTCCAAATGTTATTGTTTTTGTGTTTTCGTGTTTTCTTGTAAATAAAGATTTAAATCATCGTTTTATGTCAGAAAAAAAAATATTTTGCATTAATGCATTTGCATGTTTTTGTGAGGTGGTATATATGCGAAAGTGTTAATTTGTCCAACATAACATTTGGTATTAAGTATAAAGGAAACCAAAGTTCGAGCTTCACGCTCTCTCTCCCAACCTCTTTAAAGCCGACAGAGTACACAAGCTACTAGCCTTCCGCTGACAAACCGGAAGCTATTCATATGCAATATAGTTTGTGGGCTGTAGGTTTTCTATCGCAAAATGCGAAAATGATGTAGTCCAACGTATCAGCGAAAGCGTGGATTAACTTTTTCAAAAAGTGAAAAAAGTCTGTATTTGTTTCATTCACAAGTTAATCACGACCTACGCGCTTCTAACACATCTCCCACGGCTCAGGATAACAATATTTCTGTCTTCATGCGCGTAGTGAAAAGAAGCGGTGGCTATTAGTTGACATGTGTGGCGGAAAAACGTGCTACGATAGACGGCTATTTTTCTCACTGGCCAAAAAGCGAAAGGTATCGGAATTAATTTGTGGAGAAAATAAATCACACACTGGCCTTAGTTCACAAACAACAGTAAATAACGGGTTTAAACTTTTTTCTTTTTTTTTATTGAATCTCAGTCAGATTTGGTAAATGAAAAGAGAAAGGGTCGCAATGCATGTCACTTTTCCATCCGCCATTTCGGGCAACGTTTTGACATTTCAGGCGTAAAAAACACAAACAAAGACGTCGTATTTTGAAGTTGATTTTGTTTCAATTCAAAGTATTTTCAAATCCCTACGGATCGGTATCAGCAACACAGCCGATCGGTAGAAAAGGTTTACAAAAACACTCATCTGAGAGTATGTCCCACTGTGGTACACATCTTTGGAGAGTGACCCTTATACATTTGCAATGCCGTAAAATGAAATACGTTTTCTGCTCTTCTTCCGTTCCACACAAAGGGCTGTACAGGACGTCTTTACATTTACCTACTCGTACGGATTGTGAAAAGAAGAGTAGACAACTTTTAGTTTAAATAAGACAACGTTATAACATTAATAACCCGTTTTATGGTCAAATTTCAGTAATACAAACCCGCCATGGAGCAAAATGATTTAACATTCGTCTTAAAGGCATCTGTGACAAATGTAAGCAACATAATTATATTAAGCAAATATGGAAACGTAGAAATACGAGCTCATAACACTCTTAACGGAGGACATTTTGCCGTCACGTGAAATAATTGAACATTGATATACACAGGCTTCGAATTTTCTTTCTTCGGCAGAAGCCGTAAGCTGCGGTCAGAGCTCGATATACTCGATAAGCAGCCTGGAGTACTCGGTAGACGGAAGAGTGGGAACCTCGGCAGACTGCCACGCAGCCATAAACGGCAACACAACCGCACGCTGGGTGAACGTCAACGGAACAGGTCCTCCAAACTGTTTTTCTACAGCGGTACAGCAACACCCGTACTGGTGGGTGGATCTGGGACGCACTGTGAACATCCACAACATCACCATGTACATCGAGTGTGAGTCATATAGACAAGTGTCAGCGATTGAATCTTTCTTTTAGTCACCATAAAAACAAGACATTCGGATGCTTTGTTGTTGTTGTTGCTGGGTTTTTGTTATTATTATTATTATTTAAAAAAATAACTGAATTGCCTAAGTCATCCGGTGCTTTCGTCAAATTATCGTTTATTCTCAGTCGTGTGAGAATGATATTCTACAAATATTTCATGCTAAATTTAATCTTAAATTAATACGAAAATACCAACAATTCTCAGTCAGATTACCGATTAATTTTGCAAACATAAAACGTTAAGCGTTTTGGTCATAGTGTCGTGTGCTAATCAAAAGGTAATTTCAAAGACGATTGACGATGATAGGATTTATTATGTGGTGTCACGTTGTACATAAATGTGTAGAGTGTGATGTACACTGAATACTGTACACAACACATTATTGTTTGCATTAAGCGGCAATGCTCGCAAAAGAGTTTCAACGTCCATACTTGACAGGAAAGTATAGCAGCCTGTGGCAGACACCAGTTAGGATTGCCAAACACCAGCTGTGTGGCTGTGAGAAACAGTGACCATACTTACTTCCCCGTGCACCTGAACACCCACACCTCCACCACACACACACACACACACACACACACACACACACACACACACACACACACACACACACACACACACACACACACACACACACACACACACACAGGGAGACAAAACCATCAGAGTGGGTTACCTACCATTTTATGTGAAAATAGGTTCCCATATTTCTATTTATTCTAGGGCTCTGGAGTTGATGCGAATGTTTAGAACTCACCTTGTAACTAAGCTCTACAACTTAAAATAAAAAAGACATTTTCTAGAAACAGAGCCACTGGATGGAGAAAAAATGGATTTCTACCAATAAAGTGGGTGCCTCTCACACAAAAACTGGCATTACAGTAGAAATGGGTGTCCTTGTCAAATCATTCATTTTAGCATGGACATCTCAAGAAAATTAGGTGTCTGTAATAAGGTAAAGTTCACGGAATAGTTGATGCTTCTTTTCCACATTTATTTGATTGTTGTCATTCTTTTCTCAACTTAATGTATATTCCTTCTTTTTCCTGCATTAAAAATGTAAAGCACAATGACACAACACACAGTGAACAAATACCTCACTAAAAATACCTCTGGTTGATTTTCTAATGATTGTTTGGGTGGGGTTGTGGGGGGAGGGGAGGGGTGGGTGTGGGGGTGAAGGTGGGGAGGGGTGGGGGGTCATCACTTTGGGTTTTATAGAGCTGCTGAATGCTCTCTTATGAATGAAGGATTTTAATTATCCCTGGAATCAGGATGTCATTTCTGAGGCGCGCAACGAGTTGCACATCAAACCACCCACAAATACACATATGGAGTGCACCAGATGGATCCAGTTGGACAAGTCCCACATTCCACACTATCGGACAGCTAAGACTGAGAAGCAATCGCGGCGTTTATGGCGCGATGCAAGGCTTAAAACTAAGAAACTGTTGTTTTTAGAAGCGTGTCGGGCAACAGTTTTTATTAAAACTGTTTTAAAACCTCTCCTTATACTCAACTTTTGTTAATGTTATGAGTGTTTTCATTTACAGGCGTGTCGTAACTGTTATGCATCTATTTCAACGTAATAGTGATGGATATCATAGTTTTCCCATTGTCGCCTTCTCTCTTCACTCAGCACTCGACTTTCCAGTCCTTCCCTCAAACACGCAGCATTCACACAAACAATACTTTACTATTACACCCTTTGGCAACATTAGGTGTTTTTTTTTTTCTCTGACCTAGCATTACATACTGCACTAAAAGACCGACTGCAGCAGACGACGCACCTAACGACACTGATTGTGTGACGTCATTTACAGTCAATCAATTTGTGCATACAATCTGACAGGAGTTGCAGTCAAAACGAAAGCATAACACCAACAAACCCACAAACAAAGCAACAGGTTGAACCAAAAGACACAAGACAACAGCAGCCTCCCCCAAAGTCTGTACGTCCACTCTCACACTGCGCACTCATACAATCAATTCACTTCTTAGCAACCGGCGCACGAATATAATTATAGGCTAAGTCAAATAAAAACAGAAGATAGTGGTGGAAAACCCTTTAAAATAGAAACAAAGAACGACGTTTCGGATCAAAGATCCTTCTTCATCTGACATGGAAACAAACGTAGAAAACGTATAGGCTAAGTCGCTGGTGAACGTATACATGAATCTCAAATTTCTTCACTAGACACCACCTTCCTCCACATCACCCCGGAAGTACATCACAACTCAACACTTTTTTTTAACAAAACAACCACACCCTCAAATAACAAACCTAATTTTGTAGGAACATAAACAAATTACTCCCTCAAACAACAAAATACCCCCCCCCCCCTCTCTCCCACACCCTTCCTGACCCATATCAGCTATGAAGTTATTTATAGCTGAGAAGGGTGATGTCACACACACACGCCCATTTTCGGGGTTTTGTGCGCACAACACACACACATTGCTGGGAGGGACAAGTTTTCAAACACACTACAGGCGTGTCTGTTAAACACAAAAGTGCATGTGTTAACGCCAAAATGAGAAAAACTGATTATTTTATTTTTTATGAATCTTTACCCCAAGACAATGCAGAAATAACCCTTAGAAAAAATGGGTGTCTGACTTGGGCACCCAGATTTTTACACACACCCATTTTCCATAAGGATGGTAAAGACAGTCACCCAGTTCAGATCTTTTGCCAACACACACACACACACACACACACACACACACACACACACACACACACACACACACACACACCACACAGAGACAAACACACACACACACCCACACACACGGACACACACACACAAACACACACACAAACACACACACACACACACACACACACACACACCAATCACAGTAAGCAAAGGTCCGCGGGCCTACGACGGCCGCAGTGGGCACGAGGGCGTCTTGTTAATTGGGGTCCCTCCCCCTCCACTCCCCTCAAACCTCTCCCCCCCCCCTCCCCCCCTCCCCCCCCACTACCTGAAATATTGTATAGCTTCAGTTAATTCACGCCGCAAAGCTTCTTTCTTTGAAACCCCAACCTCAGGATCTTAAATACAACAAGAAGGGGTGAACCATAACCCACAAAGTCCCTTCTATATGATAGCTGCCTTTGCTGTAAAGGGTCTCTACCTTTTGTCTTTGACTTGATTCTGATGTTGAAATATCTCCTTTTGAAAAAGCCTCGCGATCGCAGATGTGCCAATGTGCCCTAGTGAACTCTATTAGGTGCGCGCGCAGTGCATACGCGTCATTGGTTTGTCAGACGTCATTTGTCATGACGTATTTGTTTGCTTTTACGTAATTTTATATTTAACATGATATGAGTTTTGCTTTCGCTTCAAGACTTGGGGAAAATGGTGACAAAACTAGAATTTCACGGTATAATTTCAGTCTTGCTATTATTTGTGTAAAAGCAGGTTGACTTCACCTAGATACATGCTATACTAAGTACACCTGTATGCTTTTCTGAAAGCATGTCGATGTGTGTGTATGTGTGTGCGTGCGTGCATGCCCACGCTCCGAACACGCACAAGAGGCATAGATGTTCATGCGCCATCCGGGCACATGATGATTTGTGCCTCTTGGAGATGCACGCATATGTGAGACAATGACAATGACAATGACAATGACAATGAATCTTTCTTTTCCAAGGATAAAAAGATTTATTTCTGAAGATCTTTCTTCCATCTTATCCTTGCTAAACTACTTACACAAACATTCACGCGGCCGCACGCACTGACACACCTTAAGCGCTCAACAAGTGCATGCTGATTATCCAATGGTCTCGATCTCCCCAAACCCAACATGGCCACACGCCTAAACGCATCCAATAGGGGTTAGAACTATACTGTAACTATGCGCGAAAGTGCCCACACGCAGATTCGCATTTCAACACGCACTCGTCAGGCGAGTCAGACTGGTTGCCCCCCTCGATCAGCTGCCGCCTAAATCGAGAGCAGGGATATTGCCAGTGTGTAGGCGATTATATACAGGAAAATCATAAACACACTTGATACAGGTAATGATAAATACATGAGCTGCCATCTAACACATGTACCATAAGATAACAAAAACAAAACAAACAAAAACAAAACAAAACAAAAAAAAACACACACAAAAAAACCCACCAACAACAGAGAAATGAGAGAAACAAAGAGCAAGTTAGAGAGATAATTACGTCATATTTAGAGTATGTCTGCGTGGTGACGGAGCTGCCTCTTTAACGTCACCGCCACTGTCTGACTTTCTCCAGATGTAAAGATTTCAGCTGACTGTCAATTGTAATCCCAATCAGACATTTTCTTTAGAAAGAAAAGATCTTTAACACCGTTACAGATTTCTCAAGCAAGTCTGTGTCTAAACAAACACGTTTGGTAGTGAACAGTGTTACAGTAAGAACATTTCAGACAAACGATCGATCGCTAAATAAAGTTCATGGACTTCTCTCACCCTACAGTTATTGAAATATCAACCTCCTTTAAAGGCATACTTGCACTGTATTGACTGTTTCTTTTTCCATAAAACTTACTGTCAACACTTTTCTATCGATATTTGACCACTGCCATATGACATCAGTTAAACACGATGGCCAGTTATGGCAGAGGTTGCATCAGGTTTTGATAATATCTTTCGACATTCGTGAGTAAAGGGACATCATTCCGAAAATAAAGCTGATCGGATAGCTCTGTTTTATTCAACATGAAGTTCATGGTACGAACAATGGTAGTGCCAAAAGTGGTGTACGAAAATCCGTTGGCTATACACCCAACACTTACGTGTGACATCAGTGTCGTGTAGCCAGTGTTTTTGCGTTTCTTTTGCCAAAGGCTGTAGATAAGAAAATGCCCAGCTATCATCTGAAGTCTTGTAAATGCTCATTTAGTAATGGAACACATTATTTTACACAGGCTAAAGGTGTTATTGCAAGTACCCGTGTTTATTTCTTGTTGTAGTTGTTTTTGGGGGATGCGAAGAGGTGGAACAACAATGGGATTATTTACACAAAATGTGCAAGGGATCACGGGTATTTTACACGTTCTTACCAGACCGTAGACTTCAACACGCAAAACAGAAGTTTTAATTACCTGTCAGTATTGTGTTACTTAAGGCAGCTGCTTTTGTCTCGCAGATCATGGACGTCTGGACAACGCCACCGTCAGTCTTGATGGCCAAGTGATCTTCACCTTTCCTTACCAAAGCAACAGCAAGAACCCGTACTATCTTACAGGTCAATTGCCGCGTGCAGGCCGGAAGATTTCCGTTCAGTATCCTAAAAGTTTCACGAATGTTCAGCTCATTGCACTTTGTGAGGTGGAAGTGTGGGGTAAGCCATTTTAACCCATTCACTGCCGAGCTGATTAAGAACCACCCAACTGAAGGAGCCCTACCCGTCCAAGGAACATGGATGCAAAGTGGTGTCAGTAAGAGGTATAACCCCTCACGAGCCCCCGCAAATGCGGTGAGTTAGTGCCAATGCTGTAAGTTAGTGCAAATGCGGTGAGTTAGTGCAAATGCGGTAAGTTAGTGCAAATGCGGTGAGTTAGTGCAAATGCGGTCAGTTAGTGCAAATGTGGTAAGTTAGTGCAAATGCGGTGAGTTAGTGCAAATGCGGTCAGTTAGTGCAAATGTGGTAAGTTAGTGCAAAATGCGGTAAGTTAGTGCAAATGCGGTAAGTTAGTGCAAAATGCGGTAAGTTAGTGCAAATGTGGTGAGTTAGTGGAAATGAGGTAAGTTAGTGCAAATGCGGTGAGTTAGTGCAAATGTGGTGAGTTAGTGCAAATGAGGTAAGTTAGTGCAAATGAGGTAAGTTAGTGCAAATGCGGTGAGTTAGTGCAAATGTGGTGAGTTAGTGCAAATGAGGTAAGTTAGTGCAAATGCGGTAAGTTAGTGCAAATGTGGTGAGTTAGTGCAAATGAGGTAAGTTAGTGCAAATGCGGTAAGTTAGTGCAAATGAGGTATGTTAGTGCAAATGAGGTTAGTTAGTGCAAATGAGGTAAGTTAGTGCAAATGAGGTTAGTTAGTGCAAATGCGGTAAGTTAGTGCAAATGTGGTGAGTTAGTGCAAATGCGGTAAGTTAGTGCAAATGTGGTGAGTTAGTGCAAATGAGGTAAGTTAGTGCAAATGCGGTAAGTTAGTGCAAATGCGGTAAGTTAGTGCAAATGTGGTGAGTTAGTGCAAATGCGGTAAGTTAGTGCAAATGTGGTGAGTTAGTGCAAATGCGGTAAGTTAGTGCAAATGCGGTAAGTTAGTGCAAATGCGGTAAGTTAGTGCAAATGTGGTGAGTTAGTGCAAATGCGGTAAGTTAGTGCAAATGTGGTAAGTTAGTGCAAATGTGGTGAGTTAGTGCAAATGCGGTAAGTTAGTGCAAATGTGGTGAGTTAGTGCAAATGAGGTAAGTTAGTGCAAATGCGGTAAGTTAGTGCAAATGCGGTAAGTTAGTGCAAATGTGGTGAGTTAGTGCAAATGCGGTAAGTTAGTGCAAATGTGGTGAGTTAGTGCAAATGCGGTAAGTTAGTGCAAATGCGGTAAGTTAGTGCAAATGCGGTAAGTTAGTGCAAATGTGGTGAGTTAGTGCAAATGCGGTAAGTTAGTGCAAATGCGGTAAGTTAGTGCAAATGTGGTGAGTTAGTGCAAATGCGGTAAGTTAGTGCAAATGTGGTGAGTTAGTGCAAATGCGGTAAGTTAGTGCAAATGTGGTAAGTTAGTGCAAATGTGGTGAGTTAGTGCAAATGCGGTAAGTTAGTGCAAATGTGGTGAGTTAGTGCAAATGAGGTAAGTTAGTGCAAATGCGGTAAGTTAGTGCAAATGCGGTAAGTTAGTGCAAATGTGGTGAGTTAGTGCAAATGCGGTAAGTTAGTGCAAATGTGGTGAGTTAGTGCAAATGCGGTAAGTTAGTGCAAATGCGGTAAGTTAGTGCAAATGCGGTAAGTTAGTGCAAATGTGGTGAGTTAGTGCAAATGCGGTAAGTTAGTGCAAATGCGGTAAGTTAGTGCAAATGTGGTGAGTTAGTGCAAATGCGGTAAGTTAGTGCAAATGCGGGGGCTCATGAAGGTTTATACCTCTTACTGACACCACTTTGCATCCATCTTCTCTGGTCAGGCGGAGCTCATTAGCGTTGACAGAAACACGGTCTGCGTCCGCTGGCAGTGACAGGGAAAACATTCAACTTATTGCCTTTCTGCACTTTGTACCATGCACTAGATACTCATGTTCTTTCGATAAATCTAAATGTGCCAGGATTGATGCATCTAAATATTGCACTGTATGATTATGTACACAAGTATTTATTTGTCGAAATGTGCAGAAAAGAAAGGTTCTAGTATTAATTGTAGTGTTTCTGTTTATGTGCGTACGGTCGCGAAAGTCATACCATTTACACAGTGTACAGTCATGTTTACAAGGTTGTCCGGTGAACAAACATGGCGGGCCAAGCTGTGAGCACGACTGCAGTGTACACTGTAAGGATAATGGACCGGCGACAACTTGTGATTCTATCACCGGGAACTGTCTCAATGGTAAATGATGTGTTAGTTAATTTTTGGGGTTCCACGCCAAGCAGGCAACTAAGGCCATCTCACGGCGGGGATGTGTTAAGATACCAAGATTGCCGTGCGCATAATCCTATCGTGTTATTATCTCTTCCATGCGGGTCTTGACCTCTCGACACATTGTTCCTAGGTCACTTACAATTTATTAGGGTATTTACTTATATACTGCGCACCATAAAAAAACAAGACATAGATTTGCTTGTCGATATTTCAAAATGGCTTAACATATTGAAAATCTGATATCGTCACAGTAAAGTATGTTTATTCTTCTTTACAGCATTCACAGCTCATTTGTGTTCATTGTGTTGTCTTTACGCTATGACCCGGTAAAACTACCTAACCCCCAAAATTAAAAAAAATCGCAATACGAACATTTCTCTGTGTGCTGTGTTGTTTTAACACACATCTCAAGTTTGGCTAGACACACTAAAACACGAATAACACCATTTTAAACTGCGTTTATTTTTCTTGAAAACCTGTAGATGCGTCATCTTTTCAGATGAAAACGTTTTATGTGTGTGGTTTTCCATATGTATGATCTAAAACACATCGGACATTTAAGATTCATCCGCAAATGCCTCGCATCTGAGGGCTACAAATGCCTAATTTGGTCAGCACTTGTAGTCAGAAGAATCATTTTCCAATCAGCTGCAACAAGAAAGAAAGATTTTGATTGTAGAATGGGGATGTCGTTGTCACAGGTACGCGCCTACCCTCCGAACGTAAAATTGATTGCCTTGCTTATTTGCTGGTGGTCTGTTTACATCAGTGCGTGTGTGTTTGCATGCGTATGTGTTTATTTGTTTTCTGCTGACACACAGACAGTTTATAGTGATTTTAAACCTGTGATTAGTGCGTACATAGCCCGCGAGTGGCAGTCCCAGTGGGACAAAGAGGAAGGGAACAAGCTGCATGAAGCTCTTCCTACGGTGTCCGACAGTCTCCCTTTCCGCTGCAGCAGCCGCCGTGAGGAGACTGTCCTTACTCGGCTCCACATCGGGCACACGTATGTTACGCACTCTTACTTAAACAGGAGGAGCGTCCATGGTGTTTTGCCTGTGATGAGCAGTTTTCTGTTCGACACTTTTTGCTGTATTGTGCCGATCTAATTGACAGGAGATATAAACATTTCACAGCAGACTCCTTGAAGGTTTTGTTCCGGGATGTTTCCCCGGATAAAATCTTAAATTTCTTGAGAGAATGCAATATTTTTATCAATGTCTGAGCATTCCTAGACTATGTGAATTTCTTTATTTTGCCCTTTTTGATAGTCTGTAGACGTTTCTTTTAAAGAATCGTGCGACATTTTAGCCTGTCATATTTTTAAGATATATTTCCATCTTGTCTTACGACCTTGCTTTTAGTCTGGCTGAGCAGATTTTTACCCATCCCGCCGAGAGATGGCCTTAGTCGCCTGCTCGGCGTTAAATCCCAATAAATAAATAAATTGTTTGTTTTGTCTGTATTCTCATAATGTGACAATGTGATCGTGTGTGTGTGTGTATGTGTGTGTGTGTGTGTGGGTGGATGGGTGGGTGGGTGGGGGGAGGGGTGTGTATGTGTGTGTGTGTGTGTGTGTGTGTGTGTGTGTGTGTGTGTGTGTGTGTGTGTGTGTGTGTGTGTGTGTGTGTGTGTGTGTGTGTGTGTGTTAGTTCATGATTCAATACACTGCGCACCATTAAAAAAAAAAAGAAGACAAAGATTTTCCGGTCGATATTTTACAAACGGCTTAACATTTTGAAAGTCTGTTTTCGTCACAGTGAAGTAATTTTAATCTTCTTTACCGCACATGCAACTGCATTTTGTCCATTGTGTAGTCTTTTACGCTGTGGCCCGGCAAAGCTACCTAACCCCAAAAATTAAAAATCGCAATACAGAAATTTATCTGTGTGCAGCAATTATTTAGCACACATCTCATGTCTGGCTAAGCAAAATTAAAAGCGGATAACAACATATTAAAATGGCATATTTGTTTTCTTGAAACCGTGAAGACGGGGAGTCATTTAAGGAGAAAACTTTTTTGTATGTCCTTTTCACACGTTCACCCTTAAAAAATCGAATATTTAAGATTCATCCGCAAATGCCTCGCATCTGATGGCACTCTACCTAATTTCTACTGCACTTGTAGGCAAAATAATCATCTCCATTCAGCTGCAGCAAGAAAGGTGGAATCTGAATGAAAAATGGGGATGTCAATATCATTGGTACTCGCCTACCCTCTGAACGTAAAATTGATTGCCTTTATTACTTGCTGGTGGTCTGTTTACGTCAGTGCGTGTGTGCTTGCATGCGTATGTGTTTCTTTGTTTTCTGTTGTTTGCTTGTTTCTTTGTTTTGTCTGTATTCTATAATGTGAATATGTGTGTGAGGAGTGTGTGTGTGTGTGTGTGTGTGTGTGTGTTTGTGTGTATGTGTGTGTGTGTGTGTGTGTGTGTGTGTGTGTGTGTGTGTGTGTGTTGGTTCATGATTCATAACGTGTATTTTAAGGTGGTCTGCTGGTGGACTGTTTACGACAGTGGGTGTGTCCCCCCCCCCCCGCACCCCCCCCCCCCCGCCCCTCCCCCACCCTCCGCAGCCCCCTTTCACCCCCTTTCACGCCCCATCCCCCCCCGCCCCCCCCCCCCCCCCACACACACACGTTCACATGGTCACATTATGAGAATACATACAAGCAAAACAACAGAAAACAGAGAAACACATACGCCTGCAAGCACACACACTATGACGTAAACAGACCACCAGCAAGTAATCAAGGCAATCAAGTTTACGTTTGTAGGTTAGGCGCGTACCTGTGAAACCGATCTCACCATTTTTCATTAAAAATCCTTCTTTCTTGTTGCAGCAACAATCATGGAAAATGATTCTTCTGGCTACAAGTGTAGAGAAATTAGGTTGAGTGCCATCAGATGCGAGCATTCGCCGGTGATTCTTACATGTTCGATGTCACGGTTTTTGAGGGTGAACGTGTGGAAAAGGCCAGTCAAAAATGTTTTCTGCTGAAATATCTTAGCATCTTAAGGTTTTCAAGAAAACTTAATGCATTATAAAATGGTATTATCCACTTTTTAGGATGACTGGCCAAACATGAGATGTGTGCAAAAACAACGCAGCACAAAGAGAAATGTCCGTCTTGCGATTTTTGATTTTGGGGGTAGGTAGCTTTACGGGTCACAGCGTAAAGACTACGCAATGGACAAAGGTGCAGCTGAAAATGCTATAAAGAAGAATAAAAATACTTTACTGTGACGAAATCAGATTTTCAAAATGTTAAGCCGTTTGCAAAATATTGACCGCGCATCTTTGTCTTTTTTTTATTTTAATGGAGCGCAGTGTATTTTGACAAAATCTGAATTTACTAATGATTTAAAATAGAAACAAATGGACAAAATGAACAAATGGAGTAGACATTGCACATACTGATTTCGCAGATATGAAATGTTGCAGAGAAAAGAGCTAGTTATTTGGGTTTAACAACGAGCAGGCTACTCAGGACATCTTACTGTCGTGAAAAGACACATGCGTTAAGGAAGAACTACACTATGGGTTTACAATGAATCATCGAAACCATATGTAGTACACAAAAGGTACTTATTTAAATTACTTGTTATAAAAAGTCAAGCATACTTGAAGAAAATATTGTACACTGTATTATGAACGCATTCCGAAAATGCCCAGGTTCTTGAAATAATCTTGTTTATCTACAGGATGTAAATCCGGCTGGTGGGGCGGACCGTGTGACCAGGAGTGTCCCCATCAGTGTTCCCCTGGACAGTGTGACGAGAACAGTGGGTGTCTGCAATGTGCCGGCAAGTTTGCTACGCTGCTTTGCACAGGTGAAGATCGTTTACAATACAGTCGTTCTAAGAAAAGCGCGGGTGTCGCCTCGAACATGTTGATTCGGGTCTAGTAATCAAATATGCCGGTGTTGTACAGTCCTAATTAGTGACATAAAAGGCGGTGACTGCGGCGGCTTCGTTTATTCAGTCATAGTAAGGCTTGTGGAGGCAAGATGTTCCCTGCCCCCGAAGGTGAAGGACAGGCAGTCGCAGAGGAACAAGAGTAAGAATTTCAGCACAGAAATTAACCACATAGCATGACATTCCACTAGCCTTAATACTAACTGAACTAAGCCCAAAATGTCGTGACAGACATCAATGCCCCAGCAGGACTGTCAGAGAACTATCACTGACCCATCACACCAAAAGGTCGGATAGGTACCTTGTATTACTGGAGTGTACGATGTTGACACTTCTGCCCCTGCAAACAGCTCCCACCTCGACACCATGTCACACCTAAGCACAGACAGCCACACTAACACAGCAAAATAAACCTTTACCATGCAATTCCTCACTTTGTAATAGCCGGGTATGGGCGCTATAAACTCCACAAAGGTTATCCTAATTTGACACATGTATTGATATATTGTATAACAAGCAAATTAAACTTAATGAACTTGCTTGGTATACTTTCCTTCCCAAAATCCCTTTGCGCGCCAAAAAGACTCGATCTTGATGATACTTGCGTTTTTCAAATCGGAAACGCAAATTATTGTCATACTGCAACATTAACAAGCTCCTTATGTGTAGTATTGATGAAATACTTTTTAATGCCCGCATACGCTCATTATTTATATCCATTACACAAACACGAGAGAAGAACAGACGCCAGTCGCTGGACTGACTAGTGAAATTGACGAAATGTCAGATGGCAATATCGACAACCCGAGAAAAGAACTAAATAAAGAAACCTGCTGGCATTTTCCGCAATTATGCGTGATCTACATACATTCAAAATTTACGCGCACGGTTATCAAAGAACCGATGTCTTCATAGACGAAATCTACGTGATGAGTCGACAACGATACACATTTGTCTGCCATTCGCGTGTTTTGTCTGAACACCGCAATCAGCCGCAAATTAAATGACGCGAGGCAAAGTTTTGTTTTGGACTGGGTACATAAAGTATATTAAGCAACATTTTGCTTGAGATAGTGCCAATAACCGACAGATGTGATTACTTGACCCAAATCAAATGTACTCGTTTTACGACTCGGACATTTTGATTCGGGTCTCGAAATCACATCAGCCAGTTATCGTCACTACATCAAGCAAAATGTTGCTCAATATAAAATAATATCAAACAAAGTGAGGCTAAACATGATAGTAGAATAATATGTTTCCGTCCGTCTAATATTCTGTTATGCAGTTCAGTGCTCTGTTCATTTTCTTGTCACCTTACAGATTGTCAGAGCGGATGGTGGGGCAGTCAGTGTGACCGGCCGTGTCCACACCAATGTGAAACAGGACAATGTGACATGGACAGTGGGTGCACACAGTGTATCAACCATTACGCTGCTCCGAACTGCACAAGTACGAGACATTATTGTTGTTTGAGCATTCACGTGATGTAGTGGTGATGACGACATAGTTACTTAAGGGGAAGTCAGTAATGGAATATAAAAAAAATCAACTCTAACTCATTCGAGACGTGCCGCCTCCGGATACGCGGCATAAGCCGCGTATCCGGAAACGACACGGCTCGAATGAGCTAAAGGGTGAACGTATATCTTGAAAATCTGATTGATAACAATCGATCTCCTTGATAAAAAAAACTTTAAGAACCTCAGCGCGCACGAGCAAAACAAACAAAGCTCTTTGAAGACTTCTCAACTGGATGTTTAACCATAACTGCGTCACTATTGCCACGTAACTAAAAGTGAACAAAGCTAGCGTTCTGTGTGGCTGCATGGACTCAATGTCAACGACTCGTCAAGCAGCTTTAGAATTTAAGCTCCGCATGCACTCCCGTCGTTCCTTCTTTGGCATCCGATAGCTGGACAAAGTCATCAAATTAAAAGTCTTAGAAAGACCCGAGACAGTTTCTACTGATAAGAGGTCTGCTGCGGTCCCAGCCTGTAATAATGGAGGAATACCACTTACCGAAGCGGTTGTTCTCTGGAAAGATAGCACAAGGGCACAGGACGCAAAGGTGCCCATGCAAGCGACATTGAGGACACCCTGAAGAACAATCTGAAAAGGTGTGACGTCAAACCATCCGAGCTTGTGGTAGCGGCACGAGACAAGACCTGCTAGCGCGCCCTCACCAGAAACGCGGAAAAAAAATCAAACGTGTCTTAACATAGGGAGCGAAATAATTCTTGTTGAAAACTCTGATCACTGTACTGTAAAGAGGATACATACGTGCACTGTTACTTTTTGTTGGCATCCTTCTGTCTCGAAAGACAATGGAGTATATGCGCTTGCTGACCCAGCTGTTACTTAAGCCGGGTGCAAATCTCCCCCTTTGCAACTGACCGTGCATCTCTCTACTACCTTCAGAGTGGTAACAGGTTGTAACAGTACGTAGCTACGAAAGTCAGTGGCGGACCCGGCATGAATGTACTCTAACACGCGAGGTACACATTGTCCTTGGTGGGCACATGCACACACGTGGATGTATGAAGAGCCACACTGACAACAGACAAAAGAATAAATAATATTAGCGCCCTTATCGCAAATACGTAAAACAGTACATTGTGAAACCTACTGATAGTGTTCGAAAAAGACACTGGCAACCAAGTTCTACACTCCTTTGACGTGATCAAAGGAGTATCTAAACGGTACCCCGAAAACAGGGGAAGAAGGATAGTGAAAAAAGAAAAAGCGGGAAAAAAGGCGCAATGAAGTAAACTTGTCTAACACGAAAGTTAAACCCCACTAACGCTAGGATACGACAACTTTATGCCAGCATCCTCCGAAAGTGAGCCATCCTCCCGTACAAAAGAAGTCAGTAGGAAAGCTCTATAGCTATCAATCCGAATCCCTATCAAATACGGGGGTTAGGGTTTAAACGGAGATCGAGATACGTGCATCATAACGCTACCCTTAATTTTCATCTTTACGGTTTGGTCCACTGACGATGAGGAGTGCCGGCATTTCAAAAGTAAAACGACCTCGAAACACATCTGAAAAGACATACAAATTCAGACTGGCTTGTGTCGCTAAAGTGTGTACGGCCGGCCGATAAACAAGCTATTGTATCATAATGTATGTGATGGCAACCACAGTTTTAGACACATACAACAGTTACCTTGAATTCCCAAGGTATACAAAGACCCGCGCAGCAAACCCCTGCTACTAACAGCTTATAATATGCAGGTAATCAGGTTATACAGTGAACGAGGTATTTTACGGATGATCTATTTCCAGTGTTCATCACATCTTTTAGCCAAATAACACACACACACACACACACACACACACACACACAAACACACACACACACACACACACACACACACACACACACACACACACACACACAAATGATCCCTTACAGGATGAACCCATGACTAAAGGGAATTCCATCAGGGTAAAAGTGGCCCAATTACAAACTGTTTATTTTGTTTCATATGATAATGTTCATTGTTATTGTGATCATGTTTGACACGTTCACTATAAATAACTTCACAGACATGTCATGTTTAAAAAAAAAAAAAGAATACTGCTCTTTGACTGACTTTCGGGTTCATATGAAAGGTCAGCTTCCACGGACATCACTTCTCGTTGAGTGAGCTGAGAACTGGCACGGTTACTTTAAAGCGAATAAAGTAGACTAAACGATTACCTGATGTCGTCCCCGATGTTTCCGACATCACACACATTATCAGCAGCTCTTGTTGGTCTATTGCCGTATGGTTTTCGGTTTTCATTGCTTTCCTCTTTCATAAGCCCTTCCCACCCCCCCACCCCCCGCCCCACCCCCACACCCACCTTCTTTTGTTCCGTCTTTGTGTGATGTGTGGAAGCAGATGGGCGGGAGGGGGATGGGGGATGGGGGAGGGTGGGGGCAGGGGGGTGAAATGGGGTTCACAGACAAACTTCAAACACCCCTCTTCTCCCTTCCTCGAGCCACCTCTGGCCGAAAGTTGTTCCCTGCATGTCTAATGTAAAGTGATTTATGTACGCGTGCAGACTGTCAGGCCGGCTGGTGGGGCAGTGACTGTGACCAAGAGTGTCCCGCGCAGTGTTCCACTCCAGGCCATTGTGACAGGAACGGGTGTGCACAATGTAACGACCATTACGCAGCTCCACTTTGCACAGGTAAGGCTGGTACAGCAGGTACGGTAAGATTGGTACAGCAGGTAATGTAAGGCTGGTACAGCAGGTAAGGTAAGGCTGGTACAGCAGGTAAGGTAAGGCTGGTACAGCAGGTAAGGTAAGGCTGGTACAGCAGTACCAGGCGCCATTTCTTCAAACCATCGGCTGTCGGTAGCGGTTTCTGTCGCGGTGATTCCTGCAGGTGTGCACAATGTAACAACCAATACGCAGCTCCACTTTGCACAGGTAAGGCTGGTACAGCAGGTACGGTAAGATTGGTACAGCAGGTAATGTAAGGCTGGTACAGCAGGTAAGGTAAGGCTGGTACAGCAGGTAAGGTAAGGCTGGTACAGCAGGTAAGGTAAGGCTGGTACAGCAGTACCAGGCGCCATTTCTTCAAACCTTCGGCTGTCGGTAGCGGTTTCTGTCGCGGTGATTCCTGCAGGTGTGCACAATGTAACAACCATTACGCAGCTCCACTTTGCACAGGTAAGGCTGGTACAGCAGGTACGGTAAGATTGGTACAGCAGGTAATGTAAGGCTGGTACAGCAGGTAAGGTAAGGCTGGTACATCAGGTAAGGTAAGGCTGGTACAGCAGGTAAGGTAAGGCTGGTACAGCAGTACCAGGCGTCATTTCTTTAACCCTTCGGCTGTCGGTAGCTGTTTTTGTCGCGGTGAATCCTGCAGGAATCTTGAAGATCAAAACCGCTGCCGACAGCTAAATTATTAACTCATTCAGCCCGACGCACGTATTTCCCAAAGTTTGGATGCGTCATCTAACAACTATGCACCTGTTGCAGGAAATGATTCGACCATGATAATTCAAGGGTAGTGCCAGATTAGTTTGGCGCCGACAGGCACCAAGCTAATCTGGCACTACCCTTGAATCATCATGTTCGACATATCTCCTGCTGTAGTGCGTCAGGGATGAATGCGTTCGTTTTGTACCGGAAATGAAAAAGAAAACGACAATTTATTTTCAAAATAAGAAGATTGGTGTTTAAAAAAAAAAAAAAAAAAAAAAAAAAAAAAAAAACTACGTTGTAAAGACTCGGTGTTTTACAAACAAATTATAACCACTATTGTGTGTTTCAAAGGCTAGCTGCTGAAAAACACATATATGTATTGTTGAGTAGCTATATACATGTATTACAGTTGTCATCTTTATTAGCATCATTTTATAGTAGAAAACGACGGGATCAGAATATTATTGTTGACAAAAATTCTTGTATTCCTGCAGACTGTCAGAGCGGCTGGTGGGGCAATCAGTGTGACCGGCTGTGTCCCCAACAGTGTTCCTCAGGACAGTGTGACAGGAACAGTGGATGTACACAGTGTAACAACCATTTCGTTGCTCCAGAATGCACAAGTACGAAATTCTACGATATTAATATGATCTTGTAATTTTGTTTTATGTGATCATATTCGTGTAACTGCAGAATTGCGGGACAACAGTCCGTGGGCAAAGCGAATTCAGACAGTTGAGAGCTGGGTCATGTTACTGACCCTATGAAATAGATGTTTAGCTTTCACGAAGGAAAACCGAACCATGACTGTTTAAAGCTAACTATATACAGTTAACAAGGGTAACAATCCATTGCCAGCTTTTGAGTCGTCCGTATGGAGGTCAAAGTGACACATTGTTATGATGACACAATTGACTTGGATATCAGTAATTACATCTCAATCACCTGTTGGACAGTGAAAACATGACCCGATTATAATATAATAACAATAATACTAATAGATCATACTTATAAAGCGCATTATCCGTACAGTCAGGCACAAATCGTTTTTACACACAACGTGACATTTTCCATCACACACACACACGCACATTTTGAACTGCTTTGTATTCATACGAAAGTTCTAGAGACAAAATAAGTCTTAAGCTGCTGCAGGTAGGCCGACAGGTTTGCCGTTTACCACTTCCTCGACTCAAGGGTGGGGGGTGGGGTGTGGGGGTGGGGGTGGGGGGTGGGGGTGGGGGGGGGGGCTTTGGATGTAATCTGACAATTGCAAACACAACTCCATTACTAGAAGGCACATCAGAATGTACTGGTAGCACCCCTACTGTTGCGCGGAAGGCATCACTAAAGCTTTAAGTTAGGTTTCAGTGGAAGCGGACAGACAACTTTGGAAAGGGCAACAACCTAGGCAATTTGTGGTGCAATTACCTTTTAATTTCAAGCAAAAGGCGTCCCCAAAGCCAAAAGTGCACTCAATCAGAGTAGCTCCAAGGGTCATAATTTGACATTTTAATTCTGAGAATGCTCTGCAGTGTTAATGCCATGGCATTCCAGGCTTTGGACGTAACCTGTCAATTGCAAACACAACTCCAGTACTAGAAGGCATCTCAGAATGTATTGGTAGCCCCTACTATAGCGCTTAAAAGTGCACTCAATCAGAGTAGCTCCAAGGGTCATAATTTGACATTTTAATTCTGAGAATGCTCTGCATTGTTAATGCCATGGAATTCCAGGCTGGTGAGCTTATACATAAGCCAGACAATTTCAGTTTCGTGGGTCAGACAACAGTACCTCCCAAAAGCAATAAGATGTATCATCGATAACATTGATGTATTGAAGCTTCCTGCTCCAGGCAATACACTTTTTAGTTTACTACATGTCCCTTATAAATTTTATAAAATTGGTCTTACAATAATGTTGCGCAGAAGGACTATTCTAACACTAAATGTCATCATTTTACTCTCGACGCTAAGACGACTCGCACCCACACCGCAAATAAGGGACGTTAAGCTCAGGATGGACACCAATATTTGGTGTTTTATTTGGAGAGTAGCAGATTTAACTAATGTCCACCGCCCTCTCATCTCCACGATTGTCATAAAAAAAGAGACAAATGAGTAAAACAAATTGCAAACTACTCTATTTAAGTGAATCTACATTAAAATGCTCCTGTAAATGATCGAACTTAGGCTGAAAACAAGCCTTTGTCGATATGTTGGGATTATTACATTAGAAAGGCTGACATTTCGCTTGTAAAAAAAAAATCCGCTTATAACAACAAAAAACCTCGGTCCTCTGCAAATTTGTTATATCCGAACTTAACTGTATATATATTTTCAAACATGAATAAAATGACTTACTTATCCCAGCTGTCAGTCTGCTTATCATTTATTTGATGATCAAGATTTAAATAATTTATTAAAATGCCAACTCAAATAAATGATAAGTAGCGACCTGCATTGATGACAACGGACTTGGCCAATATTTTCCTGCATGTACACCGTCAACATGCCCACAACTTAATGTGATGTGCAGACATTTCCTGTGTGATAAGGATGGTTAGCAGTGCTTGACATGCTGCTTTAGAACTACCCTGTTCATTTTTTTTTTAAAATTCCCTTCAATTTATAGAAGAGGCCTTATAGGATAGGTCGCGGTTGGGCGAATTTAATACCATGCCTATGATGTCAGAGGCGGGCAGGCCTAAACCTCTGACAACTGAAGTAGGAAGACAATAAGTACGTCATTTCTAGTTACGCTAACCTCCCTGCTGAACGTACATTTGACACGAAAGGCCGTGAGTGTGTGTGTGTGTGTGTGTGTGTGTGTGTGTGTGTGTGTGTGTGTGTGTGTGTGTGTGTGTGTGTGTGTGTGTGTGTGTGTGTGCCTGTGCGTGTGTGTGTGTGCGTACGTATGTAGACTCGAGAATCTAAGATATTGCGTACGCACAATCTTGAAATTTGGCGAACTACTTTATTTAAAGGTGGCTAAGAGAGCCTCAGAGCATGTTGTAACTGGATGTCTCATTGAAGATATAAAATACCGTTTATAGAAAGTCGGTTGACCCAGATTAGAGTCATATTTACTGGAAATTTGGGATATAGATAGTTTGAAGCCCGAAAGACATTGGATGAGTTCGTTAGCCAGCTTTGTACTTCTTCAACGTTTTGAAATTTTTTTTGCAAGTTTTGGATCCACTATATACTCCCATCAAATAGTCAGCCCTGAAAGCGGATGTGTGGAACAAAACAGCCCTGGAAGAGGCTGCATGCCTTTCGAATGAGTGACGTGAAAGGTCAATTTCGTCACTGTGTACACGGCGTCGTTAGACTAGCGATGCCATTACGTCAAGCATATAGTGACGCCATTTTGCTACTCGTGCCATTTTTTATTCAAAATTCCTGTCGCTACTCCAGCCCACAGAGCTTACTAATGGTGGGAAGCGCCGTGTGTTCCGTCTTTATGTGTGTGTGCCGGCGTGTGTGTTGATCAAAGGTAGGCTTAGAGAGGAGGGAAATGGATCAGAAGGATAATCTTGAAAATATGAACAACTGTGAATAAACTTAAACAAAAAACGCATGTGAGCTCCAAACAATACGCTAGACTTTGAGATGAAATCCTCCTCTTCTTCAATAGAAGATATTTCAACATCAGAATCAGGTCAAAGACAAAAGGTAGAGACCATTGACAGCGAGGAGAGCTGTCATATAGAAGGGTCTTTGTTGGTTATGGTTCATCCCATCTTGTTTTCTTACTACCACGCTATAAATGATTTTTTTTTTAAAACTCGCACACAAATGCAAAAGGTTAACTTTCAATTTTAGAAACGGATTGTTACTGACGTCATAATTATATACCCAATGCGTTTTAAAGTCCCTTCTATTTATAGAAGTGACTTTTAGGACGGGTCGCGGTGGGGCGAATTTAATAGCATGTCCATGATGTCAAAATCGGGCAGACTTAAACCTCTTGCAATCGAAGTAACAAGATAAAACTTATGGCATGTCTAGTTACGCTAACCTCGCTGCTGAACGTACATTTGGCGCGAAGCGCCGTAAGCGCATATGTATGTATGTATGTGTGTGTTTGCGTATGTATATAAACAAGAAAATCTCCCATAATTCTGTACACACAATCTTGAAACATGACGAAATACTTTCTTAAAGGGATAGCTAAGAAAGCCTCCGAGTATATAATAACTGAATGTCTCATGTAAGACTAAAACAACCGTTTATAGGTTGACCCCGTTTTGAGTCCGTAATGTTTGTTCTTTTACTTGAAATTTTTGATATAGCTTGTTTAGACAAAGACATTGGATGAGTTCGTTAGCCAGCTGTGTATCATTTCAATTTCTTTTGTTAAAAAAAATATTTTCAGAAAAGAATTAAAACACGAAGAAACTTTGACTTCTAGAGAAAGTCAGACAGTGGCGGTTATATAAAAGAGGGAACTCCGTCACCACGCAGACACTGACACAATACTCTATGACGTAATTCCCTCTAGCGCGCGCCAAAGTCTCTCTCTCTCTCTCTCTCTCTCTCTCTCTCTCTCTCTCTCTCTCTCTCTCTCTCTCTCTCTCTCTCTCTCTCTCTCTCTCTCTCTCTCTCCGACATGTACACCACGTCACCTTTCATGTCGCAATTAACAGCTGCCGCAACTTGAATGTTCCGGTCGCATGCAACACAGCTCATCGATCTGCTGGTCACCAAGTTCCCGCAGGCCACTCTACTCCACCATCATGCCGCCCTTTGGTCAACGCCACCCCCTGTTTGCAGCCGCCGCTAAATCCAATAACAACCTCCACGCGGCCTGCAGAAAGGCTGCTATTGCCATCGTGGACCACACCGCCACCTTTCTGACCAAGAACCACGCCCCCCGCCAGGCCCTCTACCGGGACGGTGACAGAATGCACCCCAGCGCTGAAGGCACAAAACGTCTGGCCCTCAATATTCGCTACGGTGAATACCGGCCCTACGTAGCTCCACGAGATCATGCCAACTTCAACTCTGCGCCCGGTTACCTGGCACGCAACGGCCCGCCTGGCACGTCAGGGCCACGGGGTGCGACCCGCTCGGGTTAACAACTCAGAGTTGACTCGGCCTCTTCAACCAGTGCCGCCGAAACTCGGCCAGCAGCCTGTCGACCCTTCGTCCCCGAACCCACGAGGCCAGGCGGAACAGCAGTCACCGATGTTCCAGACAACTGACTTTCCGCCTCTTGTGACTTCATCTGCCGGAACGGCCCAGACCTCAGCTGCTAATGCCTGGGCCCCCGCTGCAAGTCGTGACAACCAGAACCAGATTCCCATTGAATTAGTGACGCAAATTGCGCAACTTCTTCTCACTGCTAGACAGTGTACACCGGGTGTAAACTAGTAAGTAATTCTCATTATATGAAAGAAGACTGATGTCTGATGGGCGCCACACTCCGACCCGTTGCCTGGATGGTTCTTGCTGGTGTGCGTATTTTGATTGTTTTCCACAACCTTCTTTGGCACTGACCGGGGAGGGTTGTGGGAGACGCTCGGGTTGCGCCGGTACGGGCTGTTCTGGCTCCGAGTCGGACTGTTGTTCCTGTCATATATATGAGCCAGAATGAGATTATTCATACAGGACTGATGTCATCCAAATGCTCAAATTCATGATTATCAATTGGTTAGTAATACTAGACTCTATTCAGTGTTGTCGTAACTGTGAAATGTGTGTAGTTTCGATTGCGAAGAAGAACCTTCAATATTGACGCTATACTCAAAGTGATTTTTAAACTGAGAAATCGGTGACTTACTGCACGATATAAATTCATGTACGTTTTTCTGATATAGCTAACGTGTCTAATGTGTGACGTCACGACGGAGTCTCAACCACTTTTAGTTCGTATTTGTTGTGTGCTAGACAGTAACGGATCAGTGACACCTATTACGTGCGTCTCTTTGTGCGACGATTAGTCGCGATGCAATCACACAACATAATCCTGTTACTAAGAGGTTCAGGATTAGCACTTGACCCCTGATGACTGATCAGTGTGTGATGACTGGCTTAGTGGTCAGTGTGGATAGACACACCCGCGTGCAATTCTCATCGAAATGCGCGTATAATTATGACAATTGAAGCGCTCTGTGACTTTACAAACTGTGTTACTGTTAGCCTGTGTATTGAACAGGAGTGCACAACTTAGTCGCTATTAAAGTGATTCTTATCACTGACTGTGTCGGTAGCAAATAGAATAAGGTTACTCTGGTACGCTTCATCGCGTTTTGTTTTTATCAACGGTACGTTGCGCACCAGAGACCTCATATCTGCAGACTTTTTTTCACTTGCATCTGCGATCCGCTATTTTTGTTTCTTCCTTTATTTTAATCTTTCGCGCATGTTTCAGTGCTGTGTTTTGACCACTGATCTGCATGACACATAGTGACACTTTTATTGTTGTTTAAGCAGTCATTTAGTTTGTTAGTATATTTGAAACTAGTATTTGGTTGCGAAGTTACCTAACATGTTTACTAGTGTCAGCGATCATTTGCTTAGAATAGGCCTACTCAATGTATATCACCTTTGCAGTAAAGTATCAGACGTTACAGTACTACTCAACCAACCCTCCCCATATCATATATTTGGCTTTACAGAAAGTAGGTTGACAGAGAATATAAGTGACCAAGCTATAACCATACAAAAATTATCCGTTCATAGGCGAGATGCTTCAGCACCTGGTCATACTGGCATTTGTGCTTATGTTCACAATACTATTGCTAACAACGTGACACGACGATGTGACCTGGAATCCACCCATGTGGAAAGCCTGTCAAACCCTACTTCGTATGTTTTATTTACAGAAACCCCGCAGCTACAGTGTATTGGCAAGACGATTTTGTTGTAATGGTTGACAAAGTACAAAACTCCAAGGGTGATATTCATATACTCGGTGATTTTAATGTTGATTTATTGAAACCTGGCAACACGTCATGGAAATCCATGATAACGTTCTTAGGCCTTACACAAGTAGTTCAATCACCCACCAGGGTCACTGCTACTTCATCCACATTAATTGACCATGTTTATACAACCAACGCAATGCCGTTAGCAATGTCTATGTACCCAGCATCTCTGTCAGTGATCATTTTCCTATTTGTTTTTCATTATCTGCGAAGTTGCCAAAGAAACTTCATAAGGAGCATATAACCATCCTCTGCAGATCATTCAAAAAATGTAACCAAGATGATTTTTCCGATGTGTATAACTATAACGATCCCAATGTAGCGCTGTCTCACTGGTATAAGTTGTTCCTCGGTGTTCTTGACAGACATGTCCCGAGGCGCACTAAGCGTGTTAAACATCCCACTGTGCCTGAGTGGCTGACGGATGAGATTAAAAGTGCGATGGAACTAAGAGATCTATTGAAACAACAAAAGAAATTTAACGAGTACAAAAAAACAGCGAAACATAGTGAAATCATTAGTACGTAAAACACAGAGGCAGTATGCTGAAAAGATTATTGCGGGCGGCAAAGACATACGCAGCGGGTGGCAGGTGATTAACACATTTACTAAAGGACAATCTAGCAAATCAACGAGTGTCCCCCCGCACCTCACAGCTGATGTATTTAATGAACACTTTCTTAACATTGCTAAAACCCAGTCACAGACGAACACCAGTGAGCCAGGTGAATACGTATGTTCAGAACAATTGAAACAGCAGTCAGATAAACGCTGGCAATACTTTCTCAGTCCCCCTAATGACCGTCCTTGATGTAGGAAAATCTATAACAAACATGAAAAGTAAAACATCTTGTGGTGTAGACGGTATTAGCAGTAGAATCCTGAAAATTGCGCTCCCTTATATTGTTGAATCGTTGACCTTTATATATAACATTTCGATTCAAAATAGCATGTTTCCCGATGAATTGAAAATAGCAAAAGTTACTCCTCTACCAAAAAGCAAAGATCTGAGCGACCCAAGTGGGTACAGACCTATTTCAATCTTATCAACAGTGTCCAAACCACTTGAAAAGCATATACATAATAATTTACTTCAATTCCTGGAGGAAAACCGCCTTATTAGTACAGCACAATCAGCTTTTCGGCCTAAACATTCGTGTCAGACAGCCTTAAAGCTCATAACCCACAAATGGCTTACTGCCATAAATGAGTCCAAACTTTCAGGTGTAGTATTTCTAGATCTTAAAAAAGCCTTCGATCTCATTAACCACTCAATCTTACTAAAGAAGTTACCTTTATATCACATTGACTCCAATGCAGTCGCTTTTCTCTCGTCCTATTTCTCAGACAGAACGCAGAAAGTGTTCTTGAATGGTAAATACTCAGCGGAAAGACTGGTGACCCATGGTGTTCCTCAGGGATCCACCCTAGGACCGTTATTACTCAACATCTTTATAAATGACCTTCCACTGTCAATATCACACTCCGACACAAACTGTGAACTATTTGCTGATGATACATCATTACATGTATCTGATAAAAATGTTTCAACCGTGAGCGCTGTCCTCCAACATAGTTTAGATGAAGTGTCAACTTGGTGTGAAGAAAATAATATGATTATTAGTATTCCTAAAACGAAAAGTATGTTGGTGACGACACGCCAAAAGCATCAACGTGGTTTGTAACCCCTTGAACTGTCCCTTCACACTCAGCCCATAGAGCAAGTGTCAAAACATCGTTTGTTAGGAGTGACAGTCGACGAACAGCTCACCTGGGAGATTCACATAGAAACTGCCTGTAAAACTATTTCGAAGAATCTCTTTTTATTATCCAAATTAAGTCGTATAGTTGACATTGATGCTCGAAAACTATTCTTTAACGCACACATCAAGACACATTGTAATTATGCTTCCAATATCTGGGACGGCTGTGGAGACATTCATTTGAAAAATATTAATTCCCTTTACCGGCGAGGTATTAAGCTTATTCTTCCTGGTTCGTCCCCTACTGATGAAAGACTGAAGGCCCTTAATATCCTACCACTTAGTAAACAATTGGAACTTAATAGATGCTTACTTGTGCAAACAATTCTAAACGATGCCGCCCCTCCCTATCTCCGCGAGCTGTTTTCCCACACGAATAGAGAGAACACGAGGAACAGCTTACTCCATCTCCCAAAACCGAGAATTGACATCTTCAAATATAGCATATCATTTTCCGGTGCTAAGTCATGGAATAATTTGCCCTCTCATTTAAAGTCTATTTCAAAGTTATCTATCTTCAGAGCTCGCGTCCATAAATATCTGCTGTCGTGAATGTTCTATCTTTCTGCTTAGTGTGTTGCTCCAGCACAGCAGATTGCTGCAGATTATGTAATAGTTCGACTGTCTGCATTAACATGTCAGGTTCATATATTGGTTTAATTTCTTTTTTCTTTTTTTTTCTTTCTTTTTTTTTTCTTTTTTTTTTCTTTTTTGAGGGTGGGGGGGGGGGGGCATGGGTCTTTTTACTTATATGTGTTTTATCTTTTGCTGTATCGTCTGATGTATTTTTATATGTGTAGAGTAGCAGGACAGTTTGGAAGATAGGCATTGCTATGCCTAAAACTTTTTATCCTGAATAAAACGTTTCATCATCATCATTATCATCATCTCTCTCTCTCTCTCTCTCTCTCTCTCTCTCTCTCTCTCTCTCTCTCTCTCTCTCTCTCTCTCTCTCTCTCTCTCTCAGACATGCGCGCATCTCCAAGAGGCATAGATCATGTGCCTGAAGAGCGCATGGGGATCTATTTCTCTTGAAGATGTTTGGAGCGCACGCGCATGCACGCACTAACACGCGCGCGCACACACACACGCACACACACACACACACACACACACACACACACACACACGGTAGCGCTTTTATAAGAGCATGCAGGTGACCCGGTATAGCTAGATTGAAGAAAGACATTGAATGAGTTCGTTAGCCACCTTTGTACCCTTTCAACCTTTTAAGTAAAACATAATTCTTTTCAGAAAAAAATAATTAACAAAAACTTGACATCTGGAGAAAATCTGACAGTGCCGGTGAGTAAACGAAGCAACACCGTCATCACGCAGATATACTGTAAATATGACGTAATTCTTTCTCTCTCTCTCTCGCTCGCTATCTCTCACACATATGCGCGCATCTCCAAGAGGCATAGATCCTCATGTGCCCGGAAGGCGGATGAACATCTATGCCTGTTGAGGATGTTTGGAGCGCGCGCATGCGCGCATGCACGCAAGCTCACGCATACACACACATCGACGCGCTTTCAGATGAGCATGCAGGTGTACTTAGTATTGCATGTAGCTAGATAAAGTCAACCTAATTTCACACAATTAATAGCAAGACTAAAATTGTACCGTGAAATTCTAGTTTTGTCACTATTTTCGCAAATTTGGAAACGAAAGCGAAACTTATAGCGCGTTAAATATAAAATTACGAAAAAACAAACACACACAAAAAAACACGTCATGACAAATGACGTTTGACAAACCAATGACGCTCATGCACTGCCCCTTGTAGAGTTCATTATGGTATTGGCACATCTGCGAGGCTTTTTCAAAAGGATATGTTTCAACATCAGAATCAAGTCAAAGACAAAAGGTAGAGACCCTTAACAGCGAAGACAGCTCTCATATAGAAAGGACTTTGTGGGTTATGATTCGTAACATCTTGCCATTTTATTTAGCATAATTTCATGCTTCAGGCAATATTTTTTAGCAAACTGTACATGGTGTATGTGCGTGGTGCATACAAGTATACGAACATAAAGTTTCAAATTATAAAGTGGCCTCTACACAAAACATTAAATATTAATCCTTCGGCTGTCGGTAGAGATTTTTGTCGCGATGATTCCTGCAGGATGTCAGGATGTTGTTATTCATGCAGGATGTCAGGATGTTCTTATTCCTGAGTTATGAGTAAACGAAGCAACACCGTCATCACGCAGATATACTGTAAATATGACGTAATTCTTTCTCTCTCTCTCTCTCGCTCGCTATCTCTCACACATATGCGCGCATCTCCAAGAGGCATAGATCCTCATGTGCCCGAAAGGCGGATGCACATCTATGCCTCTTGGGGATGTTGTTATTCCTGCAGCATGTCAGGATATTGTTGTTCCTGCAGGATGTTAGGCTGTCAATATTTCTGCTGGATGTCAGGATTTTGTTATTCCTGCAGGACGTCAGCATGTTGTTATTCCTGCAGCTTGGCTGGCTGTTGTTATTCTTGTAGTATGTCAGGGTGTTGTTATTCGTGCAGGATGCCAGGGTGTTGTTATTTCTGCAGGATGTCAGGGTGTTGTTATTTATGCAGGATGTCAGGGTGTTGTTATTTCTGCAGGATGTCAGAGTATTGCTATTTTTGCAGGATTCCAGGATGTTGTTATTTCTGCAGGATGTCAGGGTGTTCTTATTCCTGCAGGAATCATATCGACAAAAACCGCAAACGACAGCCAAAGGATTAACATTTTTTCCCAGACGAGTTGCCTCAGGGTCGTTGAAATTTAAAGATTTTTATTTGATGGTTGCTGTTGTTCTTGTTGTTGTGTGTGTGTGTGGGGGGTAGGGGGGGGGGGCGTATTTCTCATAGATGTTAAATATTTTTCAAGTACACTAGTGTACGCCATTTTGTACTTCTGTCATTAGTCAATTGTGAGATGGGCTTAGTCGGCTGCTCGGCGTTAAGTCCATATAACTCAATTATTGTTTTTAGTATACTAATGTGCCAAATACATGCTGTATATTTTTGTTTCTTGCTCATTGTGTCCCAGCCTGTGTTGCCGGACGATACGGACAGGACTGTAGGGAGAAATGTAGCAATGGATGTAACGGACCCTGTAACACAACGGACGGCACGTGTACATGTATGACTGGATGGTCAGGAGACAGGTGTCAGGGTAGGTGTTTAACCCACTCACTCCCAGTTGACGCAGAAGGTGTTTCTGACATCATTGCACATTCAGCCGTCAAAAGAACGTGAATACACAGTGGTTTCAGCAAAATGCATATCTCCTCCTGGGACACCGCAACTGCTGGGCCTCATGAGGATCTGTATCTCATGGTGTTCAGTTTTTATCGGCAATGAATGGATCAATAATTACACACTTCACAGTAAGCAAAGGTCCTGGATCCCACCGAAGGTGAAGGACAGTCAGTCGCAGAGGAACAAGTGTGAGATTTTTAGCACAGAATTTAACCACATAGCATGACATTCCGCTAACCGTGATACTAACTGAACTAGGCCCAAAATGTCCTGACAGACATCAATGCCCTAGCGGGACTGTCAGAGAACTATCACTGACCCATCGCACGAAAAGGTCGGATAGGTACCTTGTATTACTGGAGTGTACGATGTTGACACTGCAGCCCCTGCGTACAGCTCGCACCTCGACACCATCTCACACCTAAGAACACACACTGATCCGCACTAATTCAGCTAAATACACCTTTACCAAGCAATTTCTCAGTTTGTAATAGTATGGGCGCTATAAACTCCACAAAGTTTATCCTTCTTTGACACATGTATTGATATATTGTATAACAAGCAGATTAATATTCATGAACTTGCTTGATTTACTTTCTTTCCCAAAATCCCTTTGCGCGCCACTTGATCTGGTGATGATACTTGCATTTTTCAAAACGGAAACGCGAAATATTTTTTTCATACTGCAACATTAACACCATCCTTATGTGTAGTTTTGATGAAATACTTCCTAATGTCTACAGACGCTCATTATGTATATCCATTACACAAACACGATAGGATAACAGACGCCAGTAGCTGGACTGACTAGTGAAATTGACGAAATATCAGCTGGCAATATCGACAACCCGAAAAAAGAACTAAATAAACAAACCTGCTGGCATTTTCCGCAATTATGCGTGATCTACATACATTCAAAATTTACGCGCACCGATGAACCGATGTCTTCATAGACGAAATCTACGTGATGAGTTGACAACGATACGCATTTGTCTGCCATTCGCGTGTTTTGTCTGAACACCGCAATCAGCAGCAAAATGAATGACGCGAGACACAGTTTCGTTTTGGACTGGGTACATAATTTATATTAAGCAACATTTTGCTTGAGATACTGCCGATAACCGGTAGATGTGATTACTTGACCCAAATCAAATGTACTCGTCTTACGACTCGGACATTTTGATTTGGGTCTTGTAATCGCATCAGCCGGTACATCGGCACTACATCAAGCAAAATGTTGCTCAATATAATATCATATCAAACATTGTGACGCAAAACATAATATAGAATCATACCGTTCCGTCCGTCTAATATTCTTGTATGCAGTTCAGTGCTCTGTTCATTTTCTTGTAATTTTACAGATTGTCAGAGCGGCTGGTGGGGCAGTCAGTGTGACCGGCCGTGTCCACACCAATGTGAAACAGGACAGTGTGGCATGGACAGTGGGTGCACACAGTGTATCAACCATTACGCTGCTCCGAACTGCACAGGTTCGAGACATTAATGTTGTTTGAGCATTCACGTGATGTAGTGGTGATGACGACGTTGTTCCCTTTCGCCGCCGACCTCGCCGTTTAGCGAGTACGTGGCTTGCCTCCGATCTCGCCTTTTGGCAAGTAACAATCGAGTTCACCGCACTTGATTGTGACTCTAATGTATGAGGTAGTTTTGGTCAATAATAGTGCATCGTGGGACAAGGAAGAAGCTACCAAGTGAGTATGAAAAAGCACTGTCAAGGGAGAGAATTGTGCATGATAGACAATTGATCATAGATCTATTTTGGTCCAGCCTTCCCCAGAGACACGGGGGCTTTTGAGCCAGAGACTAAGACAAGGACAGTCTGATATAAAACCTACGATCCGAGGACCTCGATGCCACCGTCCCAGCTTGCTAGGCCATGGCAAACGAACCAAGGGTTTAAAGGGTGGGGCCAGTACTGCGCACACTGCACTCCACCAAAAAGCTCCACCGCGCAGGCTTTAGGAAACGCCCACGGACTATGACACTGAACTTTCCAAGTCCTGTAGCGATGGGCAAGGGGCAAAACGGCAGGTGAAAGATGTCACTGGAAGCCGCAGTCTCAAACCTGCATGCAGGCGGTTCAGGATATTGGTCGCCTGATGTTGACCTGGGGATGACAACGTCACTCGGCACACCCTGAACGACCAAGCAGCCTTCTCTAGGGACAGCACTGCTTGCTTCACACGGAGAGGGGCCTAGAAAAGGTGGCCTAACCAAAGCTCATCCCCTCGTAACCCCAGTTGGCTTGCCGCGGTCAACGGGCATCTTCTCATGCGGTCAGAAAACAAGAAAAAACAATGGATCCACTCTCATGACGACCACGACCGGACTCAACGTAGCATGCTGGAACATCCGAACCATGCTCGACACAGCACACAGCGGACGCCCTGAACGTCGCTCCGCCCTCATTGCCCATGAATTGCGGAGGTTAAACATCGACATCGCCGCGCTCAGCGAAGTACGCCTTCCTGAGGAAGGCAGCCTCCAAGAACTTGGCGCTGGGTACACCCTCTACTGGTCAGGCAGGCCTGCATCAGAAAGACGGCTCTCAGGCGTGGGCTTCATGGTGAAGACCCCCGTTGCGACTAAGTTGGAAAACCTACCAACGGGTCACTCCGACCGCATCATGTCCATGCTCCTCCCACTGAGACACCAGCAATACGTCACCCTTCTCAGTGTGTACTCCCCAACCCTCCTGGCAGAGCCTGCAGAAAAGGACAAGATCTACTCTGACCTGCGCAGCCTCCTGCAGAGCACCCCTGCAGACGACAAAGTCATCATCCTTGGCGACTTCAACGCCAGAGTGGGCCAAGACTCTGAAGCCTGGAAAGGAGTCCTCGGCAAGCATGGCGTTGGGAACTGCAATGACAATGGTCGCCTACTGTTGGAGCTCTGTGCAGAGCAGCAACTTGTCATCACCAACACTACTTTCCAGCAAAAGGACAGTCGAAAGACCACCTGGATGCATCCTCGCTCCAAGCACTGGCACCTTATAGACTATGTCCTAGTGCGTCCGAGGGACCGCAGTGACATCCTCCTCACCAGAGTGATGCCCAGCGCAGAGTGCCACACTGACCACCGCCTTGTTCGCTGCAAACTCAGGCTCCGCCTCAAGCTGAAACCCAAGAAAGGCCCCCCCCTCCCTCCCCCCAAGAAAAAGCTTGATGTTGCCAGCCTTCAGCGTGACGACAAGAAAGCTGCCCTTCAGGCCGATTTACAGCGCATGCTCAAAGACACAGTTGATCCAGCAGTCTCCTCCCCTGAAACACTCTGGGAACAACTGAAAACTGCTATTGTAAAATCCTCTGTGGAAGTCTTCGGCTTTGCTAGAAAGAGGAACAATGACTGGTTTGACGAAAACGACGTAGAGATCCAGGAACTTCTAGCAAAAAAAAAAATGAGCCGCCCACCAGGCCCACCTAGCCCAGCCTTCCTGCCCTGTGAAGAAGTCTGCCTTCCGCCTCATCTGCAGCAGTCTCCAGCTCAAGCTTAGAGAGCTCCAGAACGAGTGGTGGTCCAGACTCGCACAGAGGACCCAGCTCTGCGCTGACAACGGTGACTACAGGGGCTTCTACGAAGCACTGAAAGCAGTGTATGGCCCTAGGCACCTGGTACAAAGTCCCCTACGAAGCGCTGATGGACAGGCACTCCTCACAGATAATACCTTCATCTTGAACCGCTGGTCGGAATACTTTCAGGACCTCTTCGGCGCTGAGCGCACTGTTCAAGAAACAGTCATCCTCCAAATCCCACACCTTCCACTAAAGGTTGAATTGGACGAACCGCCCACCGCCGAAGAGACCCTCACAGCCATCCACCAGCTCAAGAGTGGCAAAGCAGCAGGCATTGACGGAATCCCGCCAGAGATCTGGAAACATGGAGGCCCAGCACTGCACAACAAGCTCCACGACCTCTTTCTCTGCTGCTGGGAAAAAGGAACACTGCCAAAGGATCTCCGTGATGCAGTCATCATTACCCTGTACAAGAACAAAGGAGAGAAGTCTGCCTGCTCTAATTATCGTGGAATTACCCTGCTGTCCATTGCCGGGAAAATTCTCGCAAGGTTGCTCCTGAATCGTCTGGTACCTGCCATCGCTGAAGACCACCTCCCAGAGGGCCAGTGTGGCTTCAGAGCCAACAGGAGTACCACCGACATGGTCTTTGTGCTGAGACAGCTTCAGTAGAAGTGCCGCGAGCAGAACAAAGAGCTGTACGTAACGTTTGTCGACCTAACAAAAGCGTTTGACCCTGTGAGCAGGCAAGGTATGTGGCAGATCCTGGAGCGACTAGGTTGTCCCCCAAAGTTCCTCAACATGATCGTCCAGCTCCACGAGGACCAGCAAGGCCAGGTCAGACTAAACAGTGACCTCTCAAAACCATTCCCCATTCGCAACGGCGTGAAGCAAGGCTGCGTGCTGGCACCGACCCTCTTCACCATCTTCTTCAGCATGATGTTGAAGCAGGCCACAGTGGACCTCGACGATGACGACGCAGTGTACATCAGGTATCGTCTCGATGGCAGCCTGTTCAACCTCAGACGACTGCAGGCCCACACGAAAACCCTAGACCAACTGATTCGTGAGCTGTTCTTTGCTGATGACGCTGCCCTCGTTGCACACACAGAGAGAGCCTTGCAGCGCATTACGTCCTGCTTCGCAGATGCCGCCCAGCTCTTTGGACTTGAGGTCAGTCTGAAAAAGACAGAGGTCCTTCATCAGCCGGCACCCAAGGAAGAGCATCGCCCTCCCCACATCACCATCGGCGAGTCCGAACTGAAGTCTGTACACCAGTTTACCTACCTAGGCTGCATCATCACGTCTGACGCCAAGCTGGACAAGGAGCTGGACAACAGGCTGGCAAAAGCGAACAGTGCTTTCGGGCGACTATTCAAGCGGGTGTGGCACAATCAACAGCTGAAAAAAGGCACCAAGATCAGCGTGTACAGAGCTGTCGTCCTCACCACCCTGCTGTACGGTTCCGAGTCCTGGGCCCTCTACCTCAGCCAACTACGACTCCTCGAACGCTTTCACCAGCGCTGCCTGCGTACCATCCTCAGCATTCACTGGAGTGACTATGTCACCAACGTCGAGGTCCTTGAACAGGCTGAAACTGTGAGCATCGAGGCTTTGCTGCTGCGGACACAGCTTCGCTGGGCGGGGCACGTCTCCAGGATGGAGGATCATCGCCTACCCAAGATCACTCTGTTCGGCGAGCTCGCCACTGGACACCGAGACAGAGGGGCACCAAAGAAGAGATACAAAGACGGTCTCAAGAAGTCACTTAGTGCCTGCCAAATCGACCACCGCCAGTGGTCTTCGCTTGCTGCGGACCGTGACAACTGGCGCTCCACCATTCACAAGGCAGCCGTCTCCTTTGAGGACTCTCGCAGAGCTAACCTTAAGGACAAGCGGCTCAGAAGAAAAAACAGAGTTGTCGTAACTCAGAACCCTGACCAGACCTTCCCCTGCAGCCACTGTGGTCGAACCTGCCTGTCCCGGACTGGCCTCCGCAGCCACGAAAATGCCTGCAGACGACGTGGGCAAGCCCTATAGAATCTTCGTTCGCGAAGTCAAGCCAAGAGAGTATTTTGGTCCAAGCACACACAAAAAAAGAGGGGGTGCGCTAAGTAAGTGACTGGAAGCAATGCATATGGACCCCCCCCCCCCCCGAAGGGGGGGGGGGGGGCATATCACATATTCCACTGTTCCAGCCCCTAGGTGCATGGAAATTTAAATCTAGGTCCCCCAAGTGGGGGTCCAAATATTGAGCAGGTGTGGACAGCTGTTTTGGTCTTGGCGACCTCTTCAGCACACCTTCGGCAATACTGGAGGAAGAGAAGGAATTTCTGCCTACCTGCAAAGAAGACCACGTTAATGTGGTTTCTGCAGGGGCATACATTCTATGCCTCCACCTAGAGCCAAATCTCCATGCACCCTAAAAGAGAACCTACTAAAAAGGGGGAAGGGGTTGCAGTCGAAATTGTAGTAAAAACCTAAACCGAAAGGGTTGACTGACAGTGCTTGTAATTTAGAAGAAGCTACCAAGTGAGTAGGAAAAATCACTGTTAAGGGAGAGAATTGTGCATGATAGACCAATGATCATAGATCTACTTTGGTCCAAGCACACACACACAAATTGGAAAGAGGGGGTGCGCTAAGTAGGTGACTGGAAGCAATGCATATGGAAGCCCCCCCCCCCCCCCGAAGGGGGGCGTATCACATATCCCACTGTTCCAGTCCCTTGGTGCATGGAAATTTAAATCTAGGTCCCCCAATATTGGACGCCCCACTTACGGGACCTAGATTTAAATTTCCATGCACTAAGGGTCTGGAACAGCGGGATATGTGATACGCCCCCCTTCGGGGGGTGGGGAGGGGGACTTCCATATGCATTGCTTCCAGTCACTTACTTAGCGCAACCCCTCTTGCCTATCTTTTTTGTGTGTGTGCTTGGACCAAAGTAGATCTATGATCATTGGTCTATCATGCACAATTATCTCCCTTGATAGTTCTTTTTTTCCTACTCATTTGGTAGTTTCTTCTAAATTACAAGCACTGGCAGTCAACCCTTTCGGTCTAGTTTTTACTACAATTTCGACTGCAACCCCTTCCCCCTTTTTAGTAGGTTCTCTTTTAGGGTGCATGGAAATTTGGCTCTAGGTGGACGCATGGAACGTATGCTCCTGCAGAAACCACAGTAAAATGTGGTCTTCTTTGCAGGTAGGCAGAATTTCCTTCTCTTCCTCCTGTATTGCCGATGGTGTGCTGAAAAGGTCGCCAAGACCGAAACAGCTGTCCACACCGGCTAAATATCTGGACCCCCACTTGGAGGACCTAGATTTAATTTTCCATGCACCAAGGGGCTGGAACAGTGGGATATGTGATACGCCCCCCTTCTGGGGGGGGGGGGGGGGGCTTCCATATGCATTGCTTCCAGTCACCTACTTAGCGCACCCCCTCTTTCCTATCTTTTTTTTGTGTGTGCTTGGACCAAAGTAGATCTATGATCATTGGTCTATCATGCACAATTCTTTCCCTTGACAGTGCTTTTTCCTATTCACTTGATAGCTTCATCTAAATTACAAGCACTGGCAGTTAACCCTTTCGGTCTATGTTTTTACTACATCGTGGGACAGGGGAATCCCCTTTTCATTTCGGCGTCATTTTTAGTGTATTTGCGAGTTTTGAGAGAAGAAATTGCGAGTTTTTCTGAATGTTTGGGAGCGGTGCTTTTTCGTGTTGGCTGAAACTTCAAAAGAGCGAGGTGAGCAACAAAAGAGGCTATCTACTAAGGAAGTTTTGCGTCGTTTGAACCTCCTACCATCACAAACTGATGTTGATTCGGGCGAGGAGCATCCACGTGGCAACGAATTTGAAAAAGAGCTTTTTGCAAGTTTGCAAGATAGCTCTGATAGCGATCCGACCTACGAGGCAGAACCGAGTACGAGCACTCTCGCGAGCAGATCTCGTTTTTCTGCTCGCATTGACCATTTTACGACGCAAACAAGAGACAGTAACAGTGAGGAAGAACTTCAAGAAGTGAGAAAAAATACACATGGTCGATCAAGATGAAGGCGGAAAAGAAGGGGGCGAGTGATTCGTGCCCGATCTGTAGGCCGTGATCCGAGGTCCCGGAGTGGGCGTGGCAGAGAGGCAGTAGCAGACCTGTTCCAATGGGAGAAATGAAATGAAATGAATGAAATGAAATGAAACTTTATTAATGTTACGATTGTGGTTGTACTGTTCTGTGGGAGCGGTCATACATAAATCGTAGGAAACGATCCGATATTTATTTGAGCTATCATGATTTCGAATCACGTACCTTTTCAGTGTAATTCACTTTCGTTTACGAATAGTGTGGTGTTGATTATCTGTTGCCGCACGGAGTTGAGTCGCGAAAAGTCTAGAAGCAGCTCGAGTATTCATTTGTTTACTGCGCGCGTGTAGCTTAACGTTCAGGACTGGTGCACTGATCGCGTTTTCTAAATATAGCGGGCAAGGTCGTGACCCGCCTGGCCTACTTTTGTGTGACGTCGTTGCGCGCCGGTATTTTTGTTAACATAGCGGCTGGCACATAGCAGCCAGATTTTTATCGAATATTCCAGTGTAATGATTATTCATTGATGTTTAGGAGTTTTAGTTGCGTAGTTTGTTTTGATTGGTTGTGTCATACGAATTTTTGCGATTTTTCTGGAAAGAATGTTATTATAAAAGGATCGTGCTAGGAAGCATGTGGGTACATTGTCTTGCATTTGTCAGTTGTAGAGACACAGTTAGCATAGGTACGTGGCCCGTGTTGGGTGTACATTGTGTGAGACGCTGTGCATGAGAAACGTTGTGTCAGAGTCTGGACATTGCAGAAGAGACATTGTATCAGTGATTGTGCATTTGGAATTGCATTGTGTGGAGATCGCATTGCTGAATTAAAATATTGTTGGAACTGTTTCTCCAGTCTTGTCTACATCTTTAAGCCAGCTGAATGAGGGTTATTTAAAAGAACCTTACGTGCGTGCGGCTGGTGTGTTTATCATACTACGACTACAACCCCACCACGTAACATATTGTCACCTCCGACGGGACCTTCTTCAGTTGGTTCAGTGGAAAGGGTAGCAGGAGAAAACAGCCAGCAGTGAAAAGCAGAGATGGCGACATCGGAGATGGAGACATTCCTGAAAATTGGAAAGGAATGTGGACTCGAAGGAGCTCAACTCCTCGAGTTTGTAAAGGAGAGAGAGAAGGAAAGATTAGAGAGAGAGAGAATGAGAGACTGGAGAGAGAAGAAAAGAAACGAGAGAGAGAAGAAAAAGAAAGACTGGAGAGAGAAGAAAAGAAACGAGAGAGAGAAGAAAAAGAAAGACTGGAGAGAGAAAGAGAAAAGAGACTCGAAGAAGAAAAGAGATTGGAGAGAGAAGAAAGAGCAAAAGAGCGTGAAATTAGGAAACTCGAAATCCAAGCAGAAGAAGCAGAGAAACAACGAGAGGAGGCGGAGAGGCAGCGACAATACGAAATTCATTTGAAGCAGATGGAGATTGAGGCACAGAGCCAGAGAACTAATGAAGCAACAGCACTAGCCAGCAGAGAACAAACAGCCCGTGCGCCAAAACTTCCACCTTTCGTTGAAAACTCAGACAAGATGGACGCTTACCTAGAATGGTTCGAGCGCTTCGCAAGTAGTAACACTTGGAAACAAGAGACTTGGGCTATCAAACTGAGTGCACTTCTAACCGGCAAAGCGCTTGAATTTTACACCCGCTTGCCAAGAGAAGAAGCCGAAGATTATACACAGTTGAAAACCGCCTTGCTGAGACAGTACGACTTCACTGAAGAGGGTTACAGGCGACGATTTTGGAACTGCAAGCCTGAAGAAGGAGAAACACCCGGCCTATTCATTGAGAGAATCAGAAGCTACCTAGAGAAATGGATAGAGCTGGCTGGCTTCAACAAAGAGTACCAGGACCTGTGTGACCTCATAGTTAAAGAACAAGTCTTCAACGCATGTTCTAAGGACCTGGCCGCCCACCTCAGAGAGCAAAAAGACCAGTCCCTAAAGGCCCTGGCCGACTTCGCTCAAAGATACCTTGACGCCCACCCTGTCGGAGACACAAAGCGTATTTCCTACCTACCGTCCAGTTACTGTTTTGCCGTGTCGCCTACCGCGCCGCTGTCGCTTAGCTATATATGGAAACACTTCTTAACTCGTTCAGTCGCGACACACCACAGCCAGATATGATCATGTTAGTTCAAGGGTGGTGCCGGAATAGCTTGACATCACCCTTAAACTATCATGGTCGATCTGTCTTCTAGATTGTAATGCAGTTCTCAGAGGACAACTCCAAACTGTGAGTATTTGGTACCTGGGACGTAATGAGTTAAGGCGGTCTTTACACGCGTGATTTCTTTACATGTTTGAAAATACATGAAGTTAAGCTGACTTGTCATTCATACGTAACATTACAGAGGCCGCCACAGACAGTTCAAACGCAGGAGGTGTCGCGGGTGGTTTGTTTGGCGCCCTCATTGTCGTCGCCATTGTCGTCGTTGCCGTCATCATCGTCTTCAGGTGATTATGTAGATATGACTTCGTTTCCTGCATTGCTGTCAGGAGAAAAACTGCAGTCTACAGATTTGTAATTTTCCAGAGAAAGTAAAATGATAAAAATAGCCACTCATGTCAGTTCGCACCTGATAAATATAAAAACCTTTTCATTTGCGAGAGGCATATAGACTTAAATGATTTTTTTGCCGGTAAAAGTGGACACAACACAACTGCAAGAGGCCTATAGATCTTCATGAGCCTCCGCAGTTGCACTAACTTACCGCAGTTGCGGGGGCTCATGAGAATCTATGCCTCTTGCTGATGTATCCATGTTCCTTGAACGGCTGATGCCTTTTGGCGATAAATAAACAACAGTGTCATAAACAAAATGTGCGATCGTTACGGGCAGACCAAGGCTCACTGTCATGCTTTCAAAGGTTTAATATCTTTTTCTTTTTTCTTTTTTACAGACGCCGGCGGCGAGCGAAAAGGGGAGACTCAGCGGACGATCTGAGAGGAATAACGAACACTGGCTCCCCACACCTGCCATCCATGACACAGACAGGTAACACAGATTGTAAATGTAACACACGACTTATGCTTTTTCTTTATTCTTTATGTATGGGGGAGGGGGGGGGTGCATCCATATTCATTGCTTCCAGTCACTTACTTAGCGCACCCTTCTGTCCTATCTTTTTTGTGTGTTTTGATCAAAGTAGATCTATGATCACAGGTCGATAATGCACAATTCTCTCCCCTGACAGTGCTTTTGCCTACTTTACTTGGTAGTCTAGCTAAATAACTACCACTGACAGTCTCCCTTTTCTGTACATTATTCACGTTCCTTACAAACGTTTGTCAGAAGCTCAAGAGACAGGCAGCAGCAAGCAAGAGAAACCAAGACTTACTGTCAGGCCGATGAAGACGAATGATGCTGACACCGAGGAACCAACCGCTGTGCCCATATATGGAAACATATCACAAGCATCTTCCATCGGTGAACCCGACGGAACCCACGACCTTCCACCGGCTCTTGCTCCTAAACCTCGTGGTATCGGACGTTCTGGGAAAGCCAACGAAATCCTACCACTCTCGTCACCACAAGGTCAGACTTGTGCTGAGTCCGCGGCCGAGACTTCACATGACGGAGTGGGACCCGGACGAGCGGTGACGTCAGCAGGCGATGCCGATGATCTGTCTGAGGTTCTGGTCGAGGAAGAGGATGACGTCTACAACACTGAGGATCTGTACGCCGTGTACAAGAACACCAGACCTCAAGTGGACGCCCTGCAGCAGTACCTCATTGACGCTCTGGCCTCTGGGGAGCTCAGTGGACAGTTTAAAGTGAGTTCTGCGTGCTAATCTGGACACTGAATACAAACGATAGAAAGGAAGTTACAACCAATATCAAAAGATTTTCCATCTTTCATTGTCATACTGTCTTGTGCTTGAGCCTGAAACACATGTGGAGTTTTTTTGATTTATATAACTATTTCTTTTGACATTGCGACTTCTTGTGTGTGTGTGCGTTTTTTTTTTTTGTATTAAATATCTCTTTTTTCTTTTTATCCCCCTGTCGGAAGAGATGCCTGTTATCTTTGCTCGTGTCGATGTTCGTGTTAAGCACCTACAGTTAAATGTGTCAGAATACGTCAGAAGTTCTTTGCCGTGTTTCGCGACCATGCCCTACTTTCCGAAATGTTGCGACCTTGTCACTCACACTGAATAGTTTACAATATTTTGGATGATGACCCATCATAACCAGGATGCTGAATGGTTTCCGACTTTCACCAACATTCTCAATGGAACCCCACACTCAGACCAGGACCATACTGAACGTAAAAATGACTATAATCTTTGACGTCACGGTAGACCTCAACATATAATTAGCGTCATGTCTGTGGTGTTTTGGAGGCCATTTCAGGTTTACTATCAGAAAAATAAGAGTAAACAAAACTATTGTGTAAACTCTGTCGAGTCAATACAAGCATCAAACCGGCATGACAAGAAACAAGAGTGGGAGAACACGTTTAAAACATGGGTGGTTACAATTTACGATCTTCGGCTTGTCTTTGAGAGAGCCTCGGGGCCGTTACTTTCAGAACAAGTTTTGGCTCGTCAGTCATTCCCGCCACAAGTGTATTGTCTATATTGATACCGACTTATGTTAACACACATGGTTTAACATAAACTGCACACATTTCGTTTTAAAAAGAGAGAAATCTGTATTAATGGAGCAAAGTGTTTGTGTAGTCTGCTTGAAAGAAATCCTAGCAGTGCCGTATTGTTTTGTTTGCTTTCATGATTTAAGCCACTTGTTGAACATAAAATGTATAATTTTCTTATATCTCTGTTAGTTTGTTGTGTATGTAATAATACTTAATTGTACCATTGTTATTCTCTCTGTACAGAAGTTCGCCAAGGGAATGAAACTCCCCCACAATGATGGGATGACTGTTGACAACGTGCGCAAGAACCGCTTCAAGGCCATGTGTGCCTGTATGTGTCCTCTTTTACGATTTTTCCCGGTGCAACGTTCTCGACATTCTGCCGTTTCCATCGCAATTTTAATACGTTATACTATATGATATGCATGTGTTTACATGGATCCAGAACCTGAGGGGCAATATTGTTGCGCAGAGTGTGAATATTTTCATTTTAGCTGGCATTTAATGGGTTTCCCATAGACTGGGTTGCCAAATACTTGTCATTTTACAATATTTGTGCGGGTCGAAATCTCTATTGTTGTTTGCTGTTTCTTGGTTTGTTGGTTGGTTACTTGGTTGGTTGGTTGGTTGTTTTTGTTTTGTGTTTGTTTTCTTGTTCATTAGCAATGTTGTATTGCCAATTTGTCGTTTTGTTTTTTTCTTGAAAGACGACTTCAATCGAGTGCACCTGCACAGACCGAAGGGTGACCCTGAGTCAGACTACATCAACGCTTCCTACATCAAGGTATGCATTCTAAATTAGATTATACAAGTTGTGCCTGTATAAGTCATTTTAACCCATTGAGCCCTGACACACTACAGCAGGAGATGGGTCGATCATGATAATTCAAGGATAGTGCCAGATTAGCTTGGCGCCTATCGGCGCCAAGCTAATCTGGCACTACCCTTGAATTATAATGGCCGATCCATCTCCTGCAAAAGGTGCATATTCGTTAGATGACGCCTGAAAAATTGTGTAATGATGTGAGTCGGGCTGAATGAGTTAATATTGTCACCGTTTATGTGACAATTGACATCTAGCCTGTGTATCACAGCACCAAGGCTCATTTACTTTTGCATTGCTTTACTGAAGAGCTCTTCAACCGAATACATTTGTCATATTGATGTTTTTTCCAGTAACACCTATTCGGTATTATTGATATTTCTTGGTAGCGGTGAAAAAGTCCATGTGTGCGCTTGATGTGACGCGTGTGTGATTTGTGTCTGTATATAGATATATTGAGTGTTCCGTATTTTGTTTCGAGTTGTTTATACTTTATGTCAGTCTTTTAATGTATTGGTGTTGTATGTATACATTTTATTGTGTCTTAAGGTGGCGTGCAATTCTCTTCAAAGGATCAATAAAGTATTTGACTTGACATGTGACAGTGCAAAAGGAGTGCATTTGAAATAAACGATTCCGATTCTTCTTTTTCTCTAAAGGGTTGCCGTGGAGACAAGCAGTACATCGCCACTCAAGGCGAGTGCATTTACCATAAAGGTTTACTTATCCCTTTGTCTGTCGGTAGCACGTTTTGTCGAGGTGATTCCTGCAGAATAACAACACCCTGACGTCCTGCAGGAATAACAACACCGTGACGTCCTGCAGGAATAACAACACCCTGACGTCCTGCAGGAATCACCTCGACAATACGCGCTATCGACAGACAAAGGGTTAATATTGTTTGAGGTTTTGCAGCGAAACGGTCGATAGGATATTTGTTGCATACGTACATGATCAATTCTCTAACCTCATAAACTCTTTCGCGACTTTGACAGGCGTCTTAAAGCCTTGTGCTGCATATAGGTGCTAAGCTATTCTGCCACCACCCTTGATCTATCATGGTCGAGCCATATAATAGAAATATTATTTCTGTGGTGTGTAGCGGGCAGAATGAGTTGTTTGAATTCTTTTTTTAAAGGTCATAACGGATTTCTTGTACTAATGTACTGCAGGCCCACGAGACAACTGCGTGGCTGACCTGTGGTGGATGGTCTGGCAGGAGAAGGTCACTCAGATGGTCATGCTGACTAACATCCAGGAGGACGGAAAAGTATGTTCAAATAAAAGAAAACTCCCAGACAACTTGCATGTGCACTAATAAAGACAAAACTACCAAGTGAGTAGGAAAAGGCACTGTCAAGGGAGAGAAGTGTGCATGATCGACCAGTGATCATAGATCTACTGTGGCCAAAGCACACACACAAAAAAAAAGAGATAGGAAAGAGAGGGGGCGCTAAGAAAGTGACTGAAAGCAATGCACATGGAAGCCCCCCCGAGGGGGGGCGTATCACATATCCACTGTTCCAGCCACTCAGTGCATGGAAATTTAAATCTAGGTCCCCCCAAGGGGGGTCCAGATATTTAGCCGGTGTGGACAGCTGTTTCGGTCTTGGCGACCTCTTCAGCACACCATCGGCAATACTGGAGGAAGAAGGAACTTCTGCTTACCTGCAAAGAAGACCACATTTTACTGTGGTTTCTGCAGGGGCATACATTCCATGCCTCCACCTAGAGCCAAATTTCCATGCACCCTAAGAGAGAACCTACTAAAAAGGGGGAAGGATTTGCAGTCGAAATTGTGTTAAAAAAGCAGACCGAAAGGGTTGACTGCCAGTGCCTGTAATTTAGAAAAAACTACCAAGTGAGTAGGAAAAGGCACTGTCAAGGTAGACTAATAAAGACACAACACAGACGAAAACTGAACCGTTAATAGATAAACATTTAGAACGCACATGTGTTATTTGTTTTCATTACAGGTAAACAGCTTTTTCCTTGCGGCAGACGGTATAGGTTTTGTCGCGATGATTCCTGTAGGAAGGTATGGGTTGTGTTCCTGTAGGAAGGTATGGGTTGTGTTCCTGTAGGAAGGTATGGGTTGTGTTCCTGTAGGAAGGTATGGGTTGTGTTCCTGTAGGAAGGTATGGGTTGTGTTCCTGTAGGAAGGTATGGGTTGTGTTCCTGTAGGAAGGTATGGTTTGTGTTCCTGTAGGAAGGTATGGGTTGTGTTCCTGTAGAAAGGTATGATTTGTGTTCCTGTAGGAAGGTATGGGTTGTGTTCCTGTAGGAAGGTATGGGTTGTGTTCCTGTAGGAAGGCATGGGTTGTGTTCCTGTAGGAAGGTATGGGTTGTGTTCCTGTAGGAAGGTATGGGTTGTGTTCCTGTAGGAAGCTATGCTTTGTGTTCCTATCGGAAGGTATAGTGTGTGTTCCTGTAGGAATGTATGGTTTGCGTTCTTGTAGGAAGGTATGATTTGTGTTCCTGTAGGAAGGTATAGTTTGTGTTCCTGTAGGCAGGTATGGGTTGTGTTCAAGTAGGAAGGTATGGTTTTTGTTCATGTAGGATGGTATGGGTTGTGTTCCTGTAGGAAGCTATGGGTTGTGTTCCTGTAGGAAGATACGGGTTGTGTTCCTATAGGAATGTATAGTTTGTGTTCCTGTGCGAAGGTATGGATTATGTTCCTGTAGGATGGTATTGGTTGCGTTCCTGTAGGAATCAACGCGACAAAACCGCTACCGACCCCCAACGGGTTGGACTTAATATATAAACAGTTTCTACGCTGACGTGGACCGTAGAACCTACGCCGTTAGGTCCACAGTAACAAACCAGCAAACAGTTACAAATTATGAATATGCAAATCGTCTTTTTTTCTGTAAACACATTTCATGATTGCCTCAGTATGAAAGTAAATGTCATTTTAACACCGTTGTCCAGGACAAATGCGAACAGTACTGGCCAGCATCCGGGAAAAAGCAGACGTACGGTCACGTGACTGTGAGGGCGCTGGAAGTTCAAGAAAGATCTGATTACGTCATCCGGCCCTTCCTGCTCAAGTCCAAGGGGGTGAGAACTTCCGTACTAAGAAGGTTGGATCTTGACTGTGATTATGTTAACCCTTTCAGCCCCGACGCACTACAGCAGGAGATGGGTCGACCACGTTAACTCAACGGTAGTGCCTGTCGGCGGCAAGCTAATTTGGCACTGCCCTTGAATTATCATGGTCGATCCATCTCCTGCAACTGGTGCATAGTCATTAGATGACGCCTCCAAAATTTGGGAAATACGTGCGCCGGGCTGAATGAGTTAAATATAGGACAAAACCAACTTGGTAAGTTACTGTGTCTGGTTTCAGTCCAGAGGCACGGCAAGTCTGGCTGTCATACAAATGGAATACCTGACATCTCTCTCTCTCTCTCTCTCTCTTGGCTTGACTTCGCGAACAAAGATTTTATAGGAGTTGCCCACGACGTCTGCAGGCTTGTTCGTGGCTGCGGAGGCCAATCCGGGACAGGCAGGTTCGACCGCAGTGGCTGCAGGGGAAGGTATGGCCAGGGTTCTGAGTTGCGGCATCTCTGTTTTTTTTCTCCTGAGCCGCTTGTCCTTAAGGCTAGCTCTGCGAGAGTCCTCAAAGGAGACAGCTGCCTTGTAAATGGTGGAGCGCCAGGTGTCACGGTCCACAGCAAGCGAGGACCACTGGTGGTCGTCGATTTGGCAGGCACTAAGTGACTTCTTGAGACAGTCGTTGTATCTCTTCTTTGGTGCCCCTCTGTCACGGTGTCCAGTAGCAAGCTCGCCGAACAGGGTGATCTTTGGTTTGCGATGATCCTCCATCCTGAAGACGTGCCCCGCCCAGCGGAGCTGTGTCCGCAGCAGCAAAGCCTCGATGCTCACAGTTTCAGCCTGTTCAAGAACCTCGACGTTGGTGACATAGTCACTCCAGTGAATGCCCAGGATGGTACGCAGGCAGCGCTGGTGGAAGCGTTCGAGGAGTCGTAGTTGGCTGCGGTAGAGGGCCCAGGACTCGGAACCATACAGCAGGGTGGTGAGGACCACAGCTCTGTACACGCTGATCTTGGTGCCTTTTTTCAGCTGTTGATTGTGCCACACCCGCTTGAAAAGTCGCCCGAAAGCGCTGTTCGCTTTTGCCAGCCTGCTGTCAAGCTCCTTGTCCAGCTTGGCGTCCGACGTGATAATGCAGCCAAGGTAAGTAAACTGGTGCACTGACTTTAGTTCAGACTCGCCAATGGTGATGTGAGGAGGGCGATACACTGTCTTGGGTGCCGGCTGATGGAGGACCTCTGTCTTTTTCAGACTGACCTCGAGTCCAAAGAGCTGGGCAGCGTCTGCGAAGCAGGACGTGATGCGCTGCAGGGCTCTCTCTGTGTGTGCAACGAGGGCAGCGTCATCAGCAAAAAGCAGCTCACGAATCAGTTGGTCTGGGGTTTTCGTGTGGGCCTGCAGTCGTCTGAGGTTGAACAGGCTGCCATCGAGACGATACCTGATGTACACTGCATCGTCATCATCGAGGTCTACTATGGCCTGCTTCAACATCATGCTAAAAAAGATGGTGAAGAGGGTCGGTGCCAGCACGCAGCCCTGCTTTACGCCGTTGAGAATAGTAAATGGCTCTGATAGGACATTGTTGAGTCTGACCTGGCCTTGCTGGTCCTCGTGTAGCTGGACAATCATGCTGAGGAACTTTGGGGGACAGCCAAGTCGCTCCAGGATCTGCCACATGCCTTGCCTGCTCACAGTGTCGAACGCTTTTGTTAGGTCGACAAACGTTACGTACAGCCCTTTGTTCTGGTCGCGGCACTTCTCCTGAAGCTGTCTCAGCCCAAAGACCATATCGGTGGTTCTCCTGTTTGCTCTGAAGTCACACTGGCCCTCTGGGAAGTGGTATTCAGCGATGGCAGGTACCAGCCGATTCAGGAGCAGCCTTGCAAGAATTTTCCCAGCAATGGACAGCAGGGTAATTCCCCGATAGTTGGAACAGTCAGACTTCTCGCCTTTGTTCTTGTACAGGGTGATAACGACAGCATCACGGAGATCCTTTGGTAGTGTTCCTTCCTCCCAGCAGCAGAGAAAGAGGTCATGGAGCTTGTTGTGCAGTGCTGTGCCTCCATGTTTCCAGATCTCTGGCGGTATTCCATCAATGCCTGCTGCTTTGCCACTCTTGAGCTGGTGGATGGCTGTGAGGGTCTCTTCAGCGGTGGGCGGTTCGTCCAATTCAACCTTTACTGGGAGTTGTGGGATTTGTAGGACGACTGCTTCTTGAACAGTGCGCTCAGCGCTGAAGAGGCTCTGAAAGTACTCCGACCAGCGGTTCAAGATGGAGGTATTATCTGTGAGGAGTGCCTGACCATCAGCGCTTCGCAAGGGACTTTGTACCAGGTGTCTGGGGCCATACACTGCTTTCAGTGCTTCGTAGAAGCCCCTGTAGTCACCATTGTTAGCGCAAAGCTGGGTCCTCTGTGCAAGTCTGGTCCACCACTCATTCTGGAGATCTCTGAGCTTGCGCTGGAGACTGCTGCAGACGAGGCGGAAGGCAGACTTCTTCACAGGGCAGGAAGGCTGGGCTAGGTGGGCCTGATGGGCGGCTCTTTTTTTTGCTAGGTGTTCCTGGATCTCTACATCGTTCTCGTCAAACCAGTCTTTGTTCTTCTTTCTAGCGAAACCCAGGACTTCTGCAGACGATTTTGCAATAGCAGTTTTCAGTTGTTCCCAAAGTGTTTCAGGGGAGGAGTCTGCTGGGTCCGCTGTGTCTTTGAGCCTGCGCTGTAAATCTGTCTGAAAGTCAGCTTTCACGTCATCACGCTGAAGGCTGGCAACAACAGGCTTTTTCTTGGGGGGGCCCCCATTTCTTGGGTTTTGGCTTGACTTGGAGCCTGAGTTTGCAGCGGACAAGGCGGTGGTCAGTGTGGCACTCTGCGCTGGGCATCACTCTGGTGAGGAGGACGTCACTGCGGTCCCTCTGACGCACTAGGACATAGTCGATGAGGTGCCAGTGTTTGGAGCGTGGATGCATCCAGGTGGTCTTTCGACTGTCCTTTTGCTGAAAAGTAGTGTTGGTGATGACCAGTTGCTGCTCTGCACAGAACTCCAACAGTAGGCGGCCATTGTCATTGCAGTTCCCGACGCCATGCTTGCCAAGGACTCCTTTCCAGGCTTCAGAGTCCTGGCCCACTCTGGCGTTGAAGTCGCCAAGGATGATGACTTTGTCGTCTGCAGGGGTGCTCTGTATGAGGCTGCGCAGGTCAGTGTAAAACTTGTCCTTTTTAGCAGGCTCTGCCAGGAGGGTTGGGGAGTACACACTGAGAAGGGTGACGTGTTGCTGGTGTATCAGTGGGAGGCGCATAGACATGATGCGGTCTGGGTGACCCGTTGGTAGGTTTTCCAGCTTAGTTGCAATGGAGGTCTTGACCATGAAACCCACGCCTGAGAGCCGTCTTTCTGATTCAGGCCTGCCTGACCAGTAGAGGGTGTACCCAGCGCCAAGTTCTTGGAGGCTGCCTTCATCTGGAAAACGTACTTCACTGAGCGCAGCGATGTCGATGTTTAACCTCCGCAATTCATGGGCAATGAGGGCGGAGCGACGTTCAGGGCGTCCGCTGTCTGCTTTGTCGAGCATGGTTCGGATGTTCCGGTCGTGGTCGTCGTGAGAGTGGGTCCGTTATTCTTTGTTGTTTTTTGACCGCAGGAGCAGATGCCCGTTGACCGCAGCTAGCCAAATGGGGTTGCGAGGGGACGAGCTTTGGTTAGGCCACCTTTTCTAGGCCCCTCTCCGTGTGGAGCAAGCAGTGCTGTCCCTAGAGCAGGCTGCTTGGTCGTTCAGGGTGTGCCGAGTGATGTTGTCATCCCCAGGTCAACATCAGGCGACCAATATCCTGAACCGCCTGCATGCAGGTTTGAGACTGCGGCTTCCAGTGACATCTTTCACCTGCCGTTTCGCCCCTCGCCCGTCGCTACAGGACTTGGAATGGTCAGTGTCATGGTCCTAAAGCCTGCGCGGTGGAGCTTTTTGGTGGAGTGCAGTGTGCGCAGTACTGGCCCCACCCTTTAAACCCTTGGTTCGTCTGTCATGGCCTAGCCGCAAGCTGGGACGATGGCATCGAGGTCCTCGGGTCGTAGGTTTTATATCAGACTGTCCTGTTCCTAGTCTCTGACTCAAAAGCCTTCCCCGGAGACACGGGGGCTTTGATGTCAGGGGTTTCCTCCCTTAGCCTTTCCGCAGCCAAGCGGCCAGGCCTGCAAGGCAGCAGTGGACTCGTGGAGGGCGGGGTCGTCTAAGTCCTGTGCAGATGTGAACATCTGCCCACTGCCCATACCTGACATAAAGAACTTACAAATCGCAGGCTGAAGACATGAATGGTACAAAGCCTTTGGCTGATACATTCACTAAATCCAGATCAAAGAGATCACTGACAAGCGTGTAAGTCGAAAAGCTAATCCCAGCAAGGAAAGAAACACGGTTAGAAAGTAAAATAAAACACATTTATTAACTCATTCGAGACGTGCCGCCTCCGGAGTTGGCGCGTCTCCAATTAGATAAAGGTTCGAGTTAAAGCCGTTCTAAAAATTGGGCATAAAAAAAGAATATTTATAAGTTCGTTGGTGAGATGTAAAACTGTTTGTACTTGTTTTTAGGTCCATTTTGAAACAAAGAGGATTGAAACCCGGACATTTAATAAAACTGTGTCGTACTTGTTCTTTCTAAGCGCGTTTATTCTTCTTCTTTTTTTCTTTTGCTTTTGAAATTTTCTCTGATACATTTACCGTTATATGGGCCCAAAGTAATGTTAAAATGATTACAATACATTGAATTGCTTGTCATTTAGGAATCACGGCATCGAACCTAGTAACTGTGCAGTATAAATTTCCTGTGTTATGTTTATAGACTTCCGCTGAGCGCCAGGTGATCCAGTACCACTACAACACGTGGCCAGATCACGGGGTTCCCCAGGCGGCGGCTCTGGTGGATTTCTGGCGATACGTCAAGGCGCGAGGTGATCCTACAGTCCCTCTTCTGGTACACTGCAGGTATATGTCATAAGGACTTGTTTATACTGAGTTAATGATCTCTTGCACACCTCCTTTCTCGCGCCTTTGAGCGGAAACGCTGTATCACACACGTGTCATACAACCTCTCGCCCATTTAGAATAAAGACGGAGCACGAGCACCTGCTCAATAGCATGAGCAGCAAAAATGGCGTCGCCCGAAAGCCTTTGCGCATTTGGATTATCATCTTCACTTCAGTACATCGTTATTCGCATGACACCGTGTACGCAATGATAATTGTGTGATATAAGCCGTGTATGTAAGTCACCGTGGAAATAACAGTGTGGTGATGCAGTGTCCACGATGACCTCATTTGCTCCTCGCGCAGTGCAGTGTAATTTTGTTCCGCATAACTATGTGGGTTCAAAAAGTCATAATTAATTTCCTAGCGGAGTAACACATTTCCGTTCTTACACTTTTGTGATCATCGCCACCTAGATTAAGTAATACTATGTCAGTACCATAAAATGTCCGTGTTTTCAAGATTTGTCAAATATTTATTTTGTTGGGAAACTAGCTATAGTATTAGTTGTTTTGTTTGTTTTTTTAAATCTGCGTAAAAATAGGTTTATGTTCACATCTAGACGTCGGTTGAATACACAAGTGGCTTTAGCAGCGAGTCTAATCACGACAGTCCAGATGTGTTCACACGTCATAATGTTTCCGCTGAAAAAAAATAACGAATTCGTCTCGAGTCACAACTACAGTTCTGTAACTAAGAGCAGAGATTTCTGAAATTGATTTCCTTCTGAGACTCACGCTTTTGTGCAGACCCAATGCTCACAAGGCCATCTGAGCGACGACGGCCGCCGTTGGCCCGCGCACCGCCGCGCGCGGGACAACTGCCGCCGACGTCGCCCTGATGACAATTGCGCGCTGTGAATGTCCCCTTACTGAAAAAAAGTTTTTAAAAAAACGAAGCGAGTTGAGGAACACATAGTTCCAAGGCACTTGATCTGACGTCATACCAGCTAGTCTAAACAAGTTTACGATTCGAGTGTATTCACAAAGAGATACAAGTCTCTCTGGTGACCTCTCGTCGCCGTCTCAAAGGTGAAAGTGGTCAAACGCATTCCATGAAAACTGAGTTTTTATTTTAACTTACCTTCATTCTGTCCTCTGAAACTATTGCATTGACTTCTTCGTTTCTTGTGAGTTAACTCATTCAGGCCTGACGCACTATAGCAGGAGATAGATCGACTATAATAATTCAAGGGTAGTGCCAGATTAGCTTGGCGCCTGTCGGCGCCCAGCTAATCTTTCACTGCGCTTGAATTATCATGGTCGATCCATCTCTGCAAGTGGTGCATAGTCATTATATGACAACTCCAAAAGTTGGGAAATACGGCCGTCGGGCTGAATGAGTTAAGATGAAACGGTATGGGATTGTTAGTGCTAATGTGTTTATCATTACAGTGCTGGAGTGGGTCGCACCGGGACCTTCATCGCGCTGGACATCGCCAGTGAACGTGAAGCCGTGGGCCGTGAGGTGAATGTGAAGGTTATCGTCACTGAGCTCAGAGAACAGCGGTGCATCATGGTGCAGAGTGAGGTAGGGCCCCTTCATGTTGATCGTGATTAATTTTTATGTATTTAGCATGTAGGCGTTTAAAATGAAAGACTTGTGAATGCCGAAAGAGATGATTTCCAGCAGAGAATAATAAGATATACGTAACGTTGGCCCTTTCTGAAAATGTTGTCGCGGTGGACATATGGTAAAAAAATATAATCGGATTAAGTCAGTTTTATTTAAACAATTAGTCTCTTTTAAAAAAAAATCACATCATTACTACGAAATTAATTTGATAACCCGTTCTGGGTGATTTATGCATAAAAATTATTTTATTCTTTTTGCAATTACGTTTTCTTTAACAATCAATGACGTTGTTGCGGTGGACGTATTTTTAAATCACACAATAATCTTTGTTCGATTACCATTTTTTTGCACACACAGAAATGTTTTTCAAACAGTCATTGTCCATAGGCGACATAAGATAATTACAGATATGCTCCTGTAATACCGTTTCATAACGGACCATGCTTGTTACCCTGGACATACTAATGGGCATACATATGAAAATCATCTATAGATAAGTCCTCTTGACGAAAATGTGAGAAAAGTAATTGTTCCAACAACAGTGTTTTCAAAGCGGAATCACAAACAAAAATAATTTCGAGTTGTTATGCAGTTTTTTTTGCGCACACACACACACACACACACACACACACACACACACACACACACACACACACACAAACACACACATTCACCTGTTCAAGAATGTTGGCACCACACACTCCAAATATAGATCCAGGCGACAGTGAACTAATGTGAATAGGAAGAAAGTATCCATATACACCAAGTAGTAAAGGAGTTACGCTTTTATTTTCACTTACTCAGATTTTCGCCCTCTCAGCGAGTTCTTCATCAGGGGAATGCCCAGGTAAGTACTAAGTAAGCTACTAAGTAACTAGGTAACTTTGTTACCTGTTACCTGGGCGTTCCCTTGATGAAGCCTTCGAGTGTGTGTGTGTGTGTGTGTGTGTGTGTGTGTGTGTGTGTGTGTGTGTGTGTGTGTGTGTGCGTGCGTGTATGTGTGTATGTGTGTGTGTGTTCACGTTTCATATACGTATATTGTACAGATAATCTCGATTTTCCCTTCATGTCGAGATTAGCTACAAGCCGTAAGGTTCAAAATCCGAGACCAGAACACGTTACTCGTCAAAGGGTAGGTAAGTTCAGATTTTGTACGTTACGGACTAGCTGACAGAAAAGTGCGTATTTTGCCACAGGCCCAGTACAAGTTCCTGCACGAGGTGATCCTGGAGGCCCACACCAGCAGAAACACGCGGATCCGTGTGGACAAGTTTGAAGAAATCTTCCCTGTCACCATCTCTGTTGACAAACCCGACGAGCGCATCGACGGGGAATTCAAGGTAGTGTGCTAGTCAAAATTGTCGTGTCAGTATGGCATGACTGTTGTCGTGATTGCGATACATCATCCAGTTCGGTGAGCGGTTTGTGGGACGGAGGTCAGAGGTGAAAGTGCTGGATATCGAAATCCGACGTATAAAACAATTACGATATCCTGTCATGATTTACGTCATATAGGTAATGAAGGAAAGAAAAGCAAGAAAAAGGGAACTGTTTCTCTGTAGTGAGGTTGCGTTTGCAACGAACGACTTCCCAAGAGGGCACGAGAGCGCAGTAACGTCGGATAACTAGCTTGTGCCGTAAGCATTGACACCAATCCAACATCTCCAAGAGGCATAGAGCCCGGAGGCTCATGAGGATCTATACCTCTTGGAGATTTTTGGAGTGCTGCCTTGGCTTATCAAAGACAGCTGTTTGGCTCTTGATCGTTGTTGGGAATCGTTCTTTGCAAACGAAAACTCACTTTTGCATTAAGGTAAAACAAATATACAATATACGTAAGTGGCATCAATGGTAATCCGAATCGATGAGCTACAGACATCTTTTTCTGACGATTTCTCGTTGTCATATTGGAGTGTGAACTACTTCTCGCTTTAGTGAGCAGTGGATTATGACATCACACCATTGCAACTTGTTGATATTCTTGTAATCATTGCTGTTAGACAGAGTTCTTGTTATTATCATACACGTATTTCTCATTCCTGCAATGTTGGGCACACGACTGCCTCCCTCTTCTGTGATTTACGACAAACGCTGCCCACTTTATGAGCTTTTGGATTCAAGAAGGTTTATGGAGAAATTGAAAAGCACTTTATTATTTCATTTATGTTATCAGATGCTGCACAAGATGGGCAAACACGCTCCAAAACCCAAACACACCATGGCCCAGATGGAAGAAAACAGGAACAAGAACAGGAACCAGGAAACGCTACCAGGTAAATCACAGTTTGATCGACTCCCTGACACCTACATTGCGCAGTGAATGGACTTGGTATCTCTTAGACCGTCGCAGGTTCACAGGACACACACTAGGCAAGCAAGAGGCACGGATCCTCATAAGCCCCCGCAGTTGCGGGGGCTCATGAGGATCTATGCCTCTTGCACTTGGATGCTTTTTATCTGTGTTCCGGCAGTGAAGAGGTTACTATGCGGAGACCACGAAAAGTGCTTGTGTTTGGGGTTGTGACGGGGTAGTTGATGAATTTGGATGTTGTTTGCTTGGAAGCGTGGAAGGGTCTAAGTATGCAGAAAGAAGGAAACGTGCGGGGCAGAGGGGGGGGGGGGGGCGGGAAAGGGGGGGGGAGAGTGTTGGCCTGTGGGGGGGGGGGAGGTGCGGGAGGAGTGGGAAGGAGGAGGCAGAGAGAGTGAGAGAGTATCGACCAAGCCTGGTTCGCAGATCTTTCTCCATGCATTTACATAATTTCAGTTTGTCACAAATCAATACCGCCCTGACTCCCCACACTGCACGAGCTGTGGCAATCATCTTCATATCTTCTGCAACGGCAGGTTTGAAGAAAGTTTTATTGTTTTTTTTTTTAATTCAATTTTGAAACTCTACAGCATAGATTAACTGCATGGTATGTTATGTTTTCATTTCAGACGATAATCACCTGGCCTACCTGACAGTGCACATGAAGGGCAGAAACCAATACATCAACGCTGTCCACATGTCGGTATGTGCATTAGGTTGCACAGCCTCTGTCTCTCGCTTTACAGAAGGAAATCATCAAATCAAGTATGGAATTAGCGCGAATACATAATATGGTCACGATGCAATACTCAAGTCCCACAAAGCGGTCACAGAGCTCGGCGATGTGTCGGATGACAACAGTTATTTCCCTTGGTCCGTTGTGCATAATCATACGGAAGCGAATAGAGGGAAGTAATCATAGTAAGCGAATGGTTCTTAGAGCACAGGAGGGTGATTTGTTAAGAGCATAAAGGGAGTGTTAGGGCACAACTGATGTCAGCGTTATCATATCATTGTCGAGCGCCTGTAAATACAGTATCGCATGGGGACAAGATAGCGTTTAACCCATTCAGCCCTGACGCACTACAGCAGGAGATGGGTCGGCCATGATAATTCAAGGGTAGTGGCAGATTAGCTTGGCGCCGACAGGCGCCAAGCTAATTCGGCACTACCCTTCAATTATCATGGTCGAGCCATCTTGTGCAACAGGTGTATAGTCGTTAGATCACGCCTCCAAAATTTGGGAAATACGTGCGTCGGGCTGATTGAGTTAATGGATAAATAAAAAGTTAATGGATGGGTGGGTGGGTGGGTAGGTGGGTATGTGGGTGGATGAGTACTGGTATCAAACGGGAGACATGTATACCATTTCCCTAAACCTTCTTGTCCCTCACTGCCACCCAGTCGTTCCTACACCGCTATGGCCTGTTGCTGACCCAGCTGCCCATCCCCAACAACACGATGGTCGACTTCTGGCGCATGGTGGACGGATGTGACGTCAAAACTGTCGTGTCACTCGGATCAGAAGACGAACAAGACACAGTCAAGGTACCGAGAACGTAAATAAAGACATTTGCCTAGAAAACGTAAATGGCATTTCCGCCTGCACCTTAGCAATTTCACGATGCATGTACTAGGGGACGAATGCTTGCTGAAGTGTGCATTTTCACTGATGAAGTCATGACGTCTGTTAATTGAAAAATCTTTGACAGCAGATAAATGATGATTGTTTTACTTGCGCCTGCGGTGGAAATGCGGTTAAAACCTTAAAAACGGGGCCTTCGGGTGTTTTGTAGAAAAAGATTTCCATTATGTTTGCAGTTTCCTGTAATTTTTGTTAATGCCATTTCTTTAACTTATTCTGCCCGCGTCACACCACAGCAAGATACGGCTCGACCATGATAGTTCAAGGGTGGTGGCAGAATAGCTTGGCGCCTATAGGCGACAAGCTATTCTGCCACCGCCCTTGAACTATCATTTTCGCTCTGTCTCCTGAATTGTAATGCAGTCCTCAGTGGATAACTCCAACATGTGGGTATTTTGTACCACAGGCACAATGAGTTAATATAACCAACAAAGAAGAAACACGCGTTGAAAAGAAGATTACAGTGCATTTTACTCTTTTGTGCTCGCCCTTTAAACACGTGTTCTTTTTGTTGTTTCTTATTTTTTGCATACTGCACCCTTGGCAGTAACATTTTGGTCTTAATTCGGTCCTTTCTTTAGTCAGTGAAGCAGCTACAAAACAACACATATCGACTGTCAGTAGACCTTCCACCGATGTCAGGACTTTTCTAGACGGTCTAAACGCGTTAAACAGACAAAATGCCAGTATTATTATTATTATTATTATTATTATTATTATTATTATTATTATTATTATTATTATTATTATTATTATTATTATTATTATTATTATTATTATTATTATTTCTACTGCAGGAGTTCTGTCAGTACTGGCCCCTGACCGCTGGCGAAGTTCTAGACTCAGACCATTACTTAATAACACTGACTTCCTACAGCAAACTGAACCGTCATCTGCTAACCTATGGGTTGACACTGAGAACCAAGGTGAATTATATATAGAATTTTCAACATTACTGCCTCCTTACTCTACAAGATAAATCACTAGTTTGACATATGAAATTCGCGTTCTAACGTGTATTGTATATGTAACCAGCTAAGCACGGGTGATTTATTTTGCGTAATGGCATTGTCAGTTACAAGCTAATTTATATATGCAAAGCACATACCTCAGATTTCAGGTCCTGTCGGGGGACCGAGTTGCTCACAGAGGGTGATCAGACATGTTCGCATTTATTTCTTTTGATGTCATTCTTGTACAAAGTCATGTTTCTTTCATTGTTCCAATATGCGACAGCTTTCTTGGATTTGTCACCTGCAGTAACGTGAGATTTATGTCTAATTTGCAAATTACGATTGTAAACCAATTTTGTCATAAATGTGTATACATTTCAGTAGTCGCATTGATAGGCATAGGATGCTTGACTTGAGCTTATAATTCTTGTCAACCCAAAATACCCACTTTCTGCAGACGGAAAACAAAGAGCACCAAGTGCAGCTGTATCACTACAAGGCGTGGGCGGGCGAGGTGCCTGACGATACAGCCAGTTTACTGCAGCTTGTCGACACCATCAAGGCGCGCGCTGAGGACGATGTGACGTCACCCATCGTCATACAGTGCATGTGAGTTTGCAATCAATAATATTGCTCTATATGCTAAACCGTATGTCGCCATTGTCACAATATTTTACTCACAGGAGACTCATATTTTGATTATTCGACATACGCTTTAATCGCATCGATCCTATGAGAAAATCATGTGACGAGTGATTCTTGTACTATTATGGTTAATCCATTTCTTGGGTGTGCTTTAAAAAAATGTTTATTTCACACCGCCACCGAAAACTTGCTTCCGGTCACCTTTTCCCTGGTACAATATCGGGGTTGTTTTCAGAGCTCGTCCATGTGTTTTCAAATAATTAATCTGACTTTGCTTACTATATTGCTAACATGTTTTGGTTCACATTTTAGAGACGGTGCGGCAAGGAGCGGCCTGTTTTGTGGCGTCTATAACATCATCACCCGAGTGACGCATGATGACGAGATTGACGTGTACCTGACGGCACGGCACGTGCAGACTGTCAGACCGCAAGCAGTAGCCACGGAGGTAACGCTGTCATTAGCTTAACCCATTCAGGCCTGACGCAATACAGCAGGAGATGGGTCGACCTTGATAATTTAAAGGTAGCGCCAGATTAGCTTTAGGTCTGTCGGTGCCATGCTAATCTGGCACTGCCCTTAAATTATCATGGTCGATCCATCTCCTGCAACTGGTGCATAGTCATTAGATAACGCCTCCACAATTTTGGAAATACGTGCGTCGGGCTGAATGAGTTAAATAGTTGTCACACCATTTCTACCTGCCTCACATTGGCATGCGTCGATCTGGTGTGAAGATAATTCTAGTGTTTTGTCCCTCTCACGCAAAACGACCTTACCAAGTGACCACGGTGCGATCTGGTGTGAGGGTCTTTCTAGTTTCAACGACGCCAGTGTATTCTGGGAGGATCTTGTGAAAGAGATGATCTTGGTGTGTAACACCGGACAATATCACGTATGTTATACTACAGCTTTTGTACTGTACTTTACATATACTCTCATTTGTACTATGATTTACATACCATATAAAGGGTCTTTGCCGGGAGAAACAATGTTTAACCCATTACGTCCTGAGGCTGGTTTTGTAAAATTTGCTTATTGCCCTATGAAGGCTACATTACAGATTTGGAGATAGATCAACTGTTTTAGTTCAAGGGTGGTGCCAGAATAGCTTGGCGCCTCAGGCGCCAAGCTATTCTGGTACCACCCTTGAACTATCGGTCAATGTATTTCAAGCAATGTGTGTGTCAGATTGAAAAGGGTAAAACACTGCAAAGAGAAACGTTGCAAGGTTTGGCCTTCTCCCTAAAATACCCAAACATTAAGTTGTATTTGAGAGTTTTCGTCCCATTGTGCCCGACCGTATTAGAAGTTTCAAGTGTTTTGACTTTATCTCTTGCCTTTACATATTTCTATTTATTTGATTTTCTTTCTTTTTTTCCCGTTTCAGAAGCAGTACCGTTTCCTCTACCAAGTTGCCCAGGAATACACTCGCCAACACAACGTCTACCAAAATACAGGCGTTGCATGAACTGTTTTAGAGACGCATGTTATTAAGACAGGCGGGTCTAATAACCTGCAATATGTCTCGTGTAAAACATGGCGGGACGACTGTACTGTTTCCTAGAGCGCCTTAGAAAAAAAAAAAAAACACGATGGGATCGGAACCACGCCCACAACGGCCTTCTATCTGAGCCTGTACATGAATTGTCACACTTTTAGCTGAATGTGCAAGCAGTCATAAGAAGACATACGGGATATGTCCCAAGATGAGAAGTATATCATATTTATTATTTATGCCCCAGGACTAAAATCTACAAATCTGAAGCTGCCCTCAGAAGAACTGTAATACAATTCTAGAGACAGATCGAGTATAATAGTTCAAGGGTGGTGCCAGAATAGCTTGGCGCCTAAGGGCAGACTGACTGACCGCCTATGGGTGCCAAGCTATTCTGGCACCACTCTTGAACTATCATGCTCGATCCATGTTTTGCTGTGGTGTGTCTAGGCTGAATGAGTTAAGCACATATTCATTAGATTCAGCCTGCCCGTTACATCTTCAAGAAGAATTGCTTATCCGTGTTTCTGTTGGTACAGCCGCCAAACAAGTCACGTTTAAGGAGTCAGAGACAGACATTGTTCGGAATAAGTAATTCTTGTTATGCTAATGTTCGTTTTTGATTCCTCGTCGGGATTTCATCATGTTTATGAGAAAATGGAGTTTGGCTATTGCATTACGTGATAGGCGTTTTTTGTTTGGATTCGATTACCCCTCGCTCCCCGTATTGCCTAACAATATATGTGGGATGTATAAATAGTGTATCACAATATTATATTAAACAATGTGATTCTTTTGTGCGTATATGCATTTAAACCTTTTTTAACATTTCTTTTTGTGATGGACACTTCCAGTTTTTGGCTCACGTGCGATAGCAAAAGTGGGTATGTAATGGACCATCCGTCGTGCGTCCGGCGTCTGTCGTTCGTGGTAAACTTTAACGTTGGCATTTTCTCGGAGACTATTCAAATAACAGACTTCAAACTTGGCCCAAATTACTTTGCGGAAAACCCTTTCTAAGATTATCAATTTTAGTGACCTTTCTCTAAGGTCAAGGTCACAGGGGTTTCTAAAAGAGGTGAACAATAGCCATATTTTGACACAAATTGTTTCTCCTCAAATACTATTTTCAACTTCAAACCCAAACATAGTACAGAGATGCCTGACGTTAAGACCTATCTACATATACTAATTTGGATGACCCCTCGGAAAGTTCAATAGTCACGGGAGGTCGACAATTGTGTAAAAAATGTCCCCTTTTTTTTTTTTTTTTTTTTTTTTTTATAGAATTGTAGTTTTTATCAAAGCTGTCGCCAAATTTTAAGTCAGATTTGGCACAAAGGTAGATGATGATACGACCTTATTATGCAAATTAATTTTCGGGTCCTTTTGGAAAGATCAACGGCCATAGGGAATCCAGAAAGGGCTCATAAATAACCATATTCTGACAAAAACAGTGTTTTTCTGAAATGCTTTATTTTTTACTTTAAAACTAAACTTGGCATAGAGATACCTAATGATAAGGCCTAACTATGCCTACTTATTTGGATGACCACACGGAACTGTCAAAGATCACAGAAGGTTGGCAAGTGCGTAAAACAAATACGTTTTTGTATCTTTATAGAATTGTAGTATTTATCAAAGTTTTTGCAACCTTTTCGATAAAATTTGGCATTAAGGTAGCTGATTTTAACACCTTTTTATGCATATTCATTTATTCCACTCCACACAGAGGTCAAGGGTAACGGAGGGTTAACAAATTTGTGAAAAATGGCCAACCCTTTACTTATGTTAAGACACTTTAACACTTGCTCATTTCAGTGACTTTTTGGAAAGATCAAGGTCACAAATGTCACACATCTTAGGTGGTCATACATGTGAGCCATAAAGGCTTTGCCTTTCTTTCCTTTTTTATCCCTTTTTCTTTGTTTACAGTGGCGAGACTGGTGTGTGTGCGTGTAGGGGCGGGGGCGGGGAGGTGGGGGCCTGTAAAGGGGGGGGGGGGCGGAGAAGTGTACGGATGGAGGTGACGTTCAATGACAATTAGCCTTAGCTCACGTCTTAGTATTCTGTACACTATTGTTGCTGATTAATTGCGCTATGTTTGTTTAGTGGCTTATTTCATATGCTATTTTTGTTCTTTATTTTAGCCAATTGTTTTTATTTCCCGTGTTTGAATGTCATACTAGAGCTAAGTTTATTTGCTGGATGACCCTCTGCGTTCAATGGATCAATGCACCTTTTTCCGTTTTCTTTTTTTTTTAATATCAGGTGACATTTTATTTTGCTCTATAAAGTTACCGTTGTTGAGTAACAAAGTCCCTTCTATATTAGAGCTGTCCTCGATGCCAGGAGTCTCTACCTTTTGTCTTTGACCTGATTTTGATGTTGACATATCTCCCATTGAACAATATGAAGATATCATCCCAAAGTCGACCATAAAATTATTGTTTGGAGCTCGCAACATTTTTTTTCTTGTAGGAACATTCACAGTTGTTCATATTTTTAAGTTTATTTTTCTTATCCATTTTCTTTCTCTGTAAGCCAGCCTCTGATCAATACACACGCCGGCACACACAAATAAAGACGGACACAGAGCGCTTCCCGCCATTAGTACGCTCTGTGGGCTGAAGCAGCAACAGAATTTCTGAAGAAGTATAGCTTGTACAAAAAGTGTATCACATCGCACACTATTCGAAGCAATGGCCTTTTTTTCGGCCATCCGTATACACAAAACTAGTTGACGTTTGGTCTGGATTTTGTCATTAATTTGCGTTTGTGTATTTCGAGTAAGTTGTTGCTTTATTTGCCAGGTAGTACTCTCGTCAGCGGACCAGACCTGACCACTTTTATGTGGATTTTTGTTTCGTTAAAAGGTGATGATCTTCTTCACTCTGTTAGAGTGTTGGTCGCCATTAATTTTAGCTTTCATTTTGTAATTTTGTTGGCTTCACTGGATGTCGGCTGTGTGTCAGAGTCTGCCGCCCGGCAGGCTGGTGGTCTGTTTAGGCACACGTTCATTGCGCGTACTGCAGAGTCCGACTGCGCTCTTTGCTGGCTCCGCTTGCGATAAGACTGAGAGGTTCACGTCCAGTGTGGTTTTGTATCTTGTTACTTCAGTTGTCAGAGGTTTAGGCCTGCCCGCCTTTGACGTCATAGACATGCTATTAAATTTGTTCCCACCGCGACCCATCCTAAATAGTAACTTCTATAATTAGAAGGGACTTAAAAACGTGGCACGAACCGTTCCCATAAAATTCCTTCTATAATATGCGCTTATACATGCATTTTCGCGCTTTTAGCAAAATAATAACTATCAAGATAAACGGGGGCTAGGTATGCCTGCGAGTCATGGACCCTCACAGCAGACCTTGAAAGGAGGATACAAGCCACTGAAATGAGATGTTTTCGAAGGCTGCTTGGCGTTTCATACAGAGATCACATCACAAACGAGGAAGTGGGAAGTAGAATCAGGCAAGCCATCGGGCCCTATGATGACTTATTAGCCATTGTGAGAAAACGCAAACTGAAGTGGTATGGGCATGTCACGCGTTCAGCAGGGCTTGACAAAACAATCCTGCAAGGCACTGTGCAAGGTGGACGAAGGAGAGGAAGACAGAGGAAAAGATGGGAGGACAATATCTCAGAGTGGACAGGACTGAAGATGGGCGATACGCCGAGAATGGCAGAGAACAGAGAGGAATGGAAGGAGCTGGTTGCCAAGTCATCAGTGGTGCCCCAACGGTCGGCAAGACTACGGGAAATAGATCGATGGGTCCCCAAAACAGAAGTATGTCAGATTTTCTTTTTTGAAGTGCGTATTCATTAGCTTAAGTCTACAATTTACATGTTCAAGAAGAATTTGTTATTCCGAACACTTTCTCTCACTGACTTCCTGAACTTTTAAATCCTTTTGGTATCCCCTTGTTGTACAACCGCCAAACCCGTGAAACATTTTAAAAGTTTAAGGAGTCAAGGACAAATTCTTGAAAATAAGTACGTTGTGTTATGCAATTGTTAGTTTTGGATACCTCCTCGAGATTTCATCATGTTCATGAGGAAATTCAGTTTTGGCTTTTGTATTGTATTATGCAGGTTTTTTTTTTTTCGTAGGATCTAATACCCCACCCGACTCTTATTGTCTAAACCTATTGTGAGACGAATAACAAGTATATAGCAATATTACATTAAGCGGCTTGAGCCTTTACTGTGTGCGTGCCTAAACACCTCCTTCTTTTAAATTTGCTTTCAGTGGTGGAGGCTTCCTAGTTTATTAGGGGCGAGTGTGGGAGGAGTGTATGGACGGAGAGGGCATATAATGACACGTAACTTTAGCTCGCATTTCTTAACATTCTGTACACGATTAATGCTGTTTAAGTGCTTTGTGTATGTTTAATGGATTATTACATCTATTATTTTAATTCATTATCGTAACTAATTCTTTGAATTTTTCAGTATTTTAATGATATAATTATCATGTCTGTTATGTGGAATAGATGTATTCAGTCGACGATGCTTAAGTCCGCCATGCAGGGGGATTTCTTTTTCGTTTTTATTTTTCGTTTCGTCCGTGAATTTTTCACAGTAGTGGTCGACCTAAGCTGGATATTTTTTTCAACGCAGAAAAATTATGTTCAAAACACATAACATTCTTCTTTTTTTAAAAAAAGATCTAAAACAGTCATGTTGAAACAGAAACAAAAGAACCGATAGAAAGTTTTTGGACAAAATCACATGGGAGTTAACTGTCATCTAAAATAAAATGAGAGAGAAAGATTAACTCATTCAGCCCTGACGCACTACAGCAGGAGATGGGTCGAACCATGATAATTAAAGGGTAGTGCCAGATTATCCTGGCGCCTGTCGGCGCCAAGCTAATCTGGCACTGCCCTTGAATTATCATGGTCGATCCATCTCCTGCAACTGGTGCATAGTCCTTAGATGACGTTTCCGAAATCTGGGAAATTCGGCCGTCGTGACATTCCCAGGGACATCGGCAACGACACGTCTGAAAGCAACTATGCGGGTCCAAGTCTGAGGATGGGAGAGTGGCTGCGGCTGCATTGTCCTCTCGCCATCCTAGACGCCCATTTAAGCTCCGCCTCCCTGACCATTCCTCTGTATTTAGTGCAGAACTTCAGGCAACTCTGCTGGCACTCAAGCATGCCTATCACTCTCGGGAAAGGAACTTCCTGATTCTGTCTGACTCTCTTTCTGCCCTGCAGACCCTTCAGGGCGCGGGAACAGACCACCCACTACTGGTGCAGATTAGAGAGCTCAACGCAGACTTGATGAAGGAATATTATGACATCATTTTTATGTGGGTTCCGGGCCATGTGGGCATCAAAGGCAACAGAATCGCAGATTCTGCTGCCAACAGTGCGCGCTGTGACCCTGTCCCTGACACACGGACTGTTTATAGTTATTTTAAACCTGTGATTAGTGCGCACATAGCCCGCGAGAGGCAGTCCGAGTGGGACAAAGACAAAGGGAACAAGCTGCATGAAGCTCTTCCTACGGTGTCCGAAAGTCTACCTTTCCGCTGCGGCAGCCGCTGTGAGGAGACTGTCCTTACTCGGCTCCACATCGGGCACACGATGTTACGCACTCTTACTTACTTACACAGGATGAACGTCCATGGTGTTTTGCCTGACGAGCAGTTTTCTGTTCGAAACTTTTTGCTGTATTGTGCCGATCTAATTGACACGAGATATAAACACTTCACAGCAGACTCCTTGAAGGTTTTGTTCCGGGATGTTCCCCCGGACAAAATCATCAATTTCTTGAGAGAATGCAATATTTTTTACAAGATCTGAGCATTCATAGACTGTGAATTTCTTTATTTTGCCCTTTTTGAGAGTCTGTATATATTTCTTTTAAAGACTTTTGCGGCATTTTAGCATGACATATTTTTAGATATATTTACATCTTGTCTTAAGACCTTGCTTTTAGTCTGGCTGACCAGATTTTTACCCATCCCGCCGTGAGATGGCCTTAGTCGCCTGCTCGGCGTTAAACCCAAATAACTAAATAACTAATTCTCCTGTTGCAGTTTATTCAAATCCACGACTCACAAGACTCGCACCCAAATGAACAACTTTGAAGGTTGTATGCTATTGTACTTTGTGTTTTGTTCCGGGTTATGTTGGTAAATATATTATGACGAGTGTGGCAAGTTTTGAAAATCTCACTTGGATGGTTTATTACGTCACCAAGGACCTTACAATCACGAGGAAATATCGTGTTGTAGATGTCTCTTCTAAGCGTGTTTCTTTCTTCTCTGTGATATTCTTTGCATTTCACACTCTTGTCAGTCAGCTGTTTGGTCGGGATGTCTTCCTGTCACGTGACATGCAAAGTGCAACGTGGGGCATCTTCAGAGGACACGGCTGAAGAGCAACTAGTTTGCAATGTCACTGGGTTAATATGAATGTAAATGAGTCATTTTACGCCTTGGTCTACTATAAGTATGTCAAAAACACCCAAATAGTTCAGATGACTTACACACACGAAAAAAAAACAAAAAAAAAACTCTGTAGGCAAAGGTCATCGGGCACACGATGGCCGCAGTGTGCACCCGCACGGCATACTGCAGCCGTCGTTTGCCTTAAATCGTTTTGCTACTTCGGCAGGTCCTCATGTTTAGAGTAGTGGTCATTTTTACCCGATGAATGGCTGTGGGAGAGCTTGTTATCTCTATATGAATTTTTGAAGCATGGTAAATGGCTTGAAATTAATTCACATTTCAGAGAATCCTATTTCTTACAAAACTGATTTTAACCGGAAGTTCTGGTTTTCTAGCGGTTATATTTATTCCAATGTATTTCGAGTTATGCAGCACTATCAGCAGTGCACACACGATGTTTGTCAACATTTCTCACAGGAAACTCGCTCGTCACATTGTGTCCAGTTTTAGCTTTGTGTGTTTTTTCCATTGCTTAATTAACCTCTTCTCTGCCAATGAACGTACATTGTGTTTTGGAAACCATTGTCAAGTCAACGGTAAAGGGCCCTTGCCGTCCAAGGAATACGGATACAAATTGCTTTCAGCAAGAGGCATAGATCCTCATGAGCCCCCGCAGTTGCGGGGGCTCATGCGGATCTATACCTCTTGCATTTTTCGGTTGTGCAATTTTTCTCGACAGGCAAGGGGTTAAACAAGCAGATATTGGCGAGTTCAAACTTTTTGTTAAACGATAGCAAAGGCAGAAAGCTCACTATGTAAAATGAACAACGAACATAATTATTGTTGCTCTCTACTGACACATACCTGTCAGACACTTGTCGCGTTGCTTTTGCTTGCCAGTATACATGCCTGCTGGAATTACATGTACTGTATGAGTTTTTTTGTTTTGTTTTTTTAAGTCAGCTTTGTCTTGTAACATACGTCGAAAAACGGGTGAAATGTTTTAATATTGGAAAAATATATTAACTTATTCAAGACGTGCCGCCTCCGGATACGCGGCATAAGCCGCGTATCCGGAAGTGGCACTTCTCGAATACGTTAAAGAGATTCTACTGAAAGTATGAAAAGTTTTGTAACTGAACTAAGAAAGCCAAGCGCCGGCCCGACGAGGACAATACAAAAATCTTTTCCCAAGTGAGTAACAGATTCTTGGCACGACCCTGGCCGCAGTTGGAACATCTGTCCGCGTCAGTCCGAGGACCTTTGGTAATCCTCGTCATTCCAGAGAGAGGTTCTGTCTTCGCTGTCTATTGTATTACTATTGATCGTTGTACGTGTTTGGCACACTATCATTTGTGGTCTGATACTTTTTAAAGAGATTTTTCCAGTTGTGATAACAATAAAACAGAGTAACCCCAAGTCCGTTTTGACTTTTTGTTTTTGATTTTACCTGTAATAGTTCTTAGAGATAAAGCTGCAGAATTTATAACATCAAATCGTACTACACGCGCGCGCACGCACACACGCACGCACACACACACGCACGCATGCACGCACGCAATAAATAAATAAATAATGTCGCGAAGGAAAATGACGTCGAATGGGTAAAAAAGAAAGAAAGGTAGAAAAGGAAAGAACAATACCTCATTATCGGCATTTTTCAGCCTCTATTAACTGATCTCCTTAAAAATACACACACGCACGCTCGATCACACACACACACACACACACACACACACACACACACACACACACACACACACACACACACGCAGTCAGACGTGTATCTGTGGATGGATGCGGATCTTTGACGTTGTATTTACACAGATGTCAAACACACGATCTGCGTTCAGTGTGACTCAGTGGGAAGGTTAACATTTACACAACAAACGGCTCCACGGCTGACAAGTAAAACAAAGTGAAAATTCGAAAAAGTCGGCAAACAATTTCTGCAGTGTAGAGGAGGACAGCATTGAGCGCCCGTTTTATTGTCAGAGCATTACGTAGTATAGGATTAATCCGTTCACTGCCTGCGGACGCGGATTGTGTTTTCCTTATTTACTGTAAATTCATCGTCCAACATCCCCGGCCGTCAAAGAAACATGAGCACAAATTGGTTTCAGCAAGAGGCATAGATCCTCATGAGCCCCCGCTACTGCGGTAAGTTAGTGCGACTGAGGGGCTCATGAGGATCTATGCCTCTTGTAGTTGGATGCTGTTCAGTTTTTCTCGCCAGTGAAGGGGTTAATACTCAAATAAATGAACGATGGTCTGTGATTTTGGAGCTTACGGTCAATGTCATATGCCAATAAAGTCCAAAATGAGAAACCTGCACATGGCATACGCTACTGCATGCTGGCATTGTATTTATTTTTACTGTTTCTCGACTGTGGCCTGTGGGTGAATTGGGCTGTGCTGCCCCAAACACGCCCAGAGCCAAAAGTAACTGGATACAACGAGAAACAGAGAAGAAAGCATGTATAAATGGACACGAAAAACAAAATAAAAAGAGCGTTTTGTCTTTGTGATTTCAAAGGTCTGTTATTTCTGCTCTGCTTACAAACAGGTTTATTTCTGGGTTTTGTTGTTGTTGTTGTTGTTGTTTTGTTATCCTTAAAGACGCAAAGTTCAGGATGATACATTGACAAAACATCAGCTTAACACATTCTGCCCCAGGACCGAAATCCCCAAAATTGGGAAGTTGCCTTCTGAAGGACTGTTTTACAATTCTATAGACAGATCAAGCATGATAGTTCAAGGCGCCAAGCTATTATGTCACCACCCTCGAACTATCATGCTCGATCCATGTCTTGCTGTGGTGTTTCGGGGCTGAATGAGTTAACCAATTTAGTCCCGACGCACTGCAGCGGCAGATAGACGGGCCATGACATTTCAAATGTAGTGCCAGATTAGCTTGCTTGTTTGTGATAAACGTATGTCTGGGTCGATCTCGTTGTCCGCCACAGTCCATTGTGACTCATTTCTATCGCAGGCTCATAAGGTGCACTCGTTAACCCCTTCACAGCCGGAATACAACACACAATGCGGCCCAGATGCAGGAGACATAGCACCTCATAAGCCCCCGCAGTTGCAGGGGCTCATGTGGTTTTATGCCTCTTGATAACCCGACGCTGTATCCTTGTTCCTTGGACGCAAGAGTTCTTAGGTGCTGACAGTCATAGTGGCGATTTTGGAAATACAGTCCGCCACCAGGTCAGTGTTATTTAGAATTGTGTAGGTTACATTTGTATGTTTTACACTCATCGTGTGTAGTTGCGTGAAAGAGTGTCAATTCTTCAGTAGAGACTTAGAACGACCAATTAATTTCGTTTCGTTTCGGTCCTACGATACAAAACCGGCTACGAGAGCCGCTAATGCGTCTTAGATGTCTGACGAAAGAAGTTTCTTTGGTGCAAGGGAGGTAACGGCCACGCGCTGTACTCGTAGCGGTATCGCTCAGCGGATACCACTATCGATTTCGGTCTACTTGAAGGCCAACAAACTAAACAAATAAATCATGTGTGCCTTCGCATACACAATAGAAATGAATTTTCAAGCATACCAAATAAATTTGCGATAGTTCGGATTCGTAAACAGCGACAGTCAACGTGAATAGAGGCAGCCGGCTCAAAGCGATGACAGTCATCTTGTAGACTTCGCAGCGAGTGAGCTGATAAAAATGGGTGCAGAAAAAAAGACATAAAAGCATGTTTTAGTGCTACATTAATGATAATTGTTGACAGAGTCCATTTCTAAAATGAGCCTCTAGCTTAAATCTTAAACGAAATGTTGTCAGATCAAACTGAGGGTCTTGAGTCATAATCGACCTGCGAAAGTCGTTTCGTGAGAACTGGCGAGTGACGAAGATAAATTTCCGACCGAAGTCGTATGCGTTTATAAGGTGGTACACACATTTTGATGACATCACTTACGAAACGGACTAGCAAAACGCAATTCGTTTGTCTTCTAAATCGCCCTAATAGCACACTACGTGTCTTGTGTTTTCACAGAGCATTTGTTGAAACAAATACAATACAATACAATACAATACAATGCAATGCAATGCAATGCAATGCAATGCAATGCAATGCAATGCAATACAATGCAATACGGTACAACACAAAACAATACAATACAATACAATACAAATCAATACAATACAATACAATATAATACGGTACAAAACAAAACAATACAATACAAAACAATACACTACAATACAATACAAAACAATACAATACAATACAATACAATACAACACAAAACAATACAATGCAATACAATACGGTACAACACAAAACAATACAATATAATACAAAACAATACAATACAATACAATACAATATAATACGGTACAAAACAAAACAATACAATACAATACAATACACTACAATACAATACAATACAAAACAATACAATACAATGCAATACAATAAATATTACTTTATTAATCACTCATTGGGAAATTCACTGTCTGAACGTTCAACACATGTCATCAGCATTCACTCATTGAAATAATTAAATAACCTATAACTCTCAGTTAAAGAGATGAGCTGTAACAGACGTACTGTTACGTTTGTAACACTCTTGGCATCAGAAACACTTATGGTGGATTCCCCCCTGTGCTTCTGTTGTCAGCAACGTTCCAGTGAACTACTGAAAGGGCTAGTACTAAAGAACACAAGAATGTTGACAGACACTATCTACTGATATTACTGTTGAAAAGGGTAACAACCTGAGTGACAAAATAGTTGACATGACGTGTTGTACTACTTTTGGGTACACGAAGTCTGCCTTTTAATTCGATTCGACTGCTGTCAAATTGATATCTAAGTGGATGTGTTTTGTTATCAAGAATGTCAGCCAGTTTGTTTGTAATCCGTCTTTTGTGCAGTGTGTGGAAAGTATCTTGTGCTCTAATAATCATCCCGTCTGCTTTCCGGATTACTTTGTTAAGACGATCTTGATCTATTTTATATAAAGTTCTACCCCACCACGTCAGTCGAAAAGTTAGAACGCTAACTATACTGGAGCAGTAAAACATCTGTAAAAGCTGAGTGCTTACATAAATGATCTGAGTTTTCGCAAACAGTAAAAACGTGTATGCCCTTTTTTTTAACAATAACCATGATTTGCGAGAGACGGAGATGGCAAGGATTTGTGTGCTGGCTTGCGATGTTGGATCTTAAGGTCCCAAATCGCAGACCAGCACACAATTTATGATGCCCCCGGATAATATCTCACACATGAACCGGATTTTTCTCACAGACAAGCACACAAGCACAGATCATCATGGGCCCATGTAGCCTCAACGACTCATAAAAGCTATGTATCAATAGTAGAAAGAGGTTAGCTGATGAAGCTGTGCATTGGCCCGTGTTAATCTTGTTGGCAAAGTCGGCTCCATTTACATCAGGACCTCAGAGTTCTGGATTCTGCGACTGTGATCACGTTTACAAGCTGGTCACCTGTGTCTGCAGGACTCGCAAGAATATACGCCTCACGACGACAAAAAAATGGCACTTTTACATTTTTGGTCATGTAGGAATCACCATCATGTACCATCATTCATCCTGCAGGAATCACCATCCATTATCATCCATCCTGCAGGAATCACCATCCATCACCACCATCCATCCTGCAGCAGTCACCACCATCCATCCTGCGGAATCACCACTCAAACCATCATCCATTTTGCAGAAATCACCATCCATCACCTACATCCATCCTTCAGGAATCACCATCATCAACCACCATTCATCCTGCAGGAATCACCATCCATCTCCACCAGACATCCTGCAGAAATCACGATCCACCACCAGCATCAATCCTGTAGGAATCACCACCCATCACTAACATCCATCCTGCAGGAATCAATCATTCCAACCACCATCCATCCTGCAGGAATTACAATCCATCATCACCATCAGTCCTGCAGGAATCACCATGTTTTACTACATCCACCCTGCAGGAATCACCACCATCCATCCTGCAGGAATCGCCATCCATCATCACGAGCCATCCTGCAGGAATCAACATCCATCACCACCATCCGTCCTGCAAGAATCACCGCGACCGAAAGTGCTACCGACAGTCAAAAGGTTCTAATCATGACTGTCACAATAATGGAGTGTGGGTACCAAGTAAGATAGTTCATGCCGTCATTAGTGGAGCCACCTGAGAGCAGTTATGTCCCTTAATTTGACAGAGGACAAAACAGGGTTGTAGTGTGTGTGTGTGTGTGTGTGTGTGTGTGTGTGTGTGTGTGTGTGTGTGTGTGTGTGTGTGTGTGTGTGCGTGCGTGCGTGCGTGCGTGCGTGCGTGAGTGCGTGCGTGAGAGAGAGAGAGAGCTTGGGCTCTCATGCTAAAGGCACCAAACTAATCAGGCACGAACGTAAGAGCTGCCAACGTTCGCTCGTTTCGTGCAGTTGGCACTGGAAATAAAAGATAATTAACTGTAGTGTTTCTTTAAACTTTAATAAAAGAATTAAGTGAGAAATGTTGAGAAAGGAAACGTACCAAAGTGGGCGCAGTGGCGGATCGGGGGGGGGGGGGGAGGATCCTAGGGGTTCGGGCCCCCCTACCCCCTCCCTCCCCCCCCCCCCCCCCCACAGACGCAAAATTGTTTAAAATGCTATTTGATGTTTGATTTTTTTTTTCGAGTGGCTAGAATGTTGAAACACACACGCCTTCTTTCTCTACCCCCCCCCCCCTTTCAACCGCTCCACACCCCCAACCCCTACGTACCCCCAGGCCACCCCCACATTGTTTGATTTTTCGGCCACTGTAAGAAGGTCTACCGTCGGGTGGCCTTTTGTGTCAGGTTGAAGGTCCCAAACAAAAAGGTAGAACTACTTCCACAACCCCCCCCCCCCCAACCACCCCACCCCCACCCCTGGAGGTAACTGATCCGGCCCTGGGGCGAGAGGTGTGGTTTTAACCCTTGGGCTGTCGGTAGCGGTCTTGTCGCTTTGACTCTTGGCAGGAATCATCGTGACAAAACCGCTACCTACAGCCATAAGGTTAAGTTATTTGTCTGTTTGTTGTTGTTGTTGTTGTTTTGTGGGTTTTTTTTTTCTATTTGGCTGAAAGCCGTGAGGTCTGGAATCAAGTTTACTAACTGTTACCAATATTTGTAATAGGACATGTTTCCTTTTTGACGATCACTGCTCCTTACTGTGTGTTCGGGACGACTACCTGTTATATACAGCGCAGATGTACCCGGAATTAAAACCTGGAACATTTGTATCTCATTATACCCTAAGGCCAAAATCCCCAAATGTTGCCCTTGTCCTCTGAAGACTGCATTACAGTGCAAGACACAGATCGACCGTGATAGTTCAAGGGTGATGCCAGAATAGTTTGGTCCCCATAGGAGCCAAGCTATTCTGGCATCACCCTTGAACTATCATGGTCGAGATATACTACATATATCTTGGTGTGGTGTGTCGTAGAATGATTGAGTTAAGTATGCATTTCTTGGAAATAATACACTGCCGAAGACTGAGCGATGAGATCGAGCGTTGGTGTCCGTCTCCCTTTGAAAGTCTGTGTGCGCTACGTTGACCACAACACACACGCGCGCAGCCGCTACAAGCTTCCTGACAGTACTGTGCCTGCACACGTCATGTAAGCTTAACGCGGCCCGCCGTATACCGTGTACATAAGCGATCAGAGCGTTTCCTGAGATACGCTGTAAACGCCTGTACGCGGTATTATGCGGCCCGTAACCCATTCGCTGCCAGTGATCAAGAATTGCGCGTCTGAAATGACTGTACACTGGCCGACATTCAGGTGAAGGACAACGATGTAAATGGGAAAAAGCATTGGGCATAAAAACATAGGAATAAAAAGAGACATAGATCTTAATGGGCCCGCGCAGTCGCAGGGGTCAATTAGAATCTATGTCTCCTCTTAATAAAAATTTGATATTTCTTGCAGCTGCGTAGCGTCGCCTTGCCCCAGCAGTAAAGGGGTGAACTCTTTCGAGACTTACCGCACTAACCGGAGTGGTGGCTTTAAGCCGCGAATCGGGATGCGATACGACTCGAACGTCTTAACAAGTTTGCAGATTGCAGACGAGGAAATGATGTGCTGTACACAATGGGTATAATTCACTGCAGTGACATCAGTTTCACTGTAAGTCGTGACCGCGAATGTTGGTAATAAGAGTCTGATAATGGACAGTGATACACACCATGAAAAACGTATCTTTCGCGGTCCCATGGCACCCCCTCCCCCCCCCCCCCCCCCCACACACACACACACGCACTTTCACACACACACACACACGCACCCACGTACGCACGCACACACTCACTCGCACACACATAAACATACACGCACACTCACACAAACACACACACACACAGATCCTAACCCTTTAACTCATTCAGCCCCGACAGAACACAGCAAGACATGGATCGTGCATGATAGACTAGTTTAAGAGTGGTGTCAGCTTGAACAATGATGCGCGATCTGTCTCTAGAATTCTTATTCAGTCCTTTAGAGGGCAACTTCAAATTTGGGGATTTCGGTCCTGGCGCAAAGAAGTATCCAACGGAGAAAGAAACACAATTAAAAAAGACAGTTACAGCACAATTTATTAATATTTCGGGTAAATACCCTTTGTCAAAATAGACAAACAAACAAACAGAGAGATCAGTCGCTACTTATCTTCTTTTAACGCAGTCGGAAGGTGGCAGAAGAGTTGCCACATTCCTTCTAATTCTTTTCTGCGTGTTTCTTTCTCCGTTAGACACTTCTTTTCATTTTCCACGCTTGGCAGTTACCATTTGGGTCTGATTTGGTCCTGGGGCAGAATGTGTTACCCGCCCCTTGATGCAGACTGTGTTTGTGAAACCTTTGTTTGTTTAGCACTACATTGTCAGGACAGTCCCAGTAATAGGGATTGAAGCTGGTGTCAGCAAGAGCCATAGCTCTTCATGCACCCCCGCAACTGCGTTAAGTTAGTGCAACTGCGGGGGCTCATGAGGATCTATGTCTGCTGCAGCTGGAGCACGCCGCCTGAGGGTGAATGTACTCACGGCGGCGTGTGTTGGTAAACTGTACTTCCCTGTTGGAGTTGGAGTACTGTTAGTATGGATAGCCACAGACTGTTGGTGTTTGGAGTACTGTTAGTATGGATAGCCACAGACTGTTGGTGTTGGAGTACTGTTAGTATGGATAGCCACAGACTGTTGGAGTTGGAATACTGTTAGTATGGATGGCCACAGACTGTTGGAGTTGGAATACTGTTAGTATGGATAGCCACAGACTGTTGGTGTTGGAGTACTGTTAGTATGGATAGCCACAGACTGTTGGTGTTGGAGTACTGTTAGTATGGATAGCCACAGACTGTTGGTGTTGGAGTACTGTTAGTATGGATAGCCACAGACTGTTGGAGTTGGAATACTGTTAGTATGGATGGCAACAGACTGTTGGTGTTGGAGTACTGTTAGTATGGATAGCCACAGACTGTTGGAGTTGGAATACTGTTAGTATGGATAGCCACAGACTGTTGGAGTTGGAATACTGTTAGTATGGATGGCCACAGACTGTTGGTGTTGGAGTACTGTTAGTATGGATAGCCACAGACTGTTGGTGTTGGAATACTGTTAGTATGGATAGCCACAGACTGTTGGTGTTGGAAAACTGTTAGTATGGACAGCCACAGACTGTTGGAGTTGGAATACTGTTAGTATGGATAGCCACAGACTGTTGGAGTTGGAATACTGTTAGTATGGATGGCCACAGACTGTTGGTGTTGGAGTACTGTTAGTATGGATAGCCACAGACTGTTGGAGTTGGAATACTGTTAGTATGGATAGCCACAGACTGTTGGAGTTGGAATACTGTTAGTATGAATGGCCACAGACTGTTGGAGTTGGAATACTGTTAGTATGGATAGCCACAGACTGTTGGTGTTGGAATACTGTTAGTATGGATAGCCACAGACTGTTGGAGTTGGAGTTCTGTTAGTATGGATGGCCACAGACTGTTGGAGTTGGAGTACTGTTAGTATGGATGGCCACAGACTGTTGGAGTTGGAGTACTGTTAGTATGGATGGCCACAGACTGTTGGAGTTGGAACACTGTTAGTATGGATAGCCACAGACTGTGGGCATACTCGCCTTTGTGAGCACGTGCACCTGTGTATGTGTGTGTGTGCGCGCGCGTGCATGCGCGTATGCATTTTGTGAGTGTGTGCGTGTTTGTGCGTGTGTGTGTTTGTGCGTGTGTGTGTGTGTGTGTGTGTGTGTGTGTGTGTGTGTGTGTTGCACCAAAGCTTAAACGTTAAAAGAACAGTATTTGTACCACCATCACCACAAACAACAACACCGATATTCATCAAGACACAAACAAAAACACGCGTAAGCTTCAGTTAAATAACCCTTCACACGACTACATGATACACAGGTATTAGAAAAACAACAACACAATCATAAAAAAAAATTATAGCCACACAAGGAAACCGCCACCACTGCCGCTAGGGAGGGAATGAAACACTTTTGCTATAGGCATAGATTCTCATAGGGCCCTCCAGATGCAGGGGCTCATGAAGATATGTTAGTATATTAATTATGCCTCTTGCAAGCTGCTTTATGTAAAGTGGTGTTCACATGGCCGATTTCTCAAAGATTTTTGTCTGGCAACAATTGGCCGACGAAAGTTTCCACCTGTTACATGGGCGTCTTTTGTCGTTTTGGAGTTAGCCGCAATTGCCAGATGTCGGTGGGGTGTTGGCAGCGAGTAGAGCAATGCTCGACTTTCCACCGATTTCCCACCAACTCCAAGCAAGCGGGTTGTTTCCTGATCGACGATTGGTTAGAATTAGCCAATCAAATATGATTTTGTTTTCAATCTTCAGTCAACATGTTGTCGTGTTCATGGGGTGATGCCCCTTTGACCGAGTTGTGCCAAGTGTCGACGGAACACCACGAAGTAGCTAAAGTTGGTGGCGTGTCGCTGGAAAGTCGTCGCAAAATTGGTGAGCGTTCACATGGGCAACATCTTGTTGGCCAATAATCGCCAGACAAAAATCGTTGAGAAATCGGCCATGTGAACACCATCGTTAATGCATATTAGGTTGTCCTGTGTTCTTCAGAGATAATAACATCCGGTCGTGAATGTAGTCCGGTTTCACGATAAGGTTTCTATCCCGTGGCCGGAAAGAGTTTGCCGGACATATGAGTTGCATTGTTCTGAATTAGTTTACTGACTGACCCGGCCTCGGGTGGCCGCACAGAAAATCTTCAGCATATAAGGTTACGACTATGTATAGTGCTTTTCACGAGAAATACAGCAAGGTGCAGAAATGAATTGATGCTGTGGATGCTGTAAAATCGTGCAGAGCTCCTACTGTGTGGATTGCGGGTGGCTGTTTCATGGGACTGTAGTATTGGCTAACACAAGAGAATCTTTGTCACGTTCAGTCGCACAAGCGCGTGTAGGCGTCTCTCTCTCTCTCCACCATCCACCGCCCCGATCCCGCACCAAACTCACGCTCGCAGGCAAGCACACCGTGACAGTGACACGCAGTGTTAACGGGCAGTTCAAGATTAAAGCGACCTGCATCCTTTTATTTTAAGCTACATTTCCTTCAAAACTTGTTTTTTCTTTAGTGTCTTATAACAACGCTGCGTAAAGGTCTAAACTCATTCAGTCCCGACACACCACAGCAGGATACAGATTGACCATGATAGATTAAGGGTCATGCCAGGATAGCTTTCTGGCAACACCCTCAAACTATCATGGTCGATCTGTCTCGTGAATTGAAATTCAGTCCTCGGACGACAACCCCAAATTGTGGGAGTTTGTATATAGGACAAACAAAATGGGATAACTCATTGGAGACGTGCAGCCTCCGAATACGCGGCATATGCCGCGTATCCGGAGGCAGCAGATCTCGAATGAGTTAAATGATGAGGTCTAACTGTCTGTTCCGCTCTTCCTCTCCCTCGCTACTCACGAGGACAGCGGAAAGACCGGTAGAAAAGTCGTGTGTATTTGTCTCGTGTAATATGCGCATTAACTCTTTCAGCCCCGACACACCACAGCTAGACATGAACCGAGCATGATAGTTCAAGGGTGGTGCCAGAATAGCTTGGCGCCCGTGGGCGCCAAGCTATTGTGGCACCTTCCTTGAACTATTATGCACGATCCGTCTCTAGAATTGTAATACAGTCTTTCAGATGGCAACTTCACAATTTGGGGATTTCCGTCCTGAGGCGGAATGTGTTAATGACGCAAGGAAGAGGCACAGATCCCCATGCCCCCCCCCCCCTCCAGATGAAGTGGCTCATGAAGATCTATGCCTCTGGCAGCTCAGTGTTTATTGTGTCCTGGCAGTAAACACTGCCCTGTGATGAAAAAAAGAACCAGCAAAGTAATTTTTTATGAAAAGCGAGATGTGCATTGTATTACAATGAAAATAATTATGGCTTTTAACGAAAATGGACTTAATGTCTTTCGCCTTCGTTGTGCAGACAGTTTAGCCAGACGTGTACTCTGCTTATCACTGTTAACGTTCACTCAGTACGCCGTCAGCCCGAGCACCCAGTAAGCAAAGGTCATCGGGACCACGACGGTCGCAGTGGGCCCGTGCCACGGCTGTGCGCGGGCTGACTGCGGCCGTCGATTGCCCCGAGGGCGTTTTGCTGTTGGGGACGAATCAGAATCGTGGACGTACAGATGGACTACATATTTGGATGACGTTCGAATTAGTAAGTAGATAAACGTTCTTTTCAGTCCCCCTTCATCCCCCCTCCTCTCCACACACACACACACACACACACATACGGACACCACCCCCCCCCCCAACCCCATCCTCGCCCGCCCCCCTCCAACCTCTCCCCCCCCCCCACGCCCCACTCCGTACACACACACACACACACACACACACAAACACAACCTGAATCCTTTTAGCGCATTTGTTTTACGCAGTGTAAACATAACACCAATTACCCACTTTAAAGTGTAGTGTCGAATATCAGGGTCGGAACAGTTACCTCGAGGGTGGGGAGCGGGGGGGGGGGGGGGGGTCCAACTTTTTATTTGTAATCATCAACCTGATACGAAAGGCCTCCCCGACGCTAGATCTTGCTTTTAGGGACCGAAAAAAAAAACGAAAAGCCGGGGGTGGTGGGGTGGGGGGGGAGGGGGCAGGGAAAGGGGGGGGGGAATTAGGGGGGTGGGGTGGGGAAAAGGAGCGTGCGTGTTAAGACTATCGCTATTCGCCAAAAGATCAAAGAACAGGGATGGGGGTCTTCCAACCCCCCTGCCCCCCCCCCCCCCCAGTTCCCCCCCTATCTAGTGTAGTGAAGAGGAGGGCCATATCAGTAGACGCCTAAACAAACACGCACCCACTTACGTTAAGATGTTTGACATTAGTACGGCATCGATCTGCATAAACCTACGATCATCGTGAAGACACTTATGTTACTCATCTTTTTTATCTGTGGAAAACCACGCTACCAGCTAACTCATCGTACTCTACCAGCTAACTCATCGTACCCTACCAGCTAACTCATCGTACCCTACCAGCTAACTCATCGTACCCTACCAGCTAACTCATCGTACCCTACCAGCTCGTACCCTACCAGCTAACTCATCGTACCCTACCAGCTAACTCATCGTACCCTACCAGCTAACTCATCGTGCCCTACCAGCTAACTCATCGTGCCCTACCAGCTAACTCATCCTACCGTACCAGCTAACTCATCGTACGCTACCAACTAACTCATCGTACAATGTAACGCACTTCCCGGACTATGCAGAAGAAATTGTGATTGTAAATAGGCCGGTTAAATCTACTACATATCCACATTGCGCAATGAAATAATTATGAGGCCTTTGTTCATCGACAGTGTTTACCCTTTAACCCACTCTAGCAATTACATATAGAATGTGTTGGTTTGAGTAGAACTATCTACACATTCTGTGATTCTTGTACAATTGTTCTTGTTGGCTGCAGCACGTTCACGTGGATCGTTTTCATCCACCAAAATCTAATTTGACGTGGCTTTGGAACGCTCTTCTAGGCTTCATAATTATGGATGCCGCAAGTAGTGCAGGCTGTTTTGTGAACGAGCACCCTTACGCCCCAACATGTGACATCATACTGTGACACGCTATACAACTGTGTGTTTTACAGACTACTCTATCTACTTTGTGTTGGACTACTTGATACGGTGCCAAGATACTGTAATAGTAATGTGAATGAGTTAGTTATTTGGGTTTAACGCCGAGCAGGCAACTAAGGCCATCTCACGGCGGATAAAAGTGAATGAAGCCATGTGAATGGCTTTTACGTTTGAAGTGCGGGATACAGAATGCTTTAAGTAAGCTCTATCCGACCACAGAAGTGGGGCTGATGTCAAAATACGTATGCATACGCACACTCTGACATACGGCGTGTACCGCCACCACGTGACCGGGAATATCCCCAGCACGGTTCGCACAATGCAGCCACACGAGACAAAGCATTATTGTCAATCTCGGCTTTAACCCATAGAGCCCTGAACGACTACGGCAGGATGTGGATCCACCATGATATTTCAACTCAAGGTTGGTGTCAGAATAGCCTCTAGGCGCCAAGCTTTTCTGACACCAACCTTGAAATATCATGGTCGATCTGTCTCCACAACACTGATATAGACCTCAGAGGACATGTACAAAAATGTGATAATGTCGTCCTCAGGGCTTAAGGAGTTAATTCCTGAACTCCGATAATGCAGTCTGCAAAACAGGTTTAATCATGTAGGGCAGTATAAAGTCACAGTGTAACTCAGTGTACACCTGATCACACTCTACATACATTGGAGACAAAATAAATTGTGAGAGCTATTGAAAAGAGACGCTGGGCCTTAACTCATTCAAGTCCGACACGCCACGGCAAGACATGGATCGAGCGTGACAGTTTAAGGGTTGTGCCAGAATAGCTTGGCGCGCTTAGACGCCAAGCTATTCTGGCACAACCCTTGAACTATCACGCTCGATCTGTTTGCAGAAGTGTAATACAGTCATCAGTCCCCCCCCCACCCCCCCACCCCCCCACACACACACACTTTGGTACCGGTTTTAGGCCACTTTACAAATTTCAAATACAAGCGATCAAAAATCTCTGTAACTTCAGTAGCTGAACTGGCCCTTCGTCTGTCCTGTACTGTGTTTGTCTTAAATGGCGTAAATCCGTGTCTGTTACGTGAGTGTGCGTGTTGGGTTTCAGTTCGCGGCGCTTTGAGTCGATTCGCCCAAAAATTTAGAAAAAGCGCATATATAATAACGGTATTATTAATTATTATTATTATTATTATTAGATAGCAACTTTAACATTTGCTGATTTCGGTCCCGGAGCAGAATGTGTTAACTTATGCGGACTAGGCGTGTGGGACGTGAAAGCCAGCCGGATGCAGTTAGATTATTGTGCGCATTTCATTTCAGGACAAAGATGTATGTTTTGTCAGCAGGATATTGAAATTTCACAAAACGTCACTTTAAATAGTCATGCCCCCCCCCTCCCCCCCCAAAAAAAAAAAAAAGAAAAAAAAAGAAAAAGAAAGAATTTGTTATTTTTGTATGAGTCCTTCCAACATACAAAGAACATCCGTGCGAGTCCGTGTTGAAAGGCAAACAGTGTCAATGTTGTCTTCAATGTTACGGTGAAAGCGACCCGAACATGCTAGGAATTAACCCCAGGACAACAGAACCTGCAATTGACCGAACCCCCCGTTTAACTCATCCAGCCCGACGGCCATATTTCTCCAATTTTGGAGGTGTCATCTAACGTCTAAGCACCTGTTGCAGGAGATGGATCCACCAAGATAATTCAAGGGCAGCGCCAGATTAGCTTGGCGCCCACGGGCGCCAAGCTAATCTGGCACTACCCTTGAATTATCATGGTCGACCCATCTCCTGCTGTTGTACGTCAGGGCTGAATGGATTAAAGAGGAGACAAACCATATCACTGGGAATGTCCAATGTATTTATTTTCGGCGACGGTGCATGTGTGTATTTAGGGGGGGGGAGGGGTGGGGGGGTGATGTTGGGCTCATAACAATGTCTGACGCGCTCTGACTCAACACGGACAGTGAACAAGCGGCACAACACAACATAAACAAAGACACTTTGAAAGGTAGCTCGCGTACTTACGCTCTGCTTCAACATTGCACGCACGCTAGTACGCACACATTCACGCCCCCCTCACCCTCTCCCCCCACCCACACACACACACAAACACAAACGCACGCACTCACCCCCTTCACCCCCACCCCCCCACACACACACACACACGCGCACACACGCTAAAACGCACGCATTCACGCCCCCCTCCCCCCCCCCACACATACACAAACACACGCACACACGCATTCAAGCATTCAACCCCCCCTCCCCCCCCCCACCACACACGCTAAAACGCATGCATTCACGCACCCCCTCCCCCCCCTCCACACACACACGCACAAACACACACGCACGCACGCACGCACTGACGCATTCACCCCCCCCCCCACCCCCCTTTCACACACACACAACACACACACACACGCACGCACGCATCCCCCCCCACACACACACACACACGCACGCACGCACGCATTCGCGCACCCACCCCCCCCCCCCCCCCACACACACACACACACACAGGAGCGCTATTTATACGACACTTCACTACAATGATATTATGTTTAACTCATTGAATATGTGCCGCCTCCGGATACGCGGCATATGCCGCGTATCCGAAGGCGGCTCGTCTCGAATGAGTTTCCCGTACCCCCGTTCAGTACCAGCATGCGCATGCTGTGTTTCTGCTCGCTGATTGCCCACAAAAAAAAAAAAAAAATCGCTGTCCCAGAAACATAGATTCAAACTGGCGTAAGCTGCGTGGGCTCATGAGGATCTACACCTCTTGCAGGTGGATGGTATCCAACATTTTCTCAAAACTGAACGGGTTAAGGCGTGCTTAACATTTTTTTCGGAACTGAGTGTTAGTTAATGCGTGTTGTCAATAATGAAATTGTGACTGCGCCCCTAACATGACCAAGGTGGGCGACACACGTGCTTAGTTTAGAATCAGCCTTTTTTCGTCTACTTCCTGGTTGGTGGTGTGACCAGAAGGATCGGGATGTGCTTAACATTCACTGTCAGAGAGAAAGCATGGCAGCGTGCGGTGTGGCTCTACTGGTTCTAACTCTTCTTGTGTTTGTGTCATCGGGACAAAGTCAGGGTAGGTAAGACTATAAGAAATAGGACTGTACAAGACAGCTTACTTTAAATATGTATACGGCCCATGGTTTATTAACCCTTTTAGCGCCAACACCCTAGAGCAGGAGATTGATTGACCATGATAATTCACGGGTAGTGCAAGATTAGCTTCTCGCCTAGTGGCGCCATGCTAATCTGCCACTACCCTTGAATTATCATGGTCAAACCACTCCTGTGAGTGGTACATAGTCGTTAAGTAACACTTCCAAAGTTCGGGAAATACGCCTATGGCGCTAAAAGGGTTAAGTGAATGAACACATTTGACATTTTACTTCCATCTTCTATTGTAAAATAAGCGATATTACTATAATCAAGTTACCGCGAGGAGAAATATCCCGCCTTATTTCGCCGTAGAGACTGAATATGGTAAATGACGAAATGAGACAGTCGTAGATTATTGTAATATTAACGATTCCACTAAACGGCAGTGACCAGCGTACGGTCTTTATTGCGTTATGTCCATCAAAAGGTAGGTTCAACCACCATGTCATCTGGACAACCACACGCCGGTAAAATTGTCCAGAGAAAACTAAATCTTTCAACCTGGACTCACATATCCTCGAACTTACATTCGACGGAAATGATTGAAGAATTAGGCTCACTCATTTCAGCTGCCGGGCTGTGTTGTGCTGTACACTATGTTACTGTTCTGAAGCTAACTTGTGATGAGCAGTTTTGGACACGACACCAATACCCAGCAAAATAACAGACATTGCGTTGCAGATTCCTACATCGATGTATAGTAGATAATGAGAAACTTCCTCGACAGGTTAACACATTCTACCCCAGGACCGAAATCCCCAAATGTTGAACTTGCCTTCTGAACGACTGTATTACAATCCTAGAGACAGATGATAGTTCAAGGGTGGTGCCAGGGTAGCTTGGCGCCTATGTGCGCCAAGGTATTCTGGCACACCCTTGATCTATCACGCTCAATCCATGTCTTGTTGTGGCGTGTCGAGGCTGAATGAGTTAAACAACCTTAGCCTACGATCAACAGCTAGTAGGATGAAGACTGACGAGCTTAAGGATGAGATTTTCCTTATCACTATACTCAGGCCTCATCGCACATGGTAAGCGTCATTTTTTAGTTTTCAAAGCGAACACCTACACTGAACGTTTGCCTCAAGAGCAGTCAGTGTGATCAAGTGACCAATAAAACCCATGAGAGTGCGTTCAAAACTGAACATTAAAACATTCACTACAGGAAATTGTACGCAACCGTTTCCAAACCTGAACCCGTCCCTGCTGATACATTATTCGCCGTGTACTAGACGGTTTTCATTGTTGGCCAGTTTCACGACGATAGCTTTCCAAGGGTTGTAAAGACCGACCTAATTCCTGAAAATCTATCAGGTTGAAGTAAAGGGTATGCATTACTTTTATAAGATGTTTTTTTTTTCAAACACGTAAACAGTCAATTGTAATAAAAATGTAGACAGAGAACGATGGAAATTTTTACATGTATTCAACATTTCTGTTTTCATTCTGGATTCCGACTGTAAACTATAGCATGACGCACATTTTTTTGCATCTGAACAGTAAATGATCAGTAAAGTATTTTACAATATTGTTTTTAATTAGGTGCGACATCATGCGATGGAAATCTAGCATCATCGACTTGCTCAGGTGAGTCTTATCTGTGGAGGAATGCTTACTCCTTAGGTGATATACCTGCTGCTGAAATACATAAAATATGCGAAAATAAAAAAAAAAATACAGAAATTCAGGAATACATTGAATATCAATATCAACAAGCAAACGCACACACACACACAAACACACACACACGCACACGCACGCAGGCACGCACTCACTTTGTCTCGTACATAAATAAATATTTTATGTAATTCCCATCAATTTCAGTTCTTTCCTGTGAGTTGATGTTATGTTATTTTGTGTTTTACAACAACCGTCGTGTACTTTCTGGTTGTAAAATGTATTCTTTGTTCAAAGGGCCTGGTGCCCTACAAAATCTGAAATAAACGTGTATTATTATTATTATTATTATTATTATTATTATTATTATTATTATTATTATTATTATTATTATTATTATATCTTTGCACATATCCTTTCTGCGCGGTTACTACATGAGTGGAATTTGCGTCGCCTATTGCGTGGTTCATTTGAACCTTCTCCTTCTCATTTTTCGCCATTTTTAAACTGTTACATCAGCATTCAGTTGTGTGAATTTAAAAAAAAAAAATAGCCACACTTGTCATGAAGAGCAAACTTTAGACATCAGATTACCAGCGGCATACGTTTAGTTCTCTTTTTTTTTTTGTTGTTGTTGCAAGCACGCATTTTCCTGGAGAGGTACCTTGTACCCATCATGCAACACAAAGATCACCTATTATGAAACGTGTTTCATATTAATTTAGAACAGTGTTTCATATAAGGAGCAGTGTTTGTCTAGCGTATATATCGGAAACCATCCAGACAGTTTGTTCCAAATTTCAAATATTCATACCTTTTCTCAACACAGAGTATCCCACAACAGGATCATGCCACTTTCGTCGAGGTCAAGGTCACAACGGCTACATTTAATAAGTATGCCATTGTCCAGGCAAACGTTACTGTAAACACCAAAACGATGTGATCCAAATGGCGAACTGCGATATTTTGTGACGGCACAGAACGTTGCACACCAGAATCTATATACTGCCTTAAAGGCCAAGGTCACAACGACCGTATTTGTTTTGTGCACAATTGTGTGCTAGGCAATATTTCAAAAACCATTGGGCCTATTCAATCCAAATTTAGATAATAGTATTTTACCATATCACACATTACCATCAATCTTAACTGCGCCTCTACCTCAAGGTCAAGGTCGTAGTTGCCATATTTGTCTTGCAGATTACTAAGTAGAGAATACATCTGAAGCCGCTGTACTAATTTGCTCTGATTTTCTAAAAAAATGATGCCTTACCCTCATATATGATGTCTTTGGCAGAATGAATTCACGACCTGTAAGGTGAAGGTCGCAGAGTCCATATTTGTGCGATCCATTATGCAGGCAATATCTCTGAAACCACAGGCCCGATCTTTCCTAAATTTTGATTGATGATACTTTCACTTAACCCCTTCACATCTGAGAACTCTCAATAGAATCCATCTGCAAGACACATAGATCCTCATAAGCCTCGCGGGTGCGGTGGCTCATGGCTATTTTGGGTCTTGCTGACACAAATGACATATTTATTTGACGCTTGGGGTTCCTTGGGACTGAATTAAGAAAGATTTCAGAGCAGTATTTGCGCCCAGTCGTAGTGAAGAGAATAAAACAGATATGTCAAAAACCTAGTTTATGTCGCTACATCACTTCAAGATGACGCGCACAGTTGTTCGGAATGCTTTCAGACAGACACAATGATGCATTACTGTCTGCAGGGAGAGGGTGGGGCTAAAACGTTTTTCCAAGAGCAAACCTTGCTGGCTTAGGTGTGACAGCAAATGTGAAACAGTATAAGTAGGTGTGACAGCAAATGTGAAACAGTATAAATGTAGCCACCAATCGTTCATGCCCTTCAGCCCTTGTGTGTATGCGTGCGTTTGTCTAATGTGATTTCTTAGGGACTATAACATTCAAATACTTTAAACTCGACATAACTGTAGTTTACAAGAACAACTTTACCTACATATTTCACCTGTATAAAAGGTCAAGGCCCTCATAGGTCGGTGTGTTTGTAAAGATTAGTAATTTTTCGCACACAAATTTTTTAAAAGTTAACTTTGGGCGCAAGAGTTTGAAAGTACTTAAGTATGCATTTTATACCACAAATACTATTGCGAAAGACCCATGCACCCTGAAACACCCCTCTCCCCTGAATTTGCTTCTGAATATGTGTATAAACCTGTGTCGATAATGCTAATTTCTGAGGTGGAAAACTAAATACAGTAGCTTTTATTCCCCAATACATAGAACATTTTACACACACTTGCTGACCATGCCTGCCCTTTGACCTTTGGTTGGAGCCAATAAAATTAATATGCATAGACAGTGTAACCCCTAGGATAACATTTCTTCTACTGTATTACAGCAAAGTTCACATACGGACTACCTGTAATAGCAACAACCTAACATAAAAAATCATTTGACCTTTGACCTTAACGAGAGGTTAACTTAGTAGAGCAGCAAACAAAAGTTGTATCATCAGTTTTCTCTTTGGCAAGTTTTAAAATAAGATTATAACTAGTTTCTTTAAAAAATCGCCCGTGTATTGACCGTTGTAACCTTGACCTTTCATGGAGGTAAGCGCAAGACAGTGATAATCAACGTTATTGTCAAATAGGATCAATGTGCCTAATTAGAAGTATGTGGATCTGATCGTCTCTCAGAAATTAAAAATGATAAAATCTGTAACAATTAGATACAAAGGAAGATGGATGGATGGACCAATAGTGGACCAGTGGCGGATGACTCATTATATTTAACTAACTTTCAATGTTAAATGAGCTCATTATGTGTGCTAACCATCTCTCATGCCTTGATTTTCCAACAAACTGTAAATAAAACTTGTAAAGAGGATATATTCACAATGTTTTATAATAGGAGACCTAGTGTTTCATATTAAGCAAATGGTGCCTAATATGAAACAATGTGTCACATTTTTCAAACTGAAACTGTTTCTGCGTCGATTGAGTTTTGAAATTTGGCTTTGTCCTAGATGCATCAATATAATCTCTGTCGAACCTTGGTTTCGGATTGATTTTACCTTTCTTTGGGCGGCCGCGTGAGACGTTTTTGCTTAAGTGTTTCATACATTACATGGGTCTTCTCCCCTACATTGTCCAACTCTCACCAACATTCTCAGTGGAACCATATGCTCAGATCGCGGCCGCATGGACGCAAATCCTGGAACATATCACATGGACGTGGATCACAATTACTAATTGTTGACGTCACGGCTGTTAGATGGGCCCTTCCATGGTTAACATAGCAAAAGCAAAAACAATCAAAACTCTGAGACATGCATAGGTTCTATGGAGTCAGCCCAACCATCAAAACCCGCACGACACGAACAAAAGACCATCCGACAGTGGCACAAATACGTTAAACCATAGTTGGTGCTCGACTTGTTTTTGACGCAAATTATGGCCTCCGAGTCAAGTCGCGGTTCAAATTGTATCACCTCTCACTACCCCATGCAATACATGGTTAATACATAGTTCTCAATATCTCCCATTTACAGTTGGTGTTGTAACCGTCTTTTCTAAGCGTGCTTCTTTCGCCGTTGGGTTCTTCTCTGCATGTTCTCAGTACGTTTTACAATATTGTTGAACAATATGACTAACCAAACAGTTTGAATGTCATAATGTGAAAGACTTTTCTGCTTTTTTTTCTGTTAAGACGCACTAGAAAACCTTTGTTATATGTCTATGTTCCCATACCATAAAACTGTTCCTTCTTTGACACATTGTATTGATATATTGTATAAGCAAATTAAAATTAATGAATTTGCTTGATATACTTTCCTTCCCATGATCCCTTGCGCGGGGAGAAGAACGATCTTGATGATACTTGCATTTCTTCTGAAAGGAAACGCGAAATATTTTCATACTGCAACATTAACAATCTCCTTATGTGTAGTAGTAATGAAATTCTTATTCGTGTGTACGAACGCTCGAAATAATAATAATAATAATAATAATAATAATAATAATAATAATAATAATAATGCCAGTATTATATCCCAGTATTATATCGGCGCTTTTTCTCAAATTTTAGGCGAATCGACTCAAAGCGCCGCATACTAAAACCCAACACGCACACTCACGTGACGGACACGAATTTACTCCGAAGACAAACACAGTACAGGACAGACGAAGGTTCAGGTCAGCTACTGAAGTTACAGAAATGTTTGATCGTTTGTATTTGAAATTTATAAAGTGGTCTGAAACCGGTACCAAAGTGTGGGGGGTGGGGTGGGGAGGGGTGGGGTGGGGAGGGGGTGGGAGGGAGTGCGGGTGGAAGAACCGGAGTACCCGGAGAAAGAACCCCCGACGGTCAGCCCGAATTAACGGTGACACTTAGGCAGAGGAGAAAGGACCGACCCCGGAACCCGTTTTCGAAGCTCGCACCATTGGCATTGGTGGCAGGCGCCATAAACCACTGCGCCGAAATTTGCATCATATGCACACGCACACACACGCACACACACGCACACACACACACACACACACGCACGCACACGCACGCACACGCACGCACACGCACGCACACGCACGCACACACACACGCACACGCGCACGCGCACGCGCACGCGCACACGCACGCGCACGCGCACGCGCACGCGCACGCGCACACGCACACGCACACGCACACGCACACGCACACGCACACGCACACGCACACGCACACGCACACGCACACGCACACGCACACACACACACACACACACACACACACACACACACACACACACACACACACACACAAGCAAAGAACTGATGCCAAAAAAGGGGGAGTCGCTGAACTGACAATTAAAATTGACGAGATGTCAGCTGGCGAGCTCGACGACCCGATGAAAAAACTAAATAATTAAACCTGCTGGAATTTCTAAAATTATGCGTGATCTAGTTACAAGCAGAATTTTCTCAGAACACGCACGGTTATACAAAGCACTGATGTCTTCATAGTCAGACGAAATCTACGCGCTAAGTCGACAGTGATGTGCAGTCGTCTGCCATTCCCGTGTTTTGTCTGAACAGAACACTCAGCGGGGAAAAAAATGAATGTTTTGTTTTGTTTTGGACTGGGTATATAAATTATTCTGAGCAATATTTTCCTTGATATAGTGCCGATAAACTATAGATGTGATTACTTGATCCGAATCAAAATTAATGTCCTCGTCTGACGACTCGGACATTTCGATTCGGATCTCGTAATCACATCTGCCTGTTATCGGCATTTTATCAAGCAAAATGTTGCTCAATATAATATTATAATCTACTCATAAGGTCTACTAAAAGAAGTTCCAGATTAAGTGCGACAACATTGGTAATATTGATAACCCTTTGTATCGGCGTATTTCATAAATCCAAGTCCTCCATGGAGCAGACGCTTAACTTATTCGTTTTTATAGCATCCGTGTCATATTTAAGCAACACAATTATGCTACTCATAGAAATGTAGAATTACTTGCCTATAACGAGTAGCATAATGCTGTCAGGAAAATGTGATTTAAATGTGTACGCAAATTCTTCTAATGATCTTTCATCGGCAGAAAACGTAAGCTGCGGTCAGAGCGCGATATATTCAGGCAGCTCGGGGTCCTCGGTAGACGGGAGAATGGGTACATCGGCAGACTGCCACGCAGCCATAAACGGCAACGCAAGCCACCGATGGGTGAATATCAACGGAACAGGTCCTCCAAACTGTTTTTCTACACCATTACAGCAACACCCGTACTGGTGGGTGGACCTGGGACGCATTGTCAACGTCCACAACATCACTATGCACATCGAGTGTGAGTTATGTAGACACTGGCGTGGGTGTGTGAGTGATTTAATTCTTCTTTTTAGTCTTTATTGAAAATGATATATTCAGCTGCTTTGTTATTTTTGTTGTTGTTGCTGTTTTTGTGTTGCCTAAATCATCCGGTGCTTTCGTCAAAAAATCTTTCCTTCTCAGTCATGTGAGACTTATATTCTACACACATTACATTCTAAATTAAGTCTTCACAAATACGAAAATACCATTAACTGTCAATCAGATAAAGGGTTACTGCGACATGCAAACATGACACGTTTGTAACGCCGACTCTAGGGGTTTAAGTCCTTAAACGATTCATTTAGCATGTAATTAAAATAACAAAGTTTAGAACTGCCGGCCGAAATTATTTATTACTGTGAATACATTATTTCTGTGGCCTAAATTATATTAGTCCACCTGTACCGGGTTCTGGATGCTGCGCCGGAGTTTTCATTCACGCACCCACATTTCACACTCCACACACACATGAATAAACAGGCAGCCCATATTTCGCATAATTAATTATATGACTAGTTTTCAAACGAAGTGCTTGTACGTCAGTAACAAAGACAGAGTAAAACTGACAAATTTCCTATAATTAAAGCACCCTATTTAACTTCTTACGACAATTTTGAAGAGCTAACTAGCATTTTAGTTACTAGCTGTCGGCAGGCATCTTCTGAGACTGAGATAAATTTCTACGATACCTCACAAGAAAAACAGAATTCAGCGCAATGCTTCCTGTGCCACGTGTGGGCGCGCTATGTGACCAGACACCGTTTTGGGCAAAAAGGAGTCAGGGCGTACGTGCAGCCATGCACGTGACGGTCAACGGTCAAATGTTATACAATTTTAACGGCCAGATGTGTGGTCAGTGGAAGAAGCCAAACAGTAAGAAGAGAACGTTAACATAATCCATTTGAAGCGGAGGGAAAACATCGAAAATTACTATTCTCTAGACGTTAAGCGTTTTGGTCACATTCTTGTTTGCTGATCAGAAGATGATTTCAAAGACAGTTTACAAAAATAGAGTTTATTATGTGGTGTCAAAACATGTATGGCAGACTGATGTACGCTGAAGGCTGTACAAAACACATTCTGACTAAATGCAAAATGAATCTGATCCGATCGACCACACATCAGATTGATATATAGTCGCTCACAATACAGATTGAACACGTGCTGTGCGGAGGATCAGTAAAACATTTTTATTTCTTTATGACCGTAGAAAACTGAAAATCTTTTCGACTTTATAACAATCCTCATGAACTAAATTGGATTTGACATAAATATAAACGAGGCGTCTGTTGGTCTGATATTCTCTTGATAAAGTAAATCTTTGACATCTTTGCACATTTCGCCAGCAAAGTTGTGTTTAAAGAAACATTTTTGGTAAAGAATAACGGTAAGGTCGTCACATTAACAGTCAAGTTATCGGTAACTGTATAACGTGCATAGACCTTTCTCGCACTCTAATGATTCAAATATCAAACTTTTTTAAAGGAATACTTGCGTTGTGTTGACTTTTCTTTTCAATACAAACTTGTTGTCAATACTTTTCTATAAATATCTGACCACTGTCACGTGACACACGTGAAATACGATGGCCAGTTACGGCAGAGGCTTCATTAGTTTATTTTATTATATTTGAAATTATATTTTACCGACATTCGTGATCTAACTTCGAAAATAAAGGCTGATCTGATAGCTCCATTTTTTTTCAACAGAATATTCATGGTACGAACAATGATTGTGCCAAAGTGACATTGGCTATTCATCAAACACTTACGTTTTGATATCAGCATTGTGTAGCCAGAGTTCTTTTCCCATAGGCTGTAGATAAGGGAAAATGACGAGCTATCATGTTGACATCTAAATGTTGATTTAGTAATTTAACACACTACTTAACACAGGCTAGAGGTATTGCTTCAAGTACCCATATTTTTTTTTTTTTGTTTGTTTTGTAGTAGTATATTTGGGCATGGGGTCAGCGAGAGAGGTGGAACAAATATGGGATTATTCATACATGGTGCAAGGGATAATATGACTCTCTCAGGTTCTTAACGCTTGTAGTAATTATTGGTAAGTATTGCGTTACTTAAAACATTCTGCCAGGGGAACAAAATTCGCAAAGTTTGAAGTTGCCCTCTGAAAGACTGTATTACAATTTTACAGACAGATCAAGCATGATAGTTAAGGGTGGTGTGAGAATAGCTTGGCACATATGGGCGCCCATGAGCGCCAAGCTATTCTGGCGCCACCCTGGAACTGCCATGCCCGACCCATGTCTTGCTGTGGTGTGTCGGGGCTGAATGAGTGAAGCCAGCTGATTTCTTGTTTCACAGATTATGGACGTCTGGACAATGCCATCGTCAATCTGGATAACCAACTGATCTTCACCTTTCCTGACCCCAGCAACGCGCACAACCCGTACTATATTACACGTCCTTTGCCGCGTGCAGGCCGCAACATTTCAGTTCAGTATCCTCCAAGCGTCACGAATAATGTGATCGTGGTGCTTTGTGAGGTGCAAGTATGGGGTAAGCCATTTTAACATATTCACTGCCGAGTTGATTAAAAACACCCAACTGCAAAAAGTATACCTCCTTCTGAGCCATCGCAGTTGCAGGGGCTCATGAGGATCTATGCCTGTTGCTGACACCATTTTGTATTTCCCTTGCACAAATGAGACTCTATGAGCGTTGTACACAAACCAAGGGGAATCACTCAGCGCTGGACAGACAAACAGTTAGATCTATGAGCGTTGAATTTACACAAACAAAAGCAGAATAAAGCACAATCGGCGTCAACTGGCGATGACGGGGTTAACATTGAACTTATTTACCTTTCATCACTCTGCAGCATTCAATATGTACTCATATTTGTGCCTTCCATAGATCTACATGTGTCACAATTGATGTATCAATGTTGCGCTGTAAACGTGCAGAAAATAGTTTAGAGTATTATTTGTAATGATTTTTAGAATTAATTTCAGTACTTATATTTTTTGTGCATAATGGTAAGCACAGTCTCACAAAAGTAAATATTTACACAATGTACATGTTTAAAAGGTTGTCCGTGGAACAAATATGGCGGGCCACGCTGTGAGCACGACTGCAGTGTAAACTGTGAAGATAGTGAAGGGGAGACAACTTGTGACTCTATCTCCGCGAACTGTACCAACGGTAAAAATTGCATAAACACACCATGTATGTCATTATGCCTGCGCTTACTTTTTGCATTAAAACGTGTTGTGTACAGGTCTTGACATCTCGACAAACTGTTCTTTGTACTATATAGGTATTTACTTATATAAATAATAATACCAGGCATTATACAGGCCTTTACACAATTATGCAAATCGGCTCAAAGCGAAACGAACTGAACCCCAAGAAGTACGCTCACGTGAAATGCACGCACTCACTATGAAGACAAAAAAAGTACAAGCTAAACACAGGACATTCACATGATGCGGAGGTTTCGAAAATTTTGATCGCTCGAAATAGAAATTATAAAGCTGACTGAAAACGTGGTATTTAGACAAAAACAGAATATATTAATGATTTGATTGATTGATTGATTGTACATTGCTTAACGTCCCGACAGCAACAAGGCTTTCTCAGGACGTGCCTGCACTGCTTGTGAAAAAAAAAAAAAAAAAACACCACAGAATATTGAATGTATGTCGCCAGCCGGTCCAATACGTTAAATAAACCTACGTCATGGGGCCTAAATAAAGCTAAGACCATTTAGCAACACACATCCAATATCAAGAGCTACAGGTAGTGCAGACAGTTGGGAGAGTTTTAAAAAGACAAATACAGGTGCCTGAACCACGGGTAGACAGAAACACATGCCCCAGAATAGAGAGAACAAAAACATCCTGTGGAGATGACCAGGGTGACCCTGGGAACTAAAAAGTAGTTAACCCCACCCAAGTCCCCCAGGGCAGACCCGGGTGAGGGGACAGTTGGGAGAGTTTAAAAAGGGAAAATACAGGTGAACTGACCAAGGGCAGACAGAAACACATACCCCAGAATAGAGAAAGCCCACCCTGTGGGGCTGACCAGGGTGACCCTGGGAACTAAAATGTAGTTAACCCCACCCAAGTCCCCCAGGGCAGACCCGGGTGGGGGTATTAATGATTTGAATTGTGATCGTTATTAATACCTAAAATTTATATGTTGGAAAATCGAATGGAGGAGACGATTTAAACAAACCATTGAAAAATTTTGTTGAGAAAAGACGCATGAGATTATTAATACTGCGACTTGCATGAGCAATAAAACATTGAAACCCACAATACAGGCATAGAACATGAAATTTTCTCATTTAAATTACTCATTATAAAACGTCAAACATAAACGAATGAAATATCATACACGGAAAATGCGCATGTATTTCAAATCATGATTTTGTGTACAGGGTGTAAAGATGGCTGGTGGGGTGGTCCTTGCAACCAGTCGTGTCCCCAGAAGTGTTCTCCAGGACGGTGTGACAGGAACAATGGATGTCAGCAATGTGACGGCAAGTTTGCTGCACCGCTTTGTACAGGTGAAGATCCTGTAGAACACAGACATTCACAGAGGAACGCAGTTTAACTCGTTCAGTGCCTGTTGACGGAAACTGTTAATTACTGCAGTCTTATTCAGTTCAACATCAACACACTCTAAATGTCCTAGGAACATGGATTCAAAGTGGTGTCAGCAAAAAGCATAGATCCTCATGAACCCCGGCAATTGCGGGGGCTCATGAGGATCTATACTTCTTGTAGTTGGGTGCGTTCGAATTTTCTCTGCTAGGCTAATTCTGCACTTGTTTATATTTCTCCCGCAGAGAGCCGCTGCTTACACGCTCCTTTCCCTCTCCTGTGTTGGCTTTTACCATACCGGAGAGCAGACGATACCGATTAGAAAAGAGAAATATCGATTGTGGAGGTAGAGGGACTGAAACTGTTGAAGGATACAGAACTTTCAATGAGCTGATCTGATGTGTACCGAGGGCAGGCGTTATTTTGGCCAATTGCTACTGAACGGAAATACCTATTGTCCCTTGCTTGAACACTGTATATACCGGAAAAAAAAACTTGATTTCTGTGGAGTATCTCAGGATTATTAGCACAGGCCTGTGTCTAGAAACGTCTTTTCTCTATTTGTATGAATTTATTATGAACCTCAAAGGGGCGGGTCTGAGGCGATGGGGGTGGAAAGTGTGGCGGGTAGCTGGGATGGGAGATGGTGGTGGTGTTTCATGGCGGTGATTCGCACTGAATGATTTGATGGTGTGTGGTGTGTGGATGTGTGTGTGTGCCGTGTGTGTGTGTGTGTGTGTGTGTGTGTGTGTGTGTGTGTGTGTGTGTGCGTGCGCGCGTGGTTGGGGGGGGGGTGCATCTAGGGGTTCCGGACAGCATCCCAATAAGCACGAATCCCATTTGTATATGATCCGATACGGTGATGCAATTTTCCTTAACAAAATAGAGTCATTTTTGTTCGAAGTCGGAAGCGAATTCCTTTCTGCATCGGGCATATGAAAACACACAATCATCAAAAAGGACTTGCACGAACATTTCCGTTTCGGGCCCAATTCGGATTCGGATCGTATCGGTTCGTTTTGCATTCGTATTTATGGAAGAGTAGCTTAAGAGTAGAGACAAAGTAAATATATTTGTCTTAAATCTTACGTCATATGACCAATTTCTTTAAAGCAACTTTACCACGTGCCCTCGTTACAAAAAAAAAAAAAAATTTAGCCATTAATGACGGACTTTGGGACGCGTCTTGGATACCAGGTTTGTTCCATAAAAAGCTCCAAAGTACGAAGTTACTTAATGCTGTTAGAGACAATACGCGCACTGGAGTTGTTTGTAGTACACAGGCCTATGCGTTGTAACTCTTAAGAAGTAACAAAGAAAAATAGCGGTTTGCAGGGTAGGAAAGAATTTTAGTTTTAAAAATGTTTAAAACTAAAATATATATCATCTATTACAAAAAAGCGACTGTTGAGTCTGTCTCTTTAGCGTTTAGTGTATACTGGTGCGAGTAGACTTCCGCCTTCAAATTGTACAATGCTGTGAAGTGTTCCTTAAATTTTTTGTCATGTCACAGTTTGTCAGAGCGGATGGTGGGGCAGTCTGTGTGACCGGTCGTGTCCAGACCTATGTTCCCCAGGACAGTGTGACATGGACAGGGGATGCACACAGTGTATCAACCATTACGCAGTTCTGAACTGCACAGGTACGAGACGTGTGCGTGTGTGCGTGCGTGCGTTTTAACATACTCGTCAGGTCGTTGTGATGGTGCATTTTGTTGTGTACCGTGGATGTAAGTAATGGAATGTCAAGTAGTACAACTCTTTTCGGGATGTGAACGCGTATCTCAAAAGTATGATCTCCAGCAATGACTCGCTTTGAAAAAGAGATCTTAGCGCGCATCACGATAGAAGTCAAGCTCTTTGACAACTCTGCAACATGATGTATATTCCATATTTGAATCACACACACACACATTCATCCCAAGTGTGCAGATCAGTGTAGCGGTACTGCCTGATAGCGAGTGCTTGCACATTATTGTAGGCCCACAGTACGCTCCGGCCGTGATAACTCGATCGCTGAATTGTGTACCACTTCCGCAAGTGAATTGTAACCATTTTCAGAACAATCTAGAAAAATGACACCGCATACAAACAGCTCTGCGTTTGCTCTTGTCCTCTGGGAGGGGAGGTGGGGGGGGGGGGGGGGGCTTTGAGGGCGGTGTAGTATCCCGATGTTGAGATGCCGCGGATCAGTGTGCGGTCTACTGCAAGTTAAGTTTTATTCAGCCCATTGCGTTGGTTTCTGGGAGGGAAATAAGCCAGAAGCTTTTCTTTGATGGTTTCATGGTAGCTTTCGTCCCGATTGCAGGTACCCCAATGGCAATGCTTAGCCATTTCAGTGAAATGTATACGCTCAAACAGTATCGCGCTTCGCCATTTCCTTGCTTAGTTACGGGAAAGCTTGTGGCACCCAGCAACAGAACCGCGCTGCGGCAATTTGTTTTCTATTTTCTGATTGGCTGAAAATGCGCGCCCCGGTGAGGTCCATTTCCATTTTATCCAAATATATTTAATGGACAACAAAGATTTTTAAATTGAATTGAATTGAATTAAATCTCCATGAGGAATAGATCCTCACGCGCCCTCCAGGCGCATGAGGATCTATGCCTCTTGGAGATGTTTGGAGCGCGCGCGACAACACTCACTAGCACGCACACACACATTGACGCGCTTTCAGAAGAGCATGCAGGTGACCCGTGTACTTAGTATATCATGTAGGATAGGTAAAGTCAACCTGCTTTCACACAAATTATAGCACAACTAAAATTGTACCGTGAAGTTCTAGTTTTGTCACCATTTTCTCAATCCTATGAAGCGAAAGTGGAACTCATATCACGTAAAATATACAATTACGTAAAAACTTATGACCATATGACGTTTGATAAATCAATGACGCGTATGTCCTGCGCCCCTTGTAGAACTCACTGACGCATGGGCACATCTGCGAGACTTTTTCAATAGGAGATAATTCAACATCAGAATCAGGTAAAAGACAAAAGGTAGAGCCCATTGACAGCGAGGACAGTTCTCATATAAAAGTGACTTTATGGGTTATGGTTCATTCCATCTTATTTTTTTTTTTATTTTTTTTTTTTGTTTGTTTCGTGACCAGCAGAACAAGCAAGACAAAGTAGTCAGCTGTTACACTGAAAAGAGTAAAATACAACTGCTGAAATGTTTCTAACCTGCCAAGCAGCCATTGCATACAGACAGAGGCATATTATAATGAGACATTTTATTAATTACATAATAATATCTGATCAACTCATCATTACATTAAGGTAAAAGATGGCAAAAGGCCAATACGTGTTTGAAAGTGTATAGTGATATGGATACGCAGGCAGCTGTTGCTTGAGACCCTTCCATAAATACCCATTTTGTTCGACCTTTGGCAAGTACAGGGCTAACGAATTCAGCCCCGATGCCCTACAGCAGGAGATCAGTTGACCATGATCATTCAAGGGTAGTGCCAGATGAGCTTGGCGCTTGTCGGCTCCAAGCTTATCTGACACTACCCTTGAATTATCATGGTCAATCCAAATCATGCAACTGGTACATAGTCGTTAGATGACGTCTCCAAATGGGGGAAATACGTGCGTCGGGCTAAATGAGTTAATGCAGGCAAATAAAGGTGAGGCATTGAACAACGTAGATGAGTTTCCCGCTTATTGTGTCAACTCGTTTTCTTCAGTATAATTAACTTCAATCAAAGAAAACTTCTATTCAGGGACTTTCCTGAATGTAAAAGTGGCAGACAGTTGTAATCTAGTAAAGCGATTTTTTTTCTTCCCCCCCCCCCCCCCCCCCCCCGAGTTCTTTATTTCGGTATTTCGATTAATCATACAGATTATTATTATATTATTATTATTATTATTATTATTATTATTATTATTAATATTATTATTATTATATACATATGCACACACACACACACATATTTAAACATAAACCATATATACGTAATTACCTTACAAATCAAGTTCCACAATCACAGACCAAAAAGTATTAAAAAAAATATTAGCACATAAGTATGTACCCCCCTCCCCACCCACGATCCTATTAACCCCACTCCCCCCTCCCCATTCCCCGCCCAACTCTTAGAACACACATCGCTCGAACACACAACAAATGACAAGCAGAATTTACATAGGTCTGAACAGTCGCGCTGGACAAACACAAATGTGAACGCCTGGGCATGCTTTCCTCAGTGCTATAGATAGCACTGATGGATGTATGTACAAGGGAGTCCAGCTAGGCCACTCTTGCTACCTTGAGCCAACCCTGAATGCCTTAGTGAGATGCCTGGCAGTGTCAGAAGCCGTCTGCACACTACCGCCAATGGTGAGGCTGCAGCCAGTGCCTCCAACACTGTAACAGCCTTACAATTCGCCAAAAAGTGTAACATAGCGATACCACATAATGACAAAACTTGTTGCTCTGACCAGTAATTCCAAATCGGTACTTCTCACATAGATAGCGACTCTTTATGATTCTAACAAAGTGCATACAATTAGGCAGGGTTTCTTCTAATCTACATTTGTAAACATAGAACTTAGCAACTAATATTATGAGGTCTAAGACAGTTTCTGACCTAAAGTGCTTAGCTGTGCCAAAGACAATAAGACTTTTTGAGAGCTCAAAATTAGTGCAGTTTACACAGTTGTCTCGCAACCATTGTCCCATGTCAGATCAGAATATCTGTACATACAAGCAGTCCCAGAACAGGTGGGAAAGAGTTTCGTCCTCGTTCTTACAAAAGGTGCAAATTGCAGATTCAGACAATTTACGCAGAAATAGAAATCGCTTTGTGGGCAACAACCGATGCAATAGCCTTAGCTCGAACCATTTTAGTTGTGAGTCTGGTGTGGTTTTGAAGGGTTTTGAAAAAATACATTTCCAGCTTGGTATGTCGTCAATATCAAAACATTGAGACCACTTTTAAATACAAATAGGCCTTAACTTTGATCTGACCAATGTTAAACATATGGTTTTACAACCCTGCAAGATAGTTTTCCAGGCCTTATTGCTGGTACTATTTCCTTCCTTAACTGGCACTACTGCTAATGAGGTTAAGTAGGCTCTGACAGCATTGGCTATATCAGAATACATCAAGAAATGTGTAGACACATCAGGGAACAGCAACTTGAATGACTCGAAGGACAACAGAGAGCCATTCTCATCAAGCAGATCCCCAATAACCAAAATTCCCTTTTCTCTCCATTCGGTGATATGAACCGTTTTCCTGTCTCTAATAATGTTCTTGCTATAATGAATACGTTCTGAGAGCACTTCATCAGAATTTTCAGGTACACACTTGTTACAAACAATCTTGTAATGTTTGGCAACATCGGCCCAGAAGCAATTATCACAATGAAGCATTAAAACGTTTGCATATTCACCACCAAACACCTGCATGTTACTAAACATAGGATAGCAGCTGACCAGAATCCGACGTACCAATGAGTCACACGATACACCAAAGACCCTTCTAAGCCAACTGACCTTCATAGACGTTAAAAATGAATAAACATTTAACATTCGCAAGCCACCTTCCTTGTATGCTGAACAGACAACAGCTTTATTTATTTTCGCTCTCTTTCCATCCCATAAGAATGTAAACAACATTTTTTCAAGGTCAGTGAAAAATTGTCCGGAGGATCTGGGAGGTTCATAAAAAGATGGACAATCTTTGACACTGCAAGTGTTTTGATCACCGTAATTTTACCTAATGGTGTAAGTTGACGCTTAGACCAAACATACAAAACTCGCTAAATTTCAGCAAGTTTGCCCTCGTAATAGCAGTTATAATATTAATGTTTGTGGCGAGCTTTATACCAAGAACCTTCAAAATCCCAGGGTCCCAGACGAAGTTGAATTCGGGCATGAATCGAATGTGTGAATTCCTCGTAGGTCCAAGCCAGACCACCTGCGTTTTATCCATATTCATCTTTAGACCTGAGATAGATGCAAAGTATTGTAGACTGGATGCTTTCTTCGAAAGACCTTTTACTTACATTTAAAAACAATGAAGTGTCATCTGCAAACTAGGACAGAAGTAAGTATATATCTTTAACTTTTAACCCACTTATATTTTCATTCTGGCGTAGAATAGAGGCCAGAATTTCCGCGCAGATTAAGTAAATGTACGGAGGACTTGGGTCGCCTTGACGACAATCTCTTTCTACTGGAAACCACCCAGAATAGCGACCATTAACAGAGACACAGGCCTTAATATCACAGTAAAATGTTTTAATCCATCTCTTCATATCTGGACCAAAGTTGAAAAAGTCAAGACATTTTTCCAAAAAGGACCAGGCGACCGAGTCAAATGCTTTCTCAAAGTCTATGAGAACCAGTTGACCTGGCACCTGGTTTACATGAGTGTAAAAAAGTACATCATAAAGAAGCCGTATATTCTCACCACTATATCCGCCCTTCGAAAAGCCTTTTTGGTCTTGGTGTATAATAGAGGTTAAAACCAGTTTCAGACGTTCTGCTATGCAAGCGGAGGCTATTTTATAACTAGTATTTAAAAGAGTAATGGGTCTCCAGTTTTTCAAAAATTTCTTATCCTTTCCCTCTTTGGGTATACAAGTGATCACCCCTTACTTTTGTGTTACTGACAGCTGGCAATGCTGAAAACCATAATTTATAGATCTCACCAGAAAATGGTCAATATCAGCCCAAAAGAATTAAAAAAATTCGGTAGTAAAACCATCTGAACCTGGAGATTTATTGTGACACATTCTTTTCAATGATTTTAATGCCTCCACCATCAATATGGGGCCTTTAATAGACATCTTCGCATCATCAGACAAAAAAGAGGGTGCAAAAACAGTGGAGGAGAGGTCAACCTCAACTAACTCTGCTTCCCTCGAAGCGTACAATTGCTCATAAAACGCTTGAGTTTCTTTTACAATAGCATCCACATTATTTATCACTTCTCCGTTATCATTCTCTAAGTAGTTCATTGATTTACTAACAAAACTCATACTTTCCAAGCTACAAAAATATTTTCATGTCTTTTCCCCATCTTGGATCCACTTAGCTCGGGACCTGACAATCGTACCCTCTGTCTTTTTCTTACGTAATTCCACAAGTTCTGCTTTTTTAGCCTCAAGAAGAGGGATATTATTATGCTGGATACTACGTTCTAAGTTTTTAATCTCGTTCTTAAGAGAATCTTTTTTAGTTTCTTCCCTTTTCTTGTGGCTAGCATATGAGATGGACTGGCCCCGAGTTTCTAGGAGTATCATCTCAAAAAAGGTTTGATCACTAATGCAAAATTGTAGGTCATCATTTCTCACATTATCAATAGAATTCATGTTATAGATCAAAAGTCCATATTGCCTCTTCAAGTCCAGTATCATTTTTTTTTACCATTTCTACAAATGACTTGTCCTTAAGAAGTGAATTGTTGAATTTCCAGTAAGTTCTATTTCTCTTAAGAGGCGATGCCAAAAAAATCAATGGACACAAACGAATGATCTGAACGATAACCTGAGTTAATTTTTGCCTTAGTAACCTCTACCATCAAACATTCCAATACCAGGAAATAATCTAATCTGCCTTGTTGAGCAGAGTTAAAGCGACGTCATGTGTACTGTCTAGATGCTGGGTGAAGCACCCTCCATACATCCACTAGGTCATACACCTGCATACATTCAAGCACCTTTTGCATTGATCGAGCGCGGTTAATATTTCTATACCTGTACGTGTCCATATTAACATCCAGTACAACATTCCAGTCACCGCCTACTATTACATATTGATTATCTAGCCTACCTATTTCTTCAAAGACAGCTTTAAAAAAGATGGGAGAGTCTTCATTACTAGGCCCATACAGGTTAATAGTCATCCGCTTACCCTGTATATCAATATAAGCGCCATCATTATTTCTAATCACATTATGTACTTTATATTTAAAGTTATTGTTAAACAGAATTGCAACTCCTTTGCTATTTGTATCATTACCATATAGAAAACATTCAAAGCCCCACATGGCCCTTAGCATGTGTTCATTTTTAGTCTTGAGATGTGTCTCTTGCAAAAAGTAGATAGAAACCTTTAACTGTCTGAGGTAGTCTAGCACATCTTTCCTTTTTCTGATACTGGCCAAGACCATTGGCATTAAAGGTACATATTTTTAATGGACTGTCATTGGTAATACTAGCCATACTGGAAGTGGAGTTTGTTTCCAGCCGTTACACGCAGCAGTTTGCATAATATGGTCAAACCGGCTGACTGTATCATCAGTACTGAATGTGTGGCAGGTGTACACAAAGGCCAATTCAAGTGAGTGGCAAAACGAACCAAGGTGACTGAACAGGTGCAGAGAACAGGAAAAAAAAAAAAAAAAAAAAACTATATTTTACACCAAATGTTCCATACTCTAATAATCCTGTGATATAACAAAGTGTGTGTTCTACGCTTAGCATATAAGAGCAAAGCATATAAAAAGAAAAAAAACCCACAAGAAACCCCCCCCCCCAAAAAAAAAAAAAGGAAAAAAGTTGATATTTGTGCAAGCATTACCGCTCTCCTCCTTCGGAAGGATATCCAGCTATAAAGTATCCATGATAAATGACACCATTAACAAGCTGTAGCGTTCAGGAATACCTGTAGTTCCCTCCTAGAATAGCAATTACAATATATTTACAAGTCAGTGCTATATCTATACAAAATAAAGGACACCTATATATTTGACCCCTCCCACTCCAGGTAACATGTAAAGAGAAAGGTAATTAGGGGGAATAGTAAAGGTAAAGTACGAATGAACAAAATTAACAAAATTGTAAGTCATGCTGTACCCTCCCAACAGAGAGACGAGTGGACTGAACTGCCACCCTGGACTTAAAGGCTTGACCAGTGTCGCAGAGCGGCATTCACTCACCCGCTGGTCAGCCCTGTATATTAATGTTATCATTTGGTAGTGCTCAACAAGTAACATACCCGCCACATACACATCAACATACATGTAAATGTACACGCACCAATATATACAGTCACACATATGCACTAGTCACAGAAATTAAAAAAAAATATATATACATAAAATTTGTATGCGCGTGTACATCCATATGTGCCCGGTGAATGTGTGTAATACGCACCCTCCCGTCACAAGTGCACCCGCAAACACACACACACACACACACACACACACACACACACACACACACACACACACACACACACACACACACACACATGTTGTAACGCACGCAGACTTGCCCACAGTCGCACGTACAGACCTCACGCAACAGACGCATACACCGCCACTGACTCAGACGGGCGCATTCATGCGGTAAAACACACACACGGGCTCCCTTTCTAAAGTGACTTTATACGATATAAATATACCAAAACAACGCTCACACTATCAAGCTATATACATCACATACACATAACAATATCTTTGCCAGGCTAGGTTTTAGTTTCACACTGTCTCCAACCTGTTTGATGTTGTTGCCTGGTTACGTTGGTCCTTCTCACGTCTGGGCGTGAAAGTCCTTCGTTGTACGCTTCTTCCTGCCGTCCTGTCTCTTTGGCACGGACGTCCTCGTTCTCGTACGGTAGCGCAGTTCTCGCTTTGACTCGGGTGTCTTGGTCCCGGTCAGACTCACTCTCAGTGAAGAGCTGGAGGGATGACCTCACGTTAGGTCCCACCTGTGACTCGACGTCTCGGCGTCCGTCGTTCCACTCTTTACAAGAACTCTGAATAGACAACAAAAGTCCCAACGTAACACTTGCTAAACACACAACATATTGGATAAATGAGAAACGTCACGTAACCTGGCTGATACAAATAACTCACAGTTCATTCACACACACACACGTGCTTCATAAACTGTCTACTTCCGTAACACCCCCATATCTCTGTCACTATCTTGAAACAGACTATAGCCTAACACTCTTGCTATACACTACTCTATACACTGGAAAAGACTATGCTTAACCATCCACGTACTATCTTCATAGCGGCTTAGACATACACACCTCGCATTCTTTTAGTTATCTATCTCGGTAACAACTGTATACAAAAACACCGGTTACTTCCCCGAATTCTAAACATACATAACTGAACCAAACCGGAACACCGCTATACAACCACATTACTTTTACCAACGCATACTGTCTTTAACTAAACAACTATCAATACTACATTTATAGAAACATACCGGAAATCTAGGCTTCAGAGTCTTGGAATGCGGGCTAAGGTATCTCGCATAACGTCTGTCCAGAATGACAGTCAAGCCCCACACTAATATATTCCTGCTCTGACAGACACAGCTTTTGCCTAGAACTCGCTAAACAGAACTCACTAAAAATCCCGTGCTAACCATGTCTTACAGATTTCACGTGCGTCTAGTGCCACACGGACTATCGGCACAAACAAACCGTTAACAAAACCCGTACCGTACTAATCCTACTGTGTGAGCACTATGCACGAGCATAGAGCTTCATCACAATGTACCCTAGTTACAAAAAGTACCCATCATATGTGTTCACATTCACAGCACACCCATGCCGGGTAGATGCGTATGATACGCATCCACCCGGCACAAATGCACCCGCAAGCACACACACATACCAAAGCATACCAAAGCATGTATGTACAAATCATCCAGCACATCTGCACAAGCAGACATGCATACCCATGCGCATGCACGTGCACATGTAATCGTACACACATGCAAGCATGTGTGCAGGCACACATGTACACACACACACCTGCTCCAAGAATAAACAGCATAACAACATACATAAGTACCCAGCAGAAAGTACCTGGACATACATGCACACGCCCGTACACATGTATGCAGACGTTATTATATACATAATTATACACACCTGACCTGTGACACATGCATAAATGATACCCAAAACAACTTGAAGCCACATGACACACTACAATGTTTCTTCATTGATCACAGAACCACTGTAAAGTATTGCAGAAAGGACGTACATTTTGAGGCATGTCACTGCTCGAGGCATGGACATTCCGGGCCGACCCGGCACACGAATTAACACACACAGAGTGACAAATGTGAATGGGCGTTCGCATACCAAAACGATTCGGTCTGCCCAAGCCGAGAATAAAATGTACGTACCGTGCCTCTCCAAGAAAAGGGTGTCCAGTTCCTCAGCGTCTCAGTCTCGAACGCCAGATACCGGTGACCTAGCACATTAAACCATCATGACCACACGAGCCTGGCTCACAACACACTCCAACAGAATCACCCTGCCTCACACTGAGGAATAGACCTCGTGTGAACTTATTGACCTATTGGCCAGAGTAGCCGCTCTTACCCAGGTCGCGTGTCACGCGTAAGGTTACAGGTCACAGGTGAAAAAAACACATGTAAACAGAGGGTGGTCACAAAGATTGCAAATCATCCTCTGCCCACATGTAGCCAGCTCCGCGATCGGGTGCACATCGAAACTTAAGCAGTTTAGGCAAAGAGTCCATATACAGCCGATCGCCGGGCTAGCTCAGCGCTAAAGCGTACGTCGTCTTCTCTCCCGTGGTGTTGTTGTGTCTGGGTCACTTCCAATAGCCACCTTGTCCGCCAAGTCCGAGATTGAGGCTATACGTACCACCCTGGAGTCAGATTTGCGCTTTACATAGACACTCCCACGTTTTGTCCACGCATCCTGCGCTGCAGGGTGGTCCCAGCACTGGGACAGCAAATTGTAGTTGCTAACGAGCTGTGATTGAGAGCGTGCTCACCTTTTCGATCACGGTTTGGTATGGTTCCATCACAGCCAAAGAGAAAATCACTGAGTAGGGTGGTCAAGACCGCTTAAAAAATAATAGGCAGAGATCTTCCTAGCCTGGACTCAATGTACCAGCAGCGTCTCTTACGTAGAGCAAGTCTTATCTCCAGTGATTCCACCCACCCCGGCAATGAGCTTTTCCAAATGTTACCATCAGGGCGCAGGTACAGGTCCATCACTACCAGGACCAGCAGATTCCGCAACAGTTTTTTTCCCTCTGGCTGTTCACGCTCTCTCTGATCAACCGGACTAATTGGAGAGAGCGCGAGTGGCGAGTGAGAACGAATGTGTTCAGTCAGTTTTTAACTGAATCAGATGTTACTGTGTGTGTGTGTGTGTGTGTGTGTGTGTGTGTGTGTGTGTGTGTGTGTGTGTCTGTGTGTGTGTGTGTGTGTGTGTGTGCAGTCTTAGTAACTGACATCAAGACAAATTCCAATGTTTTTATTGTTTTGTACATGGAAACATATGGCAATAAACTATCTTATCTTATCTTATCTTATCTTATGAGTTAAGTCCTCGGTTATGATGTAGGAGGTGTTCTTTAGTTTCCGTCTATGAAAAAACACTAATTCTGCAGCCTTTCTTGACATGAATCGCACGATCACAGGTCTCGGCCCTCGCTGTTGTTGCCCACTTCCCTGTGATTGCTGCTGTAGTTGACCTATGCGATGGCAGGCCTCAATATCTCCTGGCTGTAGACCGGGCAGCTGTAACTTGTCTTTGAAAATCTGAAGGACTTTCTTTTCGCACTCCTCCACGGTCTCTCTCTCTCTGCCTCTGGTATCCCCAGAATGCGAACGTTGTTTCTTCGAGTGTACTGTTCCAGGTCGTTCGAACGCTTCTCTGCTACGGATGCTAAAAACTTCGCATCCGTAGCCAGACTGGTTGCCTCCTCTATCTTCTTTCTACACTGCTCCAATTCAACCTTCAGTGTCTGATTTTCCACTCTTAACTCGTGTATCTCGCCTCTCAGCTCCTCCAATTGCTCATTCACGTTATCTAGCTTTGTAGACATTTCACGTAGCAGACTCATTAGATCAGCATTAGAAGGGTCACTGACCTGTACGTCGTCACCAGTGGACACGAAGACCGTGGCAGACGAGGCAGACGCCGTAGCAGACGACGCATTCTTGTCCGCAGTCTCCGCCATGCATTTTCGCCGCGTAGTTTGAAAGTGGCACTTGATCGATGCCCTGCTCTCCGATGCCTGCTCCGCCTTGCTTTTCTTCTTCCTGGCTTTCTTTAGAAGTGCCGCTTTTCTCTGTCTGGCCGCATGGCTTGGTGTAGACTGATCAAAACTTGAGTCAGTCGTAGTAGATTCAGCCTTCCGGTTAGCCTGGCCGAGCGGCATACCTGTAGAGTTCACTAGGGCCGACCATCAGCATTTTCAGTGTCAGAGATTTACGGTCCAATATGTCACATTTAAAGGGTAAAAATTATATCCTCCGGATGGTTGAGAAGGCAGGGAATCGATTAGCACATTCTCGTTGTTGTAATTGCTTCGAGAATGAAGTAATTAAAGAGGATCTGCATAAATCAGGAACCCTTGAAAAAAATTCGACCTGCCTGTGGCCTGAGCAGTGCTCACCCTCTCAGTAAAGCGATTTCTTTATTCCTACGTAACACGACCAATCACGTCATTGCAATCCGTATCACGCGACCTCGCTACAAAACACCAAATAATAATAATAATAATAATAATAATAATAATAATAATAATAATAATAATAATAATAATAATAATAATAATAATACAAATAATAATAATAATACATAGTTTGTATATAGCGCCCTTCCCCACAGACAGCAAGCTCGGCGACTCGTAACAGCTCACTTTGTGGTGCGTTATGTGTTATTTTACTTCTTGGGTACAAGCTCGGTTTGACAACGCTTTACGCACTCTACAGTTGTCTTTAGACGACAACACCCAATTTTCTGTAATATTTTTCTTCGAATCGCGCGAGACTAGAACTGTAAATAGGCCTTGCTCGGATCGAAAATAGTACGCAGATGATCAGTGCAACATTATCGTCAATTCAGTGCCCAATACTTCAATAATGTAACAATTATAAACTTGTATTTTGAGTGAACAGCAATAAAAATAAAAACCGTTGTTCAGGCATATTGCCACTGGAACTTCAATGATCAGTGTCACATTATCGTCACTTCAGTGCCCAATACTTCAATAATGTAATAATTCTAAACTTGTATTTTGAGTGAACAGCAATCAAAATAAAAACCGTTGTTCGGGCATATTGCCACTGGAACTTCAAACATTTTGTTCAAAAGTCAAATTGAAATAGACCGATCCCCTTTTTATTTGGCTCCTCCTCTTTAGTCGGGGTCCGGCAAAAGTGCCACGCGTGCTCCACGGAAAAAGAGCGCGAGCGTACACTGCTAGCATAGTCAAGCGCGCTATTCGGCGTTGAACCATTAAACTATTTTAAAGATGGCATATCATCTAAAGTATACCATTATTGGAGCTGCATATCGTCTCATTTTCGCCCAATCAAGTTGTGATTTTTCATAAACTATAAAAGGCAGAGTTTGACATTTTTCATGACCACACATTTGTATGCGCTCTTTCTGATTGTAATATAAGTTTTATGTATTTACAGTCTGAAAGTGTAGGTGATCCTATACATGTATGTGGGCATATCCCCCTACTGAATCTCTAAAAGAAATTCTTGTGCAGGCAATCGTCAGTGCACATTTTGGAAGTCTGTCTAAAAACATCTTCTCCTCACCCCCCCCCCCTCCCCCTCCCTCCCCCTCCATCCCTCCCGAAAACTTCTGCTAGTGCTAGTCTGTTTACATCAATGACGGCGTCACTCATTCACTCTCACAGCCATACGGGATCAGCATATACGCACGAATGCTTCACACAACTGACGGATCTACGATCCAATTTAGCACGAATATTTCACACACAACTGACAGGTCTACAATCCAGTTTTATCAAACTAAATTTTAGTACAAGCTATCGATTGTGAATACTACAGTGCAACACAGAAAAATATACATTTTACTTTCGAGCATACGTAGTGATGTCTTGTGATTCTCTCAGGGTTCAGATGACCGTTTGGCCGACCGCAAGCTTTTAACCTTTCGTGTGTGCCATTTGTGATAAAGGCTTCGGGAACGGAAACAAATTCAGCACCTACATGTCGATTGGGGTATCAGGCATCTGATTTACACTGACTCCACATAACAACAGTGCTTTCCAGGCATCTCTAGTATCGCCAAAATTGGCTAAAATAAATGAAACATCGACGCTCTTCCATGCCCCGCAAGCAAAAAACATCGATTGTTTTGCCGTACAGCAGTCAGAAGCACATGGTTTACAGCGTTTTGATTGGTCGATGGGCGAACGCGCGCTAAATTTTATTGACATTTCAAGCCAGGAATGGGTCGATCTATTGACCAGCTGACAGCAAGTGGCGTGTGCGCATTACCCCATGCAGCTGCAGGGTCTCCAGGCCAACGTAGCCATGTGTTCGGTAGGCCTTTGGTCCTCGGTGTACAATGACTACGTCGACCTCCCCCAAGCCTACATGGGTCCGTGTAGCAAACCCTGCTACCAGTAACTTATAATATACTCGTACTTAGTCAGGACATAAAGTGAACGAAATATTGTACACATGAAATTCCTATAAACATAAGATCGTTTAAAAAAAAATAAAATCACACATACACGCGCATTCACGCATTCACGCACGCACCCACGCACAGAAAGAGAGAGAGAGAGAGAGAGAGAGAGAGAGAGAGAGAGAGAGAGAGAGAGAGAGAGAGAGAGAGAGAGAGAGAGAGAGAGAGAGAGAGAGAGAGAATGAATGAATGAATGAAACTTTATTTTCCAAGGATAAAAGAATAGGTGCGCAGACCTGTTTTCATTCTTGTCCTTGCTATACACTACAAAACTAAATAACGTACATAAAATCACTCTCTTACCCACACACGCGCGCGCCGGTGTGCAATTGCCGCCTACACAGGCTAGTGCCAGATTAGCTTGTAGCCCGCTACAGGCGCCAAGCCAAGCCTGCACAACCCTCCACACACACACACACACACACACACACACACACACACACACACACACACACACACACACACACACACACACACACACAGACATCAGTATATCATGTACACATACATTCTATCACTTAAAACTATACTACAGCAAATATAAACAGTATAAAGGATTTTGTACATTAAACCGCTATTGTTCTCAACATAAAAATCAACACGGCTTACTCCAACAAACATAAACAGGCATACACACACACACACACACACACACACACACACACTCACACACACACTGGCATACACTCACGTGCGCGAGCGCGTGCGCAAGCACGTAGGGATGCGCGCGTGCACACACATACACTTGCACACACACAGCCTACACACACCAGCACACACACGTGATAGCGGCCTCCCCGCGCCACTAAACCGCGCACAGCTAGATGCTATAGTCTGCCATGGAATTGTGAATAAGCCAGATATTCAGTGTGACTAGACTTGTATCCCGCAACCACCGCGCGCGCGGGTCGAAGCGAAGAAACCACAGCACTGCCACGCGGCGCGAGCGCCCAATGCTGTGTCTATCGACGGCATCCCTTCTGGCCAGCCGAGTCCATGGGGTCATGGATATTACATAATGCGGCTTGCTGGAATGCCAGCGGTATATTACATGCGTTCATAAATGTTAGAAGAGAATGCAGACTATCCGGGAAATGCCTCATAAGGCATGGAGTGCTACATGTAAAAGTAAAAATAGAAATAAAAAATAAAAGGAAAAATTAAGTTTTGTCTAGATGTTTGAGCAGCTTGGTCTTGTAAGTTTTAAGCGATGGCGCGGCTCTAACATCCGCAGGAATAGAGTTCCATAACTTTGCACCAGAATAGGACAACGACGACCTATAAATGTCCAGTCGAGGCATTGGTACAACAAGATTGTTCCCTGGTGTTCGACTGGACCTCGTATGAGCAAAGTGGAACAAACTATTGAGATAGGCTGGTGTTTCTGAGAGGGTGATTTTGTGCATGAGCACCAACTTATTATACTTAAACTGTTTTTCAAGTGACAAAATGTCTAACAGCTTGAACTTATTGTCAGTACTAATGACTTCTGAGGGTCTGTCAACAATGAGTTTAATGGCTCTTCTGTGGAGCGAGTTCAGACTTTTTAAATTAGCATCGCTACCACCGTCCCAAATAGATGAGGCATAATCCAAATGTGACTGAATATGGGTATAGTAGAAGAGTTTCCTTGTTGGCTCATCAGCGAAATGTCTCAATTTCGACAGGATAAATACATTTTTAGATACTATTTTACACAGTTTAGTAATGAGGCCTTGCCAGCACAACTTGTCGTCTAAGTTGATTCCAAGCACGCGTTGTTCTCTGACTTGCTCCACAGGCTGGCCGTTAAGTGTTAGTTGAAGGGGAGGGAGTTTCAACTGATGCTTTTGCCGTGTGGTAATCAGCATGCATTTGGTTTTAGTCTGATTAGGTATCATGGCGTTATGTCTGCACCATTCAGATACCTCATTTAAACTGTCTTGGAGAATCTTCACCATATGTTACGTCTGATGACGAAACGTCCAGTGTTCCATCGTCTGCAAAAAGACTGCAAGTTACGCTGGAGTCAGATATATGTAATGGAAGGTCGTTTATGAAGACAGAGAACAATAATAGACCAAGAAAAGATCCCTGTGGTACTCCGTGCTCTATCACCCCTTCAGGTGAGTTTTTACCATTCACGTAGACATACTGCGTGCGCCCATGCAGATATGACCTGCGTTTAGTTGATAGACATTAAGTTTGAACTAGAGTTTTATGATTGACGAGGTCAAATGCTTTTGAAAGGTCCAAAAATACTGCTCCAGTCATTTGACTGCTATTTATGGCAGTAAGCCATCTGTCAACTAGGTGTACCAATGCTGTGTGACAGGAGTGTTTCCGCCGAAAGCCAGATTGTAATGGATGTATGAGTTTGTGTTTTTCTAGAAAATGTTGTAAGTGTGTGTGAATGTGTCTTTCAATCGGTCTCGACAGTGTTGACAGTAGCGAAATGGGCCTGAACTTGTTAGTGTCGGCAAGGTCTTTCGTTTTAGGTAGTGGGATCACTCTGGCTGTTTTTAGAGAAGATGGAAATATCCCCTGCTTTATGTAAAGGTTGTATATATATATGTCAAGGTATCTACAATATACGGCAGGGCCAATTTCAGAACTGAGCTACTAATACCATCATGGCCAGACGTACGTTTGTTCTCCAATTACGAGATGGATTTTCCCACGTCGTATATCGTTAACAGCGGAATGCTGAATGACGTATCAGGGTCCAGCCGTTCTGCACAAAACGTCTTTAGCTTTTCGGACACAGCTGAAGACTGACCAGAATATTTATTTTTTAGCAACGTACTGGCAGCCGAGAGGAAATGCTGATTCAAGATATCAGCTGATAACTCTGTACATTGTGCTGTATTTTTGGACCTCGTAAAAGCATTGATCGCTCGCCACACAGATACATCTTTCTTTCTGTTCATAAGACGGTGAAAAAGTGACCTTTGAGCTTTCCTCACTAAATGTTTAACATGGTTTATTTGCCTTTGATACGCTACAAAATCCTTATTTCTTTTATAGTCATCTCGGAGCTGCATGGTATCCTTGATTTCCTTACTTAACCAGGCGGGAAGCTGGGGGTTCTTCACCCGTTTCTCTCTGAATGGAGCGTGTTTATCGAGAACACCAGGGAACAATCCGTACCACTCAGACAAAGCATCGTTGGGGTCATTATGGTAGTACACTGTATCATTGATTGATTGATTGTACATTGCTTAACGTCCCGAAGCAACAGGCTTCTCAGGACGTGCCTGCACTGCTGTGAAAAAAACAACCACTAAACAGAACATTGATGTATGTCGCCAGCGGTCAAACATTAATAAACTAACACATGGGCCTAATAAAGCTAGACCATTTAGCAACACACATCCATATCAAGAGCTACAGGCAGTGCAGACAGTAGGGAGTTTAAAAAGGCAAATACAGTGAATGGACCTCGGTGACAGAACACATGCCCGAATAGAGAAAACCCCACCTGTGGGCTGACCAGGTGACCTGGAACTAAAAATACCTAACCCACCCAGTCCCCAGGGCAGACCGGGTGGGCCACACTGTCAAGGGTGCGCTACTTAAATCACAAGAATGTTTCCTTGTTGAAGTGTTGAAGTGATCTGTATCTAACAGTCGTGTTATGTTTTCGGAATGAATTATCCGCTTTTAATGCCAAGCAACAGCACACTGGGTAGTGATCGCTAATCCCTACCTGAGGCACGTCTACTGCCATCACCCTTGATTGAGTAGTTGTATATATGTGGTCTATAAATGTGGAGGAAGTTGGACTAACACGAGTTGCTGTTTTAACTAGCTGCTTTAAACCAAACATAGACATGGTGCACTCCCAAGCAGGGTTTTTCAAAAACATGTTAATATTGAATTCGCCTAGGATCAAAATTTCAGAGCTGGACTGTCTGACCTTATCCATCATGGCGAAAAGGTCGTCGAACCATTGAAATGTTGATGCTGGGTTCCTGTAAATGTACCCGACCAGCATGGGGGCTGGATTTGTTTGCCCTTAACTCAACCCAAGTGCATTCTACGGTTTTTGACTCCAGGTCCCCACGCCTGCGAGTAATACCGCTAATTGAATTATGAATGTATAATCCAATACCCGTATGTCCCGGGTATTCAGCATCGCGTCGCAGTACATTGAAGTCCTGGATAGAAATGGCCTCATCGCTGATGTTACGATTGAGACGCGATTCCGTTACACCAAACAAGTGAAATGGATTGGGTTGACTCAAGAGCACACACAGATCGGGAACTTTGTTAGTTAAATGATAAACAGTTAAATGGCCAATACGTAACTGGCGATCACACACCATGATTGCTAATGTATGTCAATATCAAAGAGTACTAATAACAAAGCTTATAAATGATACAAAGGCAAATAAGAGCTGAAATAATAAAACAAAGCAAAAGAATTTCAGTCCGCTCTAACACACAGAATGTGGGAGGCAAGTGAAAAAAAGAGTTTCTTCTACACATTCGCTGATATAGACCACACTACCGGTCACTAACGGTCACTAACAGGGACTAATCCCTTTCCCGCTGCGCGATAGGGGAAATAAAGTCAGCGCTGCGAAAGGACACATATATGATCGTAGTGTGAATATACGTAGAGCACTAGTAGAGAAAGTGCTATAAACCTCACAAATCGCACAGAGTGAGAAGATCGGTATTCACGAGTATTGTCGGCAGCAGTCAAAAGGATGACAATGATAATATTGGACCACGTGCAGTGGTTGAAGTTAAAAACAAATGAATACGTCTCTGCGCAAACGCAATAATTATGAGCAATGAGACGCAAGAAAATCAATTCGATATTGTTCAGTGTTAGCCTGGAAAGTAAAGCACAAACTTATGTAAGGAAGAGTACCTGAATGTTCTGGAAATGAGTCTAATACACACGCACGGGGTGGCTGTACTGTGCCCACAGTTCCTGCTGTGCGTATGGCGTGTATGTGGGCGGGAGGACGCTGAAGGGATACGTTGGTTGCGTCATGCTAAGTGGAGGGAGAGAGAGAGAGAGAGAGAGAGAGAGAGAGAGAGAGAGAGAGAGAGAGAGAGAGAGAGAGAGAGAGAGAGAGAGAGAGAGAGAGAGAGAGAGAGAGAGAGAGACAATGACAATGACAATGAATCTTTATTTTCCAAGGATAAAAAGATTTAGGTCTGAAGACCTTTCTTCCATCTTGTCCTTGCTAAACTACTTACACAAATACTCACGCGGCCGCACGCACTGACACACCATAAGCGCCCAACAAGGCGAGTCATACTGGCTGCCCCCCTCGATCAGCTTCCGCTCGAAGGCGACAGCAGGGATACAGCCAGTGTGTACATATGGCGATCATATACAAAAACATCATAAACACATTTAATACACATAATGAGATATACATGCGCTACCAACTAACAAGTGTACCATAAAATTAAAAAAAAAAAAAAAAGAACCCCCCAAAACAAACAAAAAAAAAACAAACAAAAAAACAAAAAAAAAAAAAACACTCAGATAATCAAATAGACAAATTCAAAATACCACGTCATTCTAAAAACAAAAGCAGTTTACGCTTGCATTTGTAGCAAATGCTGATGAAGCCTTGTCTTGAAAGCATTTATGGTCGTGATAGATTTTATTTCTTTTGGAAGTAAATTCCATTCTTTGGCTGCTGAATATGACAAGGCCGATTTAAAAATGTCAAGGCGGGGCCTAGGCACTACCAGGTCGTTCCTCAGTGTCGGGTACGGAGTGTGGGGAGCCTTAAAGAGAGCAGCGAGATATCCAGGTGATTTTGAAAGTGTGATCTTACGCATAAATACACATTTATTGAATAAAAAGTGCTTACGAAGGGGCAACATATTTAATTTTGTTAGTTTATCGTCGGTAGTCAAAGGGGTGTGGGAATCTTTTAGGATAAGCTTTGCCGCACGTCTATGAAGTGAATTTATTCTTTTTAAAGAAATATCGCTGCATCCATCCCATACTGTCGATGCGTAATCTAGATGGGATTTTATGTGTGCGTTATAAAACAACTGCCTGGTTGAAACGTCGGTGAATAGAACTAGTCTAGATAACAAATATAGATTTTTTGACAAAACCTTACAAATAGAATTAGTATGCGAATGCCAACTGAGCTGGTCGTCTACAGTGACACCAAGCAAACGATGTTCTCTAACTTGCGCTATTGGTTGCTGTTCAAGAGAGAGAGAGAAAGAGAGAGAGAGAGAGAGAGAGAGAGAGAGAGAGAGAGAGAGAGAGAGAGAGAGAGAGAGAGAGAGAGAGAGAGAGACAGACAGACAGACAGACAGACAGACAGACAGACAGACAGAGAGAGAGAGGTACACGATGACCCGGTGTGTCCGACATCTCGACATGTTATCAACAACTTGTATTTCTCTATTTCATTCGGGTTTCTGTTTTTCTTGCTTTTAAATTAGCCCTCCTCACGTTTTGGAATGCATGGGTGGGTGACGTATGCCTGGGTGGGTGGCGGATGACGGGATGGGGGGATGGGGCGTGGGGGTGGGGGGGGGGGAGGCTATCGGGTCTTCTCCCTTTCCCGATCCACCACTGACCGAACGATGTTCCATGTCTACTATGAAGTGCTTTATGTGCACGTGCAGACTGTCAGGACGGCTGGTGGGGCAGTGACTGTAACCAGACTTGTCCCGCGCAGTGTTCCACTCCCAGGCGTTGTGACAGGAACGGGTGTGCACAATGTAACAACCATTACGCAGCTCCACTTTGTACAGGTAAGGCTGGTAAAACAGTACCAAGCGATATTTCTTTACGTTGGCGGCATATACACTTTTCTTGATTCGTTTGGATCGGAACTGGAACAGAAACCATTATTTTCTTTTAAAAGACAATTGGCAGGTGATTAATGAGACTCGCTGTAGATTCAAGGTGTGCACAACCAAATCACGTGTTTAAATACATAAATAAGTCTTTTAAAGGTAATGCATGTATATAGAACTGCTGAAAAATACATACTGCAGTTGTCATTTTTATTTGCATCAGTCGACAGTAGAAGATGACAGGATCTTAATGTGCATGCTGAAACTATGAAATCTTATCCTGCAGAATGTCAGAGCGGATGGTGGGGCAGTCAGTGTGACCGGGAGTGTCCCAAACAGTGTTCCTCAGCAGGTTGTGACAGAAACAGTGGATGTAAACAGTGTAACAACCAATACGTTACTCCAAACTGCACAGGTAAGAGACTGTATGATATTGGGTTAGGTTTTGTTGTAATACTCGCATTGAATTTTCTGGGGTGGGTTATCAATTTTCGATCTATCTATCAACATGCGATTTAACTAGCAACAAAAAATGACCCGACGACCAAACATGAGCACATACTGAGATGCAAGTGTGACGCAACGATACTTGTCAATATCGAAATGACGCATGTTTATTGGGCAGGGAAGTGTGTCGTTTCAACTGTAAAATTAGAGCGCGACGTCTGGTGTTGGCCTCACGTTGTCACTAGTACCAGAAAGCTGTGGCGGCATGTTGAGAAAACACAGGAGTGGTGTGTCAGTGTCTACAGTGATATGAAGAAAAGTCTTGACAGAAACAGGTTAGATGATGGTTTTCTCATGAATTATCGGATTGGTATGAGAGAAGTGTATCGGGTTTACTGGCATCTGAGGCACATTTGTAATTTTAGAGGAGTCCGACGTAAACCTGCCGCGGAGTGAGTCCACCTTGAAGGCGTTTTCGGTCGAATTTCAGCAGACACAAATAGTAAGTGAAAGGAGTATAAACTGCTTAAGCAATGGGGCTCTCGTGGATTATAGAACACGTGGTCACCTTGTCTGTTATCTGGTGGATCTGGCATGCTCAGTCAGCGGTGAATCTCGCATTCCTGGCTCCACGAATAACAAAAAAAAAAGTCATACTCAGGGTAATTAACTTTTTCTCTATTGTCTAAGCACTATGTAGTCTTGTTATTTATCTGATCGTATTCGTAATATGGCAACGATGACGCATGGGACATGGATGCCAGTGATTACATGTGAAGCAAATCCACGCCTTTTAGACATGTACGCATGACCAAATTATTATCAGTTGTTTAGATCCGCGACAAAATGATGTCTTTGGTCACATCGAGACGTCGCTCGAACACGCGAGCGGCTGAAGCCTCTAGTGTGTTTTAGCGCCATCGCGATGTGACCAAAAGCCATAATTTCGTCGCGGATCTAAACAACGAATTTGTCTCGATTCACTACTACGTAAGAGTCATATCGAAAACAAAAGCGAGACTTACTTGCTACTGTCAGACACGTCTAAGAGTAAACGCGGCCGGGACCTCAGTTATGTTTGGGGCTGTAGAACCGTAACTCGCAGACGAAGCGCATACCAAGGAACAGCGCATGGAGTCCCTGTTATGTTAAAAATGTGTAGGAGTGTTGGCGCACAAATACCTGACAAAGTAGGAAGAAATTAAGGCCTAATATTAATGCTATACTGTGTCCAAAGCTGTTCTGCTACCTGCAAGTACGTCGCAACTTGGACGCAAAGCATCACCGTTTGACGCTTGTCTTCGAATCGACCCACTCGTGACCGGAAGCCATCTTGGTTTTGTAAATTTGCGGTTAAAAACAAAAACACTCAGGGCGAAACCATAAGAGACCGATCATGTAATCCCAGTCTACGCGCGTGCAAATGGAAAAGAGCTCGTGCATGCGGAATCGAAAGAGCAGACGTCAATAAGATATATACGATTTCTACATAAGTGTTAAGGTGATACTGAGAACCTCACGCGAGTGGTTTTAAAACCTTATCCTAAGAGCAAAATTGAGTAGGATAAGGTTTTAAGACCACGAGAGTGAGACTCTCAGTATCACGTAAACACCGATGTGAGAATCTATTTCACTTGTCATATTTTTCTTTGTATAAATCAGATGTGATTTGGTTTTCTGCACACCCCTAACCTCAAACCCGCCGCCATTGTGTCTTTGGCAAAGAACATGACGTCCTTAACTTTGTAATGTGACGTGGATATTTTGGATCCTCAGATAAATGTTTTATACATGACGACGTAAAAGCGCAATACATGACGTCAGAGTGCCAGTCGTCACTATGAAATGGGGTCATGGCGAGTGAGCAGAAAGTAGGTCAAGTTTCAATATCGTGTGTGCCCGTACCTTTTTGTTGACCAGATTTTCTACAAGACAATTGTGTGCAGATGTGTCCGTATACGCAGCAGGGCTGTATCAGACGTGTGTGATACAGCTTTTCCGCTCAAAGGCAACTGTTACGTGGTAGTCGTAGTCGTAGTATGACGCAATCACACCAGACGCACGCACGTAGGGTTCTTGTAAAGAGACTTTACTCAGCTGCAACTCGTCACACGTGGCACAAGGTTGTAGACCAGAATGGAGTAATAGTTCCAACAATATGTTATTGCAGCCATGCGATCTTCACACAATGCATCCACAAATGCACCAACACTGATACACTGTAGCCTCTACAATGCATCAGCACTTTTGACACACTGCGTCTCTAATACAATGTACACAGCAATTTCCTAAAACGCTCTTTTATACTATTACAGATTTCCAAAATAATCCAGCAAATTCGCACATAACGACCATTTAGAAAAGAAAACGTAACCAAAACTTATGTACATTCACGAAAAAGAATGCTCTAGAAATAACTACAAATTTCCACTACCATCTAGGCGGCTTTGATACAATGTTACGCAATGTTGCCGACAACTTTGGCGTCATACCTGAGGTCACTATAAAGATCCGCGACCCTGCAAGAACCTTCCAGTCTAATGTAGGTCAAACTTTTCAACATTGTAGCGAAACTACTGCCATCTTCGCTTTTGCAGTGAGCATAAACGAAAGACGAAAGAGACAGCTGTTTACATGACTTTTTCATTGACGTCACACAGCGGCATGGCTGAAGATACCAGCTCCATTGTCCATGAATAAAGGACAACGGCTGATATTTGTTCTGATACTAACTTTATTTATGTGACTTAAATAGTTTACAAATGGCGGCCCAACTATCGTTATTTTCTTATCATATCTTGAAGATAGGTTTTTCGCAGTTATTCTAGTCAACTCGTGTTCCTAACGCCAATACTCTGTATCTTATGTGAATATGAAACAAAATGGGATGAACCATAACGCACAAAGTACATTCTATATAAGAGCTGTCCTCGCTGTCAGTGGTCTCTACCTTTCGTCTTTGACCTGCTTCTGATGTTGAATTATATACTATTGAAAAAGTCTCGCAGATCTGCCAATGCGTCAGTGAGTTCTATAAGGGGCGCAGGAAATAAGCGTCATTGATTTGTCAAACGTCATTTGTCATGACGTAAGTTTTATTTTTTACGTAACTTTATTTTTTACGTAATATGATTTTCACTTTTGCTTCAGCCCACTCGGCACCGGCCTCCACGTGGCGTGGGTGGGTAGTCTCTTCAGTCACTGACTGAGTGGGCTAGCAAAGGGGTGCCATCTTTTTCCAGGATTAGGACTTGATGTCAGCATATATTTTATTCAGTCTTTTTCACTGGTCCGGTTTTTAAGGAGCTGTGCTAACCCAGGTCCTACCATATTGGATTGGTCCTTAAAAATACTCGTGAGCTTTTGGTCCTTTGAATCCCAAGTGTTTGCCGTGCTTGGAGACTTGTGTCAGGGGAGAAGAGGATCCTGGTGGTTGAGGTTCCCTTTGGGTTGCGACTCAATGGTGCGAACACTCCACTGTGCGCATCGAAGCAACAGGATCGCAGATTCTGCTGCCAACGATGCTCCCAATGACCCTGTTACTGACGAATAAACTGTTCATAGTGAGTTTAGACCTATGATTAGTGTGTACATAGCCCGTGAGTGGCAGTCCGAGTGGGACAAAGAGGAAGCTAACAAGCTGCATAAAGCTCTTCCTAAGGTGTCCGACAGTCTCCTTACCGCTGCGGCAGCCGCCGTGAGGAAACTGTCCTTGCTCGGCTCCACATCGGGCTCACGTATGTTACACACTTTTATTTACTAAAACAGGAGGAGCGTCGACGGTGTTATGCCCGCGAAGATCAGTATTCTGTTAAACACATTTTGCTGTCTAGTGCCGATTTAATTGACAAAAGATAATTATAATCCTTCCAAAGCTCAAGGTCCAGACTGCATCCCTCCCAGAGTTTTACAAGAGTTGTGTAATGAGTTGGCAGAGCCACTTTGCACATTGTTTACTTTTTCCCTTGAATCAGGTATTGTACCGCAAGACTGGCGAACCGCAGAGGTAAGTGCGATTTTTAAAAAGGTTCTAGGTCAGATGCAGGAAACTACAGGCCAGTAAGCTTAACGTGTATAGTATGTAAAGTTTTAGAGTCTATAGTCCGAGATGAGATCGTTAATCATTTCATGGTGAATAATATGTACACTGAATGCCAACATGGTTTTAGAAGGAAACGATCATGTGTTACTCAGCTACTACAGGTTATGGATGATATAACCTCCTTACTGGACAACAAAAAAACGGTTGACATCATATACTTAGACTTTAGAAAAGCATTCGACACCCTTCCTCATGAACGGCTTCTTCAGAAACTAGAGGCCTATGGTGTATGTGGAAACATTTCCAACTGGATAAGAAGTTTTTTACATGCAAGAGAACAAATGGTAAAGGTTGGAGAAGCAAAATCGGACAAAATAAAGGTACTGAGCGGCATACCTCAAGGTAGCATCTTAGGACCTATATTATTTACGATATTTATAAATGACTTGCCAGATTGTGTTAATAGCATGTGCAAAATTTTCGCAGATGATACTAAAATCTATAATGAATCGAGCAATAAAGACGTGTTGCAGCACGATTTGGATCACTTCCAAGAGTGGTCCGACACATGGGACTTACATTTTAATGTAGAGAAATGCAAGGTCTTACATGCTGGAAGGAACAATCCTGAACACGATTACTTGATGAAAGTGAACAGCAACATTAAAAAGGTGGTATCTTGTGAGGAGGAAAAAGATTTAGGTGTGGTCTTCGACAAAGTTCTATCTTTTGACCCCCATATTCAGAACTGCATCAATAAGGCCAACAAAATGGTTGGAGTAATTAAGAGATCTTTTAATTATTTGGACAAGGACATTTTTAGTAAACTGTATAAATCACTAGTCAGACCACATTTAGAGTATGCCAACACTGTATGGTACCCAGGTTTAAAGAGACAATCAGCTGCACTCGAAAGGGTACAGAGACGAGCAACAAAGCTGGTCAAAGAATGTAGAAATATGACTTATTCAGACAGACTCAGATACTTTGGATTACACTCCTTACGCGGACGTAGAATACGGGGAGACTTAATCCAGGTTTTTAAAATTTATAATGGCATCGACGACCTAAAGTGGAACGACTTTTTTGCAACACCATTCTGTGACAGAACCCGAAATTCTGAAGGGAAAATCTTTGTACAGCACTGTAAAACTAACCTGCGGAAGTTTTGTTTTACTAACAGAGTTGCCATTGTTTGGAATGACTTACCAGTTTCATTAAAAAAAAAAGCATCTAATATAAATTCTTTTACAAACCAGCTGGACGAATTACCAAAATTTAAAGAGATTTTTTATTCCTATGATGAATGATTTTATAGGAAAATTGCATGAATAGCAGACCCATAAAGGAACTAACGAAAGAAAGGACATTTATAATGGCCTCACGGCCTATTTTGTCCTCACAATACTACTACTACTACTACTACTATAAACACTTCACAACAGACTCCTTGAATGTTTTGTTCCGGAATGAACCCCCGAAAAGATCTTCGGTTTTCTGAGAGAGTGCAATAATTTTAATAAGATTTGAGCATTCATAGACTATGATAATTCTATTATTTTGATCGTATGTGAGTCTGTAGACGTTTCTCTTAAAGACCTGTGCGACATTTTAGCATGAAATATTGTAAAGATCTATTTACATCTTGTCTTAAGACCTTTCTTTTATTCTGGCTACCCAGATTTTTACGCATCCCGCCGTGAGATGGCCTTAGTTGCCTGCTCGGCGTTAAACCCAAATAACTAACTAACTAACTCACTTTTGCTTAATAGGCTTGAGAAAATGGTAACAAAACTAGAACTTCACAGTACAATTTCAGTCTTGCTATAATTTGTGTGAAAGCAGGTTGACTTTACCTAGCTACACGATATACTAAGTACACGGGTCACCTGCATACTCTTTTGAAAGCACGTCGATGTGTGTGTGCGTATTAGTGCGTGCGTGCGCGCGCGCTCTATACATCTCCAAGAGGCATAGATCCTCATGTGCCTGGAGGGCGCATGAGGATCTATTACGCCTGGAGATGCGCGCATGTTTGTGTCTGTGTGTGTGTGTGTGTGTGTGTGTGTGAGAGAGAGAGAGAGAGAGAGAGAGAGAGAGAGAGAGAGAGAGAGAGAGAGAGAGAGAGAGAGAGAGAGAGAATGACGTCATATTTAGAGTATTATGTCAGTGTTGGAGTTGCCTCTTTTACGTCACAGCCACTGTCTGACTTTCTCTAGAAGTAAAGTTTTTTTTTTTTAGTGTTTTAATTCTTTTCTGAAAAGAATTATTTTTACTAAAAAAGTTGAAAGGTTACAAAGCTGGCTAACGAACTCGTCCAATGTCTTTTTCCAAACTAGCTATATGCAAAAGTTCAAGTAAATGTGACAGAAATTACGGACTCTAGTCTGGGTCAACCGACTTACGGTTGTGTATGTCTTCAATGAGACATTCAATTACAGTATGCTGGGAGGCTCTCTTACCCACCCACTTAAGAAAGTATTTCGCCAAGTTTAAAGATTGTGTGTACAGAAATATCGGAGATTCTCTTGTTTGCATACATACGCACACACACACACACACACACACACACACACACACACACACACACATACATACATGCATACATACATACATACATACATACATACTTACATACTTACATACATACATACTTACACACACACACACACACACACACACACACACACACACACATACATACATATATACATACATACGCACATACATACACGCACATTCGGCGCTTCGTGCTGCCAAATGTACGTTCAGCAGCGAATTTAGCGTAACTAGACATGACGTAATTTTTATCCTGTTACACCAGTTGTTAGAGGTATAGCCTGCCCGCCTTTGACATGATGGACATGCTATTAAATTTGCCCCACCGCGACCCGTCCCAAACAAATCCCTTCTATACATTGAAGGGACTTAACAACGAAATTGTATGTGCGTTCATTGTAGTGGTCTCCCCTAAGAGTAAGGTCACAGATTCAAGTGTGGTAAAAATGCCTTGTATACGTTTTTTTATCGTATTATTTTTCTTTTCTTTTTTTTGTGGAGTCAGTGTGCTCACTGAGGCTTACTGCATAGTTCAGCTATTTTTGTTTCCTGCAAGCCTGACCGGAATTTAGTGTGTATTTACCGCCAGTAGTAAGAGGCGAGGCTGTGTAACACGGAAGAACGTTAGACAAAGGCCAGATGTTGTACTCAGTGACCGCACCTCGCCTAGGGTCGGTTTCTCCCTCCTTTTTAGAGCTCTGCTACGATGCCAGACAGCTGGTTACTGCGGAGTATTTTCCCTTGACAGGAGATTTGATTTGGGTTGTTAACTACGTAGTCTTGTAAAAGTACGATTTTTCATCTGCAAGAGGTTTTTGCAACAATATAGTGTTTGAAGTGCTCTAAGTGTTGGTAATAGTTTCAGAATTTATGAAAGCGTAGTCAGCTAGGAAAGTAATGATCTATCCCATGGAAAAGTGCCTCACCATTTTGTAACACGTAATGATTTTGGTCGGGCGAGCGACTTTCCTCTACCCGTCAGCTTTTCGGCTAGCGAAAAGCTCCCGCTGCTGTCGGCCTTTGGCTTAGACGGCGGTGTGGTACCTGTTCTGCGGAGATAGGTGGATTTGAGCGGTTGTTATCCACGATCGCTTCTACAGTTGCTGTTTCGACTTAGCCGTTTTTCCAGAGTTCTCTACAAACCAGCATTTTGGACTCTGTCATTTTTCTGAGCCCTCCTTTGAACGGGAATCCCGGACTTTGCCATTTTTTTGGAGTCTTCGGACTCTGCCATTTTTCTGTAGTCTTCCTTGATAACGGGCGTCTCGGACTTTGTCGTTTTTCCGAGGCTTCCCAATACCAAAGGACGTTTTAGACTTAGCCATTTTTTTGGAGTCTTCAGACTCTGCCATTTTTCCGAGGTTTTCCTTTGTAGCGGGCGGCTCGGACTCTGTCGTTTTTCCGAAGCATCCCTCTACAAAGGACGTTTTGGACTCTGTTATTTTCTGGGCTCTTCTTTTGTAACAGGCGCCTCGGACTCTGTCGTTTTCCGAGGCTTCCCTTTTACAAAGGGGCGCTTTGGACTTAGTCATTTTTGTACAGGTCTTCCTTTAACAAAGGCCTCTCTGACTTAATTACTTTTATAGACTTTCTTTTATAAGGGCACTTTGGACTTTGTCATTTTTGCCGAGGCTTCCTTTTATCTAATGGCCTCTCCGACTTAGTTATTTTACTAGATTCTCCTTTGTTCGGACTTTGTCATTCTTTTTAGAGACAAGACTTAGATATTAGTACTGTGCTGCGCTACTGTAGTAACACTTGAGTACATTGTGACCAGCAGAGAATATATTTTTCTCAAACGGCCTCATGCCGGGGCATTTGTTGTCGCTTTAGCCTGTACTGCAATATATATACGAAATGCGATCTTCGTTTCACATGTTTTATTGTAGTTAATATCGAGTGCGAGTGACTGTGCTTGTGTGTGTGAACTTGGCATCCTGACACGAGCAAACATTTACATACACATTCACCGGTCACACAAACATTGCACACGGTCAGCGACGCTACAGATTTTGGTGTCGAAGGCTGGGGTGAGGCGACATTACATAATTTTGGTGTCAGAAGGGCGACATTACACAAGCACGCACGCATGCTCGCGGGCGTACACACACACACACACACACACACACACACACACACACACACACACACACACACACACACACCTGTGTAAAATGTTTTCTCTTGTAACTTACAGACTGCCAGCCGATGTGGTGGGGTGCTGACTGTAACCAACAATGTCATTCTACGCGATGTTCTGATTGTGACAGGCACACAGGATGTCGACAGTGCACCGGACATTTTGCTGCACACAGCTGTACTGGTGAGGATTTCAGGATTGTTTGTCCGTTACGTTTACTCCAGTGTGTGTGTGTGTGTGTGTGTGTGTGTGTGTGTGTGTGTGTGTGGTTGTGTGTGTGTGTGTGTGTGTGGACGCAGATTGTGGTATGAAAAACATTTAAATTAACTCATTCATCCCAACGGCCGTATTTCCCAAATTTTGGAGGAGTCATCTAACGACTATGCACCAGTTGCAATAGATGGATCGACCATGTCGGCGCCAAGGTAATCTGGCACTACCTTTGAATTATCATGGTCTACCTGTCTCCTGCTGTAGTGCGTCAGAGTTAAACTTCAAACGCATTAAAACAAAAATACTTCTTTTGTTTACAGATTGCACGGTGGGCCTGTGGGGAGCATCCAACTGCTCCCTGAACTGTAGTGCCCATTGTGCTGGGAATGGGGCCTGCCACATTGAGGACGGAATATGTACACAGGGATGTAGGGACGGATGGAACGGGCCAGAATGCGCCGGGAAACGTAAGCTCATCATATAGTAGCCGACCATGCGTCGTAGTTTGTTGTTGCTGCTGTTCCAGCAGCTGATGCAGCTGCGGTTGTTGGTTGTTTTTTTGACGATGTATATTTAAGCCAAGCTAAATATCTCTTTTCTCAATACATGTGAGTAGGCACACGTAACACAGGCTTTGACTCGCTTGTGGGAGTAACGGAAGGAACTCTACTGCCTGCAAAGAAGAAAAACTCCAGAAAAATCTTTCATACGACATTCAAACTTGATATATAATAAGTTAGCTCTGTTGTCCAGTAAGATATACTAAGAACATTTATAAGAGAGACCAGCTTACTTTGAATTTAGTTTGGTCGTTCTTGATTATCTTTCTTAGGTGCAAAATTCTAGCGTGCGTGCAGCACATAGGAGCACTTTGTAGTGAATTCAACATAACACATATATATATATATATATATATATATATATATATATATATATATATATATATATATATATATATATATATATATATATATATATATATATATATATATATATATTTAAATTTCACATTGCAAACATGTAAAATTCGTCAATAACAGTTCACTTTTTCACAATTCAAGCCCTAGATCAGGTTTAAAGCTCGTCAAATACCGTTTGTGGGCGGTGATTTCTGTAATCCTCTGTTCATGGTGTATGTCGGGCTTTTTACGAGTGATTTATTTACATGCTTTGAAATACGTGAACTTCAGCTGACTTGCCATTATGCTGAATATAGCAGAGTCCGCAACCGGCAGTTCTGAAGTTGCGGGTGTTGCTGGTGGTATTGTTGGCGCCCTCGTTGTCGTCGCCATTGTCGTGGTTGTCGTCATTGTGGTCTTCAGGTAATTATGTAGATATCTTTGTTAACGCTTTGCGTGTCCGTGGCTTTTTTGTTGCGATGATTCATGCAGGATGTCAGGGTGTTGTTATTCCTGCAGGATGTCAGGGTGTTATTCCTGCAGGATGTCAGGGCGTTGTTATTCCTGCAGGATGTCAGGGTGTTGTTATTCCTGCAGGATATCAGGGTGTTGTTATTCCTGCAGGATGTCAGGGTGTTGTTATTCCTGCAGGATATCAGGATGTTGTTATTCATCAGGAATCATAGCGACAAAAACCACTACCGACAGCCAAATAGGTTAATTTCAACGCCAAAGAAAGTCATCTTCTCAAGACTATATATTCAGAGTGGTGCCAGCAAGAGGCAAAGATCCTCATGAGCCCCCGCAACTGCGGGGGCGCATGAGGATCTGTGCCTCTTGCATTTGGGTAGTGTTCTTCGTATTCCGGCAGTAATGGGGTTAACCGTAATGTAAACTTGTTTGAACTTTAACCTCGTGATGGCTGTTTGCAGATTTCAAACGCTTGCTGCTTTGGGGGTTGTGTTACATTGTCTGTATGAAACATGGTGGACGGTCTTTGACTGTTTTTCAATGGAAGCCTTCAGAATCATATATGCTCTTCCTTAGCGAAACCTGTACTAGTTTGCTGCAGTCTATCAGCCCTAACCATTAAGTTCTAACTTTAATATAACTGTATTGTTGCTATATAGCAACATTTGTCTTGCCACCTCAAGTGCTGCTCACATTCACTCACTCGCTCATTCCACAAATTACAAGAACAGAGCTACACAATAGACAAGGACGAGGGACGGGTGAAGCCCGTCGCCAAGGCATCTAATGGTCGGCGCCAGTGGCCTCATGCCGACCCGAACCTCCCTGACAAAAACACAATGCTAAGACAGCCCTATGTCTCCTGAAAACACTATTGTATGTTCTTTTGTTAAGTTCCTACTTGACTAAAGCCAGTACATGAAAATACAAGTTAACAACAGAAACAAAATACCATCGATAGGGAAATGATCTCCGATCTAGGCAACATAAAAACAACGGGGCCCGTCGCCATAGTATAGCGCCGGTGTTCAGAGACAACCCAGACCAAGCATGTAAAATGCATGCCAAGCGTGTAAAATGCAGAGAAAAACTCAACAAAGAAAGACGCGCGCTTAGAAAAGACAGTTACTACACAAATTTATATAATAATTTCAGCCAGCTAAGCTCTGAAACAAATGAAATCCACATGTTAGATATATCCGTTCTATTGAAAGCGAAAAGTCGAAGTTTAGTTTAACATTTACCTCACAGTATTGGTACGTGCGCACTCGACATCTTTAAAGTAAATCACAGACTGGACACGTCAGGATGCCACTGTGTAACAAACAGCCTCTTGTAATCAAACACATCGTGTCGGATTTTCTTTTCATGATTTTCTTGATATGTTGCAACTAAAATTTGTTGATTACTTTTTATATTATTAGTTCGTCACCGTATGAACCACGCATTTTATCAAAACTCGCGAGCACTGGTTAATCTCAGTTTGACTCTTTGGTGTAAAAGTGGTTGGCCTGTCCATAATCGGTATCTGTTTGACATCCTTTATAAAAGCACGTGGTTTTTAACACATTCTGCTCCAGGACCGAAATCCGCAAATTTTGAAGTTGCCCCCTGAAGGATGTATTCCACTTCTGGAAACAGATCAACCGTGATAGTTCAAGAGTTGTGCCAGAATAGCTTTGGGCCTATTGGCGCCAAGCTATTTTGACACAACCCTTAAACTACTACGCTCGATCCATGTCTTGCCGTGGCGTGTCGGAGTGAATGAGTTAATGAAGACAAGAGAGACTGTTCTGGGAAAACATAAAATGCAATTATACCTGAGAATCTTTAAACAGCAATAACGGGTGTCATTTGAACTTCAGCGGGTAGGCATCGTGAAGGGCTGACAGTTTATATATGTCGTTCATAAAGCTTCCGCATGGTTTTGAAATAGCCAGGCTTCCGGGGCAACCTCCTTGTAACGATTGTGGTTGTGTTGTCCTGTGAGAGCATGCATGTGTTAATCGTAGGAAACGATCCGATATTTAGTTGAGCTATCATGGTTACGTATCACGTACCTTTTCAGTGAGATTCTTTATCGTTCGTGCATGATAGCGAATTTCGCTTTGTTATGATACGCTAATTTTAGTCCGGAAACTTCTAGAAAAGTAGCACGGAGAAGAGCGGTCGATTTTTGTTTTGCGTAGATTAGCTGACATTGAACCAGAACGTTCGAAGCAGGGTCGCACTGTCTAGTGATCTCGTACTGTGACGTCAATAGAGAAAGTAACATTTTTGTAACACAGTAGCAAAGCTGCTAGTCATAGTTTGTTTATTGTGCGCGTGAAATTAAAACAGCCGTTCTTTGCGTGTTGTGAAAAGTCGTAAACGGTTTGCCATTTTTGTGTGTGATATCCTTTACATGCTGCGATTTGGGGCTGAAATGAGCAGTCGAATTTTGTAGAAAATTATAGTTATTCGAGAAAGTTATTCTTTTATTAATATTTATGAGTTTCAGTAACGTGTTTCGTTCTGATTGGTTGCGTTGTGTAAATTCATTAGATTATTCTAGAAAGTTTTTATAAAAAAACTATAAAAACTTTGTGCTGGGAAGCACGGGGGTACATTGTCACGCATTGTCAGTTGTATGGACACACAGTTTATCGTAGGTACGTGGCCCGTATAGTGTGTACATTGTGAGAGACGCAGCGTAACGGTGGTGTATGTTGTGTGATGAACTTTGTGTCGCCAGTGTTGACATTTGCAGAAAAGACATTGTATCAGTGTAGGTGCATTTGGGAATGCATTGTGTGGAGATCGCATCGCTGAATTAAAATATTGTTGGAACTGTTACTCCAGTATTGTCTACATCCTTAAGCCACGGGTGATGTGTTGCAGCTGAATGAAGTTTATTTAAAAGAACCTTACGTGCGTGCGTCTTGTGTGTTTATCATACTACGACTACGACCCCACCACGTAACACTCCTTAACACATCTTACCCCAGGACCGACATCCCCAAAGTTTGAGGTTGCCCTTTGAAGGACTGTATTACAATTTTAGAGACAGATCGAGCATGATAGTTCAAGGGTGGTGCCAGAATAGCTTGGCGCCTATGGGCGCCAAGCTTTTCTGGAACCACCCTTGAACTATCATGCTCGATCCATGTCTTGCTGTGGTGTGACGGGGTTGAATGAGATAACACAGATCGTATGAACACAGTCTGCAATCACTGGCAGTAAAGGAACTTTAGGCAGCCCTGTTTTCGTTATTGCTGTCAGAACTCGGCTCATTCTCATCATCTGAAAGGCTAAATATATTTGTTTTCTTATCACAGACGCCGGCGGCAAGCGAAAGGCAGAGAAGCTTTTAGTGGAATGACGGACCCATCCAGCAGGGTGCCACACCTGTCATCCATCACACAGCCAGGTAACAGAAATTGCAAATTTATCGCAAGAATTACCGCTAGTGTAAGCAATATCGTTTGACCCGTTGGCTCTCGGTAGCGATTTTTGACGAGGTGATCGAATCACCTGGACTAGAAACGCTCCAAACAGTGAAAGGGTTACGAAAACCGAGTCGGTGCTTTTTCTTACTTCCCTTTTCACGTTATCCCCTTTCACATACACACAGTTATCTCCCCATTCAACTCCGACACGCCACGGCAAGACATGGATCGAGCGTGACAGTTCAAGGGTTGTGCCAGAATAGCTTGGCGCCCATAGGCGGTCAGTCAGTCAGTCAGCCCATAGGCGCCAAGCTATTCTGGCACAACTCTTGAACTATCACGCTCGATCTGCGTCCAGAAGTGTAATACAGTCTTCATGGAGGGGGGGGGGGAGGGGGAGGGTGGAGTGGGGGGGGGGGGGCAACTTCAAAATTTGCGGATTTTGGTCCTGGAGCAGAATGTGTTAAAAGAAATAGGTTATGTAGTTAATTCAAGCTGTTTATTAACTCATTCGTGGCCAGCCGCATCCGGATGCGGCTGTCCGAGAATGAGTTAACGTTTGACAGAAGCTGAGGAGGCCGGCAGCAGCAAACACGAAAAACCCACAGTTCCTGCCAAGCCGGTGAAAAGGAATGCCGCAGTCACCGACAAACCAAACGCTGTGCCCTTATACGGTAACGTCTCACAAGCCGTTTCCACCAGCGAGCCCGACAGAAGGAACGCCAGTCCACCGGTACTCGCTCCTAAACCTCGAGCCACCAGAGGCGCTGGGAACGTGTATGAAAATCTGACACTGGCATCACCACAAATTCAGATTTCTGCAGAGTCCGCGGCCCACACTTCACACAACAGAATGGGATTCGAACGCACGGAGAAGTCAGAAGGCGCTGCCGATGAGGTTCCAGCCGAGGAAGAGGATGACGTCTACAACACTGAGGATCTGTACGCCGTGTACAAGAACACCAGACCTCAACTAGACGCTCTGCAGCAGTACCTCATTGACGCTCTAGCTTCTGGGGAGCTCAGTGGACAGTTTAAAGTGAGTTCTGCGCGCTAATATGAAGACTGAATAAGAACGATGGAAGGAGTCAGAGTCTAGAATCAATAGATTCTTAACTTCTTTCATACTGTGTCTCAACCTGAAGCTTGACACCCATCTGGAGTCATTTTCCTTTATATACCTGTTGCCTTTGAGATGTTAAAATCTTTGTTTTCGTCAGTGGTAAATGTCAGTTCTGACACACATTTCCATTTATTAAGAAAGTAACCCGTATGTTTCGAGCAAGGTGTTAAGCCAATTTTGAAGAAAAAAATTCTTACCTAGATGTCAGTTTTTCTTTGTAAGATTAACATGCTTATTTTCCCAACAATGTACATACAAAATGCTAGCTTTCATCGCTCTGTTTGTCTATCTGTACAGAAGTTCGCCAAGGGAATGAAACTCCCCCACAATGACGGGATGACTGATGAGAACGTGCGCAAGAACCGCTTCAAGGCCATGTGTGCATGTGAGTGTCCGTTTTAACAATTTTACGTTTTTGTCGATTTGTCATTTTTACAGTAACTTTGGCGAAAATCTTTTATTTGTAAGGGCTCTTTAGAGAGGCTTTATTGCCAATAGTTTTTGCGTTTGTTTCTTGTCAGACGATTTCAATCGAGTGCACCTACACAGACCGAAGGGTGACCCTGAGTCAGACTACATCAACGCTTCCTACATCAAGGTTGGCATTCTAAATTAGATTATTAAATTATTAGTTTTGCCTGTATCATTTTACTATTTTCACCGTTTATGTGATGTTTAAAATATAACCTGTGTTCGACGACCACGAAGACCATTTATGTTTTGGTTTACTGAAAAGCTCTGCACATTGATGAGCAACATCTATTTAGAATTACTGCCATTGAGACAGTGGAAAAGGAGTTTTTCAAACAACAGATTTCGATTTTTCATTTAAAGGGTTGCCGAGGAGACAAGCAGTACATCGCAACTCAAGGCAAGTGCATTTACAAAATAAGTTTACATGTCTCTTTGATTGTCGTGAGTTTTGTCGAGGTGATTCCTGAGGAATCCCCTCGCCAAACCGCGTAACCAACACCCATAGTTTTAGAATCGACCGAGATCGTGCAACAAGACAATCGATGGGATTTTTCTCGACGTTACAATGTGATCAGACTTCTCGTGCGATAAACTCTTTGACGACTTTAACAGGCGTGTAGGAGCCCAAAACGCATCATGCACTACCTTCGGTGATTTTAGGAGTCTAAATTACATCAGGCACTACCCTTGATGAATCAATATCTCCCAAGGCCTGGAACATTGTGCCAGGCCTTGGGAGATACTGAATCACCGAGGGTAGTGCCTGATGCGTTGTATACTCCTTAACGTGCGGTCCATCTCGCAATCGTTTTAGCTGTCACAGCCGATTTATCAATCCCGGTTTTTGCATGTGTGGTTTCGTCTTTCCATGGGTACATACAATCATGAGCGATGACCGTGGCAGTGGTCCATACAGTCTCTGTCGTGTGCAGTTATAAGGCTGAATTTGTGTGTGTGTGTGTGTGTGTGTGTGTGTGTGTGTGTGTGTGTGTGTGTGTGTGTGTGTGTGTGTGTGTGTGTGTGGTGTATGTGTGTGTGGTATGTCTGCAGGTCCGCGAGACAACTGTGTGGCTGACCTGTGGTGGATGGTCTGGCAGGAGAAGATCACACAAATTGTCATGTTGACTAACATCCAGGAGGACGGGAAGGTGTGTTAAAAGATTGAAGCATTCAAAGTAGTATATTTCTTTTTTTCGTTTTTTTCCAAGCTCCCAAAGTGTGAAATGAACTTTCCCATGATATTAGCCATGATATCTTTGACCATACTCAGGGCAAGATTAAACACTTTTTTTTTTCAATGTAGCCTTTGAAAAAGATTGATAAACCCTACGTTTTTCCATCAACATGTATATGTCTGATCAGTCTCTTGAAATGTTATGTTTATTATTTCTGTATTGTTTCAGTGTGCGTTTGGACCTATGAATGATATGATTGGTTTTTGTACGTTGTCGGTACTTTAGTTAGTTATTTTAAATTAGTTAGATTATCTAGATGTGAAGCGCTCTGAGCCTTTCTTTGTGGGGATAATGCGCTATAGAAGACTTATATTATTATTATTATTATTATTATTATTATTATTATTATTATTATTATTATTATTATTATTATTATTATTAAAGTGGTGTTTAGGCGAGGGAGGAGTGATAAACATAATTTAAACGGAGGGAAAGAGGACTAAATGCGTGGGTGGGGGGGGGGGGGGGAGGAGGGGGGGGGGGCGGTGTCCGGTACTAGCCAAAGTACTGAGTAGGCGGGGGAATTTCCCCACTGTGGAATGCTATGATGAGAGATGGAGATTGAGAGAGAGATAAAGGGTGGGAAAGTCTGGAGGGGGTGAGTGCGTAGGCGAGGATGAGAGGCGTGAGAATGAGTAGGAGGTGGATGCGTGGGCGGTTACAGTAGTGACTAGGGGACGGTGCAGACTAGTGCGCCAGTCAGCAGCGCAGCAGTCAGGCGACAGCTACAATTTGAAATGGCTCCCAAATCAGCGAGAAAGATAGCTTTACTGGAAAATAGTGAGATGGGCCATATTTTCCGTGACTCGGGCCTCGACGAAGAGGTGCAGAGTGCCCTGATCAGGGAAAATTTCATCTCTAGGCAAGCACTACTGCTCATGTCTGACGAAGACATTGACGCTCTTTCGCTGAAACGTGAGCAGTGCTCCGTGCATCGGTGGCCAAATTCCAGGTGGACAACGGCGGTGGCCCACTGTGCGGCGGACTGGGAGGAGTGTCGGACAACAGTGGCAGTAGAGCGTCACAGACCTTGCAGGACGCCCTATACAGTACACACCACAGCGGTGCCGGACTGGATAAACTGTTGCGCGACAGCCTGTGCGTCAGTGGCAACAGTAGCGGGGGTATTGCGGTAGCAAAAAGTGGGCCCCCGTTACGTATAGTAGATTTTCTGTCTTCAGCGGCAGTGGCAGAGGAAGAAGTGGCACTTGGGGGTGGTGTCACTATAAAGGTAAACAGCAAACCGAGGTTGGACAAGGTTTCCCCCGCACACTGGATAGTGGCAAACAGCCGTATTATGGCGGCCCTTATGGACAAACCCACACCGGGTTTCACGCCGCACGCCTACCTCAAGTACTCGGCGATGGTGGGGGAGCTGGCGGCCAGATACACCTGGCAAAGTGTCCTGCTGTTCGACGATGAGTATCGTCAGCGGGAAGCGGCCGAAGCATTCCAGTGGGGCACGGACGCCCCGACGTGGTGCTGCACGACCGTACTGCGCAATCTGCGATCCCCGCTGGCTCACCTGCTCGCAGAACAGGAGGAGGGACGGCCGGACCGCGCCCACAACGCCCCATCGGCCACTCTGGGAGGGAAGTGTGCCTGCAGTACAACAGATGGTACTGCACCTCCGGTGGACGCTGCCAGCTGGACCATGTGTGTGCTACCTGCGGGAGAGATCATCAGGCGCGGGAACATCGTGACACACCTGCATCAGCTGCTGGTGGCAAACACGGGACAGCCTAGGACACAGCGCAGCAGTTTGCACAAGGCGAGGTAGGCCCCACCCATTCCAGCACTTCTTACCATAGCCCTTATCCTGCACTAAGTCCATACAACTGTCAACTGTTAGGTTCTGGAGCGTCCATTAGTTCAAAGCTTTTAGTGTGGCACGACGAATTAGCTTCTGATAAAGACAAAACCTTTCTCCTTGAAGGTATCGAACATGGGTTTTATATCACGGACAAACATCAGACTGTTAGATCTGTAGAGCAGAAAAATCACACATCTGCCTTAAAAAACAGAGTAGCGGTAGAAAAGGAGCTCATCGATCAGATAAACAAAGGTCATTATATCGTAGCATGTAACGCACGCAGACTTGCCCACAGTCGTACGCACAGACTCTCACGCAACAGACGCATACACCGCCACTGACTCAGACGGGCGCATTCATGCGGTAAAACACAACACACGGGCTCCCTTTCTAAAGTAACCTTTATACACTATAAATGAAACGAACGACTTAAATGATTATCAACTATGTACACTGTTCTATTATCACACACACACGTATCACAATATCTTTGCCAGGCTAGGTCTTAGTCTCACATTGCCTCCAACCTGTTTGATGTTGTTGCCTGGTTACGTTGGTCCTTCTCACGTCTAGGCGTGAAAGTCCTTCGTCGTTTTTTTTATTGCCGTCCTGTCTCTTTGGCACGGACGTCCTCGTTCTCGTACGGTACTCAGTTCTCGTTTTGACTTGGGTGTCTTGGTCCCAGTCAGACTCACCCTCAGAAGAGCTGGAGGGATGACCTCACGTAGGTCCCACCTGTGACTCGACGTCTCGGCGTCCGTCTTTTCCACTCTTTACAAGAACTCTGAATAGACAACAAAAGTCCCAACGTAACACTTGCTAAACACACAACATATTGGATCAATGAGAAACGTCACGTAACCTGGCTGATACAAATAACTCCCACGTTCATTCACACACACACACACGTGCTTCATAAACTATTTTCGTATCACCCCCATATCTCTGTCAATATCTTGAAACAGACTATAGCCTAACTGACACTCTTGCTATAACTGACCCTGGAAAAGACTATGCTTACCCAGCCACGTACTATCTTCATAGCGGCTTAGACATACACACTTCATATTCCTTTAGTCATCTAACTCGGTAAACAACTGTATACAAAAACACCGGTTACTTCACCGAATTCTAAACATACTATACTAAACCAAACCGGAACACCACTATACAACCACATTAATCTTACCACGCATACTGTCTTTAACTAAACAACTATCAATACTACGTTTATAGAAACATACCTGAAATCTAGGCTTCAGAGTCTTGGAATGCGGGATAGGTAACTCAAACACAACCGTTCCATACGACAAGACAGCCCGCACTACCGATCTAGACCTCTGACAGACACAGCTTCCGCCTAGAACTCATTAAACAGAACTCACTAAAAATCCCGTGCTAACCATGTCTTACAGATTTCCCGTGCGCCTAGTGCCACACGGACTATTGGCACCAACAAACCGTTAACAGAAACCGTACCGTACTAATCCTACTGTGTGAGCACTATGCACAAGCATAGAGCTTCATCACATAGCATCTAAAAAAACCAGCCGTAATTAGCGCTTTGGCTGCGATCCCAAAAGACGACAATAGCAAACGCCTGATACACGACGGCAGCAAGCCTGTAGGACATGCAATGAACGATTACTCAGTACCTGAGACAGTAAAATTCCAGACTCTAGCGGACGCGTGCGGACTAGCCAAGTCCGGCTACTGGTGCGCGAAAGTTGACCTTAAGGCGGCATACCGATCTGTGTGTATCCATCCAGATAATTACCAAGCAACAGGCCTAAAATGGATTTTTACGGGCGAGCAGAAGCCCACATACCTGTTCGATAGTAGGCTACCCTTGGGTAGTAATGTCAGTGGGCCCTTCGCACTTTCACAGACTCTCACAGGCAGTTCGCAGATGTATGTTACGACGCGGCATGACAGGGATAGTAGCGTATATTGACGATTTCTTCATAGCAGCTAAGTCCAAAGAGGAATGCACTCAAATGATGATGACGCTCATTGCCCTTTTACGTAGATTAGGGTTCAATATTAGTTGGCCTAAGGTGGTGGGGCCTACACAAACCATTACTTTTCTCGGGATCCAGATCTGCACCAGCACAAGCACCTTGTCATTGGGCGACGACAAGCTACAGCAACTTCACAAACGCTTGCAGCAGTTTCAAGGCAAAACACGCGCGACAAAGCAAAGCTTCCAGTCACTACTAGTAGCAGTGTCCCTTAACTGGGCGTGTCAAGCCGTCAAGGGAGGCATTTTTTTTTTCTCAGGCGGATTCTTGATACGATTAAACCCCTTTAAGCAGCAAAGGCATAAAGCGAGACTCGCACGGGAGTTTCATGCAGACTTACAGTGGTGGCTATCTTACATGCATGTTTTTAATGGCACTGTGTATTATGACTCACACAGCAAGGAACATGTCCATGTTGATGCATGCAACCTGGCGGCATGCGCGTTCTGGAAAGGAGATTGGAATTATATACTGTTCTCTTCAGACATGCCGGCAGCCAAGGACTTGCATATTAATTATAAAGAGGTGTGTGCGGTGGTGCAGGCAGTCAACGGTGGGCCCCCTCGTGGCGAGGGAAACAGGTGGTCATTCATACGGACAGCACGGTGGCAAAGGCTATCATTAACAAAGGGCGCTCAAACCGCCATGTCAATAGTCTGTTGAGGAAGATGGCATGGGAGTGTGTGAGAATGAATTGCAGCGTGTCAGCGATGCATGTGGCTGGCAGTGTGAATGTGTTTGCCGATACTATTTCCCGCCTGCACGAAAGACGGCTGCCCATGCTAGGACAATTGCTAACGAATTGGCACCGGGGCAGACCGCCTGACACCTACCTTCTGAATCACATGTCACAGTCAGCTCTTGCTTTTGTGCTGTCTAGGTGCCGGGTCTAGGCTCAGACACCAGCTACTGCAGGATATCGTGCCAGTGTTTTTGCCGACACTGAACACCAAGAAAACATATCAGACTCACTTGCGCTCTTATCTCATATTTTGCCGTTACCAAATGAACATCCAGCCGGTACCGGTGTGTGAGAGAACAGTGGCTAGTTCATGTTGCATCACCCTCTGTGCCCCGTGACGGCAGTGATCAGTATGTTTAGAGCGCTAGGCCTAGCGCCGCCTACGGCACCGGCCTCCCCCATTCGGGGATCAGAGTTCAACAAACTGTTGCGAGAACTGACCTCTGCTGCTGAAGGGGTTTATACAAGCCACAGTTTGCGGCGTGGCGGGGCTACCTGGGCACTGTTTTGTGGAGTGCCTGGCGATGTGGTGAAGTGTTTGTGGGACTGGAAAAGCACTGCATACCTATCATACTTGGACCAAATACCTCAAGATATTCAAGATTTCTACAGAAGCGTACTTATTCAGAAAATACCGACACCTTGAACACTCAACTTTTCTCTCAATTGGGTGAAAAAAACTGGCGTTTTCCCGTTAGGTTTGGGCAGGAAACAACCAGTAAACCTACTGGTTGGGTTAGACGTTGTCTTACATGTTTGACAAGTGAGAGTCACGGGAATAAAACGCCTCCGTTATTTTTGCCCAACTGACAGAAAAGTGTGGTCCAGTGTATAAGCGTGAGGAAGTAGTGTGGAGTTGAGCGTGAGACTGAGGTGTGATAGTGAGAGCGTGTGGCCGTGCGCGCTGTTCTGACAAAAACCTCGCCCAAGTTCTGCTCCGGAACTCTGGCCATCCATTAATTGGCCGAGAGGGGCGATGATGTCAGAACAGGGGCGCACTGGTGGGAAGGAGAGAGTGAGGTCGGGGAAAGGGGAGGGAGGGGGGGGGGGGACATGAGAGTGACTGGAGTTTAAGTGGTGTTTAGGCGAGGGAGGAGTGATAAACATAATTTAAACGGAGGGAAAGAGGACTGAATGCGTGGGGGGGGGGGGGGGGGGGGGGCGGTGTCCGGTAGTAGCCAAAGTACTGAGTAGGCGGGGGAATTTCCCCACTGTGGAATGCTATGATTAGAGATGGAGATTGAGAGAGAGAGATAAAGGGTGGGAAAGTCTGGAGGGGGTGAGTGCGTAGGCGAAGATGAGAGGCGTGAGAATGAGTAGGAGGTGGATGCGCGGGCGGTTACAGTAGTGACTAGGGGACGGTGCCGACTAGTGCGCCAGTCAGCAGCGCAGCAGTCGGGCGACAGCTAGAAAACACAAAACAGACAAACAACTGTGCAGCCTCGGAAGTTTGAACGGTTTACTGCAAACTGACAAACCAGCAAACATTTACAAAATATCAATATGTAAACAATGTTCATGATTGCCTGAGAATGAAACTTGTCATTGTGTCACCGTTGTCTAGGACAAATGCGAGGAGTACTGGCCAACATCCGGGAAAACGCAGACGTACGGTCACGTGACAGTGAATGCGCTGGATGTTCAAGAAAGGTCTGATTACGTCATCCGACCGTTCCTGCTCAAGGCCAAGGGGGTAAGAATCCATTCGCAATAGGAACGTTGGATCTCTACTTTGATTATATTAAATATACTGACGAGCAAAAGAAATGCGACATTTTTGGGGGGAATCATCGGAAACTATCAATGTTTCCTATGATTTTAAAATATGTCGCATTTCGTTTCTCGTCATGACATCAGACCCAAAAGCCGCTTGGTGATTGCAAACAGAGGCACAACCTGTCTGGTTGTCATACAACTCGAATATCACACACACAAAAACTTACAAATCGCACGCTGCAGACAAGTAACGTACTGAAACCTTTGAGTGATACTTTCACCAAATCCAGACCAAAGAGATACTGTCAAGCGTGTATGCTGCCAAACAAATCCCAACATCGAAAGACACACGCTTAGAAAAGACAATTACAACCCAGTTCAGGTTATAACCTTTCCTCAAATTAGACATTCTGACATAAATAAATCAGTGCTATATTTATCTCTTATTTGGTGAGATGTGTATCTGTACTTGTTTTTATCCCTATGTCACACGACCAATCACTTTAGCGCAAACCGTACCATGTGACCTTGCTATAAAAACTCTTGTAGCGACTTGTTGCACGGACCCGTGTAGACCTGAGAGTGGTCAAGAAAGCCATAGTACACCGAAGGCCTTCGGCCTTTGGGGTACCATGGTTCCTTTGACCTCCCTCAGTCCTGCAATGTTCATTTTCAGAAATAAAAGAGTGTTTTAACCCGAACATATAATAAACTGTATTGTGCCTGTCGTTTCTAAGAGTGTTTATTTCTTTGTTGAAACTTTCTCTGTATGTTTACATCTTTAGGGGCCTTTTATTGCTGATACGATTACTTTGAATACGGTTGTCATTTAGAAATCACGGCAGTCTAAATGTCGTACGTTATATTTGTATAGACACCCATTCAGCATCAGGTGATCCAGTACCACTACAACACGTGGCCAGATCACGGGGTTCCCCAGGCGGCGTCTCTCGTGGACTTCTGGCGATACGTCAAGGCGCGAGGTGATCCTACAGTCCCTCTTCTGGTACACTGCAGGTATATGTCATAAGAACGTGTTAATACTGAGTTAATGGTACATCTCGTGGACTTCTGGCGATACGTCAAGGCACGATGTGATCCTACAGTTTTACTTCTGGTACACTGCAGGTATATGTCATAAGGACGTGTTCATACTGAGTTAATGGTATCTCTCGTGGACTTCTGGCGATACGTCAAGGCACGAGGTGATCCTACAGTTCTACTTCTGGTACACTGCAGGTATATGTCATAAGGACATGTTTATACTTAGTTAATGGTATCTCTCGTGGACTTCTGGCGATACGTCAAGGCGCGAGGTGATCCTACAGTCCCTTTTGTGGTACACTGTATGTATGTGATTAGGACGTGTTTATACTTAGTTAATGTATAAGAAAAGACCGGTGTTCATATCGTACACATGAATGCTAAGCATGATTCTGGCTTGGCCGTGTTGGAATCAACAAAAAGTGTAAACCGCAACGCGTTCTTCCACTGTTTTTTTTTTTAAATATATATATATATACAACCATACATACTTGTGAAGGAATATTTAAATAGCCAGCCATTCTTTATTCTCTGGAGTATTCATGATGTGAAAGTGACCTTTCTTTCGTTTCGAGATTTAGTTGATATTGTTGACTATATTTAAAGTTTCACGTCACTGCACTCAACGAATGTAAGAGATGTCGCATTTTGGAATAATAAAGATGAAGATTGGGAACATTGACATTGAAAGAATGTTTTAGGTCGCGGCGACCACGACAAGCCCTGCATGCATAGGTGAAGATCACAACAAGCCTGGCACATTCAGAATAAAAAATACCAAAAGCGCGAACAGCAAAATGACGCCATATCCTTCATGAGATCATCATACGCACGGCACCGACACAATAATAGACGTGATGTAGGTTATATACGTAGGCCGGCGTGCAGATAACACTGTTATGAGGCAAAGTCTACGATGTCGCCTATGTCTGGTCAAAGTCTTTGCTCGAGACCTGATTTAAAAAATAAAAATTCAACATGCCCTCCTTCAATCCTCTCATGTGACTCATCTGGTTCTTTGAATGCTGATGTGTTTATCATTACAGTGCTGGAGTGGGCCGCACCGGGACCCTCATCGCGCTGGACATCGCCAGTGAACGTGAAGCGCTGGGCCGTGAGGTGAACGTGAAGGACATCGTCACTGAGCTCAGAGAACAGCGGTGCATCATGGTGCAGAGTGAGGTGAGGTCTTTAAATGTTGATCATGGTGATGAATCATGTTCACTTTAATTAACCCATTCAGCCCTGACGCACTACAGCAGGAGATGGTTCGACCATGATAATGCAAGAGTAGTGCCAGATTATCTTGACACCTGTCGGGGCGAAGCTAATCTGGCACCGCCCTTCAATTATCATGATGTATAGTGATTAGATGACGCGTCCAAAATTTGGGAAATACGGCAGTCGGGCTGAATGAGTTAATCTGGATTTTGTCTTGATGCTGAGATTAGCACGCGAAACGCATTGCAGACTTTCACTGATCTCCCCAGGTTTGTTACTTCGAAATTTATTTTTCAAAATCGGTCCATCCAGTATTAGTTCGCCAGATCATGAAGGAAAATAATTTGTCTCAAAGGTACAATATCATAGCGTATTGAAGCCTTTTCTGCATAATATTAATTTCGATGACTTCACCGTCTAACTCTCAGGCAAGCATGTTTTGCCACAGGCCCAGTACAAGTTCCTGCACGAGGTGATCCTGGAGGCCCACACCAGCAGAGGCACGAGGATACGGTGTGGACAAGTTTGAAGAGACCTTCCCTGACACCATCACCGTTGACAACCCCAACCAGCGGATAGACGGGGAACTGAAGGTGTCGTACCAGTCACATATCTTGCTGTAGCTAATTAAGTCATGTAGGTTATGAAAAACACCACCAACAAAACAAGTGGTCTCAAAATACTGAGGGGAAAATTGCGGTCTGTGATTTTAGAATTTATGTTTCTGTGCATTGACTCTTTTACGCCCGATTCCCTACACCAGGAAATGGACTGACCATGATAATTCAAGGATAGTGCCAGATTCGCTTGGCGCCTTCAGGCGCCAAGCTAATCTGGCACTATCCTTGAATTATCATGGTGAATCCATCTCCTACAACTGGCAATATTCGTTAGACAACACCCCCAAAATTTGAGAAATGGGACCTTGGGGCTAAAAGGGTTAAGGACCAACTATGTTTAAATGGCAACAGCGATAATTTGATATTTTATGCCACAAATTTCAGACTATTTCTTTTTAAATTAACTCCTTAAATAATGGACGGGCACGCGTGCATTTTTCTCCTCTGTGACTGACAGCAAATGGCCGCCCACTTTATGAGCTTTCTGATTTAAGGTACCTTTCTGCAAAAACACATTTCAGCACCGTTTGTGTTTGTTAGGTCTGGTAGATAATATCTAAATAACTCCTATAGCAGTTTGGACACGCAACAAGCGTACGCGCGTATAACCACTGTTTTCTTCTGCCTAGCATTTAGCGCAACGATCTTTTTGTTGTACCTGTTTACAAATAAAATAGGACCAACTTTGAAATAGGATACGGCGGAGCCCGTTCAGTAGCATGCATTGACGTCTTGGGCGGGCATACCCCAGACTCTGGTAAAGAATTAAAGTAAGAAGATAAAGAAGTACGTCTCGTCTAGCTTCTCTAACCTTGTTGTATAACGTACTTTTGGCGCCGAGAATAGTGTGTGTGTGTGTGTGTGTGTGTGTGTGTGTGTGTGTGTGTGTGTATGTGTGTGTGTATGCGTGTGTGTGTGTGTATGTGTGTGTGTGTGTAGCCGTGTGTGTGTGTGTGTGTGTGTGTGTGTATGTGTGTGTATGCGTGTGTGTGTGTGTGTGTGTATGTGTATGTTTGTGTATGCGTGTGTGTGTGTGTGTGTGTCTGCGTGTGTGTGTGTATGTGTGTGTGTTTGTACGCGCGCGCGCGCGCGTGTGTGTGTGTGTGTGTGTGTGTGTGTGTGTGTGCGTGTGTGTGTGTGACAGTAAATATCTCCTCTATTTCTGTAGGTGAAGCATTAAGCAGTTCTCTCAATCACGACTCGTGAGGAGATTCTCCGATGGTATTAAAATTGGAGCGCTCATTGCAGAGAAATGACCGCTGAAAGGTCCTGGTAAATGAAAGTGCCACAGTTGCAGTGCGCCTGAATGGATCAGTGTTCAGGTCGTACTCCGTAGGAAATATATTTGTTTCTGTCCCCCATAAACCCGCCCTTCAGTGCCGTCTATTATCACTTCGGTGCCGTGGACGTTAAACCCCGAACCAACAACCAACCAAGCAGAGAAATGATCACTTTGGAGAAAGTCGGGTGACCCACATTAGGGTCCATAATTCTTGTTATATTAACTAAAAATCTTATTTTTAGCTTCCTTCGGAATANCGTACCAACAAACCAACCAAGCAGAGAAATGATTACTTTGGAGAAAGTCGGGTGACCCACATTAGGGTCCATAATTCTTGTTATATTAACTAAAAATCTTATTTTTAGCTTCCTTCGGAATAGTCATTGGATGAGTTCGTTAGCCAGATAGCAAAGTGATAATTAATTAATTTTTGAAAAACAAAACACTATTAGGAAAAACAAAAAAATTCCGCAGACGGTGACGTAAAGAAATAAATCAAAGGTGTCTTTATTTTACCTCTGCGATAATAATGTCTGCAAACATGTATTCAAGGGTTTTGAAATTAGAATCCTCATTCACGAGAAAATGACCGTTTATTGAAAAACGGTTTACCTGCGTATTAGTCCATACTTTTTGTTTGACTCACTTGATATTATGCATACAGCTAGATTGAAGGAAGACATTGAATTAGCTTTTGTATTCAGCTTCGTACCGCTCAACTTCTGGGGTGAAAAGTATAGTGGGTTTGAAACTTTTCGGAACCATGTTTTTTTTTTTTTAAATTATGTTTTACTCATTCAGCCCGACGGCCGTACTTCCCAAATTTTGAAGGCGTCGTCTAATGACTATGCACCACTTGCAGGAGATGGATCGACCATGATAATTCAAGGGCAGTGCTAGATTAGCTTGGCACCGACAGGTGCCAAGCTAATCTGGCACTACCCTTGAATTATCATGGTCGACCCATCTCCTGCTGTAGTTCGTATGGCCCGAAAGGGTTTAAAACAGTTACAAATCTTTGAATCTGTCAAGGGAAAAAAACAGTCTTCTCATTATAACCCGAGTAAATTTTCACAAACAGTATTTACATAAGCCTGCTGTTTGTTCCGGCTGTCGGGTACGATTAGGGGAAATTGTCATCAAATTGTTGTACGAAAATCTATCTGGAAAATTACCGCAATGCTCGCACTCTCTGATATTTTCATTTAGGAAGACAGTCTCTCTATTTTCGTTATGTATACAAACGTATTGTGAAGCATGCAGGCTCAGTCATAAAGAACAGACATTGTGGGAGGCATGGGTCATCCTATCGTGTTCTTCAGCAGAACGGCTGTGGCTACGCCAGCTCACTTAATGTACAACTGGCCCGAAGCGACGTGTGTGTGTCAGTGTGTGTGTGTGTGTGTGTGTGTGTGTGTGTGTGAGTGTGTGTGTGTGTGTGTGTGTGTGTGTGTGTGTGTGTGTGTGTGTGTGTGTGTGCCGTTGTGCGGATCGGGGGGTAGGGTGGGTTGGGGTGGAGAGAGATGACTCAGAAGGATAACCTTGCAAATAGAACAACACTGAAAGTTCCTAAAAGAAAAACGCAGAACAATGCGGTAGACTTTGGGATGAAATCCTCATCGCGTAAACTCATTCAGCCCGACGCACGAATTTCCCAAATTTTGGAGGCGTCATCTAACGACTATGCACCTGTTGCAAGAGATGGATCGACTATAATAATTAAAGGGTAGTGCCAGATTAGCTACCCTTGAATTATCATGGTCGAACCATGTCCTGCTGTAGTGCGTCAGGACTCAATGTGTTAATCTGTTTCTCGTACGGACAAAGCAAAGTATTTACAGCACAAAGCGAAGTCCGTGTCACATGACGTGATATTAACTCCGTCTACCCCAGGACCGAAATCCCCACATTGTGAATTTGACCTCTGAAGGACTGTAGTACGATTCTAGAGACAGAGCGAGCATGATAGTTCAAGGGTGGTGCCACAATATCTTGGCTCCTGTGGGCGCCAAGCTATTCTGGCACCACCCTTGAACAATCATGCTCGATCAATGTCTTGCTGTGGTGTGTCGGGGCTGAATGAGTTAAAACGATGTGTCCTGAACAGGACTCGCCTGTGTCTAAATGAACCAGGGCTAGACCGACATTTAGCGTTTCATAACCATCTCTTTCCTTGGAACAGTTATGGCTGAACAGGATTCGCCTGTGTCTAAATGAACCAGGGCTAGACCGACATTTAGCGTTTCATAACCATCTCTTTCCTTGGAACAGTTATGGCTGAACAGGATTCGCCTGTGTCTAAATGAACCAGGGCTAGACCGACATTTAGCGTTTCATAACCATCTCTTTCCTTGGAACAGTTATGGCTGAACAGGATTCGCCTGTGTCTAAATGAACCAGGGCTAGACCGACATTTAGCGTTTCATAACCATCTCTTTCCTTGGAACAGTTAGGCTGAACAGGATTCGCCTGTGTCTAAATGAACCAGGGCTAGACCGACATTTAGCGTTTCATAACCATCTCTTTCCTTGGAACAGTTATGGCTGAACAGGATTCGCCCGTGTCTAAATGAACCAGGGCTAGACCGACATTTAGCGTTTCATCAACATCTCTTTCCTTGGAACAGTTATGGCTGAACAGGATTCGCCTGTGTCTAAATGAACCCGGGCTAGACCGACATTTAGCGTTTCATAACCATCTCTTTCCTTGGAACAGTTATGGCTGAACAGGCTTCGCCTGTGTCTAAATGAACCCGGGCTAGACCGACATTTAGCGTTTCATAACCATCTCTTTCCTTGGAACAGTTATGGCTGAACAGGATTCGCCTGTGTCTAAATGAACCAGGGCTAGACCGACATTTAGCGTTTCATAACCATCTCTTTCCTTGGAACAGTTACGGCTGCAGTGGGCTTATAATAAGCGTTTTCTTTGGGTTTGTCGTTGTAGTTGTGTTTGTGTTGTTTGGTTCTGTTTTATTCCAGATGCTGCAAGAGATGGGCAAGCACGCTCCTAAACCCACACACACCATGGCCGAGATGGAGGAGAATAGAAACAAGAACAGGAACCAGGACGCGCTGCCAGGTGAGATCACACTGTAACTTCCAAACGCCTTCACTGCCAGCGAGTGGAAAATGTGTCTCTGAGACAATCGCGGGCTCGAGTCTGTACGCCCTGACGCACACAGACACGTATGGGGCCAGCAAGTGTAGACCATAGATATTCATGAGCCACCACAGTTGCTGTCGCTTATGAGGATCTATACCTCGTGCATTTGTTGATTTTTAATTGTACTACAGCAGTAAATAGGAAACTTGTATTTTTTTGTTTTTGTTTTTGTTTATTTATTTATTTATTTTTTTATTTTTATTTTTATTTTTTTTTTTTTGGGTAGGGGTGGGGATGGGCGGGTGGGAAAAGGGGGGGGGGGGGTGGTGGTTAGCGGATGAATTTGTATGTTCGTTTCCTTGTGTTCCAACAGTGAAAGAGTTAATATGCAGAACAAAGGAAACTTACGTGTGTGGTACTGGGGAGAAGAAAAATGAGAGACACGGAGATGCATGTACATGATTTCAGTTCATTGCCACAATTACCGCACTCTCTTTGTGCATTCTTCAGTATAACTGCACTACATTGTATACCACTGTATTTTGGTTTTAAATCAGACGATAAGCACCTGGCCTACCTGACAGTTCACGTAAGGGCCAGAAACCAGTACATCAACGCTGTCTATATGTCGGTATGTAGCATTAGTTTGTACAGTATCTGTTGTTCGTGTACAGAATTTTAAAAAAAATTTAAAATGTAAGTATGGAACACGCGTAGAACAAACCGGCCGCAAAACTCGGCGAGGAATCAGATAATATTCATGCCGCGCGCTCTTTAATACAGGACCGAAATCGCACATTTTGAAATTGTCCCCTGAAGACTGTATTACACTTCTATAAACAGATCGAGCGAGATAGTTCAAGGGGTGCCAAAATAGCTTGGCGCCTATGGACGCCAAGCTATTCTGGCACAATCCTTGAACTATCTCGCTCGATCCATGTCTTGCCGTGGCGTGTCGGAGTTGAAGGTGTTAAAACCATGCGGTGAGTAAGCATTGCAGACCCAAATAAACTTCCTTGTGGAGTCCTGTAAAAATACAAAATCGGATAAAAACAATACTGCAAAGGGGGAAATAATTATTAGGTTTCGCGGATGGATGCCTATACGTGGGTGGTTTGTCGATATGTGGGTAGATCGATACTGGTATCAGACAGGAGACATTTATATCAGGTTACGATTCCTTTCTGTCCCTCACCCCAACCAGTCGTTCCTACACCGCCGTCGCCTGTTGCTGACCCAGCTGCCCATCCCCAACAACACCATGGTGGACTTCTGGCGCATGGTGGACGGATGTGACGTCAAGACTGTCGTGTCACTCGGCTCAGAAGACGAACACAACACTGTCAAGGTACCGAGATCGGAGAGAAGCACACTGCTTTCAAAAACTGGCATGGCTTTCCGCCTGTACTATTACTAATAATTATGTAGTTGTCCTTCTATCAGGGGCGGACGGGGGGGGGGAGAGGAGGGAGGTCCAGGGGTTAACACCCCGTCCCCACCCCGACCCAAAGTTCTTTAAATTGCTATAACAAAGTCCCTTTTTGGGGTGTTTGTTTCCCCCCACACCCATCCCCACCCCCATACCCCTTGCTTGATATTTTGGTGAATGGTGAGAGTCTTAACACGCACGCGAACCCCCCCCCCTCCCCCCCTCCCCCAATCCCCCGGTTTTTTTCCCCGATTTTTCAGTCCCTGGATGCAAGGTCTGGCGTCGGGGAGGCCTTGTGTACCAGGTTAAAGGTCCCAAACAAAACTTGGAACCTCCCCTCGAGGTAACTGATCCGCCCCTGTTCTTTTTTTCAGCTTAACTCAAACTCCCAGAACTAAATGCTTGGTGTTTAAGTATTATCGACCTGTCGGCAGCTTTCCACCGAAACCATGACATGAAATGGTCTAAAGACAGCAAAAGTTAAATTTACAAAAGTGTTTCGTAAAGTTATTATTATTATTATTATTATTATTATTATTATTATTATTATTATTATTATTATTATTATTATTATTATTATTATTATTATTATTATTATTATTATTATTATATTTCTTCTTCTTTTTTTTCTTCTTCTTCTTTTTCTTATTGTAATTATTATTATTTCAGGCGTTCTGTCAGTACTGGCCGCTGACCGTTGACGAAGTTCTAGATTCAGGACATTACTCAATTACACTGACTTCCTACAACAAAATGAACAGTCATCTGTTATCCTGTGGGTTGACAGTGATCAACAAGGTAAACATTATATAAAAAATAAAAATAAAAAGTTGAACGAGTGACAAACATTTTTCGGAATGAGCAAAATCTTATTGCTTTGATGTTCGTTTTGGATCCCTAAATGGGATTTCGCCGTGAACATGAGGAAATGCAAGGATTTGGTCATAGTTTTTTTTTTTTTTTTTTTTTTTTTAAATTTTATTTTTGTTTTTTAATAATAATAAATTTGCACATAAATGTATGCACATTTCAGTATATATATATATATTGCTTAATTGATATACGTGGGCAGTGGGCAGATGTTCACATCTGCACGGGACATAGACGACCCCGCCCTCCACGAGTCGCCTGCTGCCTTGCAGGCCTGGCCGCTTGGCTGCGGAAAGGCTAAGGGAGGAAACCCCTGACATCAAAGCCCCCGTGTCTCCGGGGAAGGCTTTTGAGCCAGAGACTAGGACAAGGACAGTCTGATATAAAACCTACGACCCGAGGACCTCGATGCCATCGTCCCAGCTTGCTAGGCCATGGCAGATGAACCAAGGGTTTAAAGGGTGGGGCCAGTACTGCGCACACTGCACTCCACCAAAAAGCTCCACCGCGCAGGCTTTAGGAAACGTCCATGGACCATGACACTGACCATTCCAAGTCCTGTAGCGACGGGCGAGGGGCGAAACGGCAGGTGAAAGATGTCACTGGAAGCCGCAGTCTCAAACCTGCATGCAGGCGGTTCAGGATATTGGTCGCCTGATGTTGACCTGGGGATGACAACATCACTCGGCACACCCTGAACGACCAAGCAGCCTTCTCTAGGGACAGCACTGCTTGCTCCACATGGAGAGGGGCCTAGAAAAGGTGGCCTAACCAAAGCTCGTCCCCTCGCAACCCAGTTGGCTAGCCGCGGTCAACGGGCATCTTCTCCTGCGGTCAAAAAACAAGAAAGAATAACGGATCCACTCTCATGACGACCACGACCGGACTCAACGTAGCATGCTGGAACGTCCGAACCATGCTCGACACAGCAGACAGCGGACGCCCTGAACGTCGCTCCGCCCTCATTGCCCATGAATTGCGGAGGTTAAACATCGACATCGCCGCGCTCAGCGAAGTACGCCTTTCGGACGAAGGCAGCCTCCAAGAACTTGGTGCTGGGTACACCCTCTACTGGTCAGGCAGGCCTGCATCAGAAAGACGGCTCTCAGGCGTGGGTTTCATGGTCAAGACATCCATTGCGACTAAGCTGGAAAACCTACCAACGGGCCACTCAGACCGCATCATGTCCATGCGCCTCCCACTGAGACACCAGCAACACGTCACCCTTCTCAGTGTGTACTCCCCAACCCTCCTGGCAGAGCCTGCTGAAAAGGACAAGTTTTACACTGACCTGCGCAGCCTCCTACAGAGTACACCTGCAGACGACAAAGTCATCATCCTTGGCGACTTCAACGCCAGAGTGGGCCAGGACTCTGAAGCCTGGAAAGGAGTCCTCGGCAAGCATGGCGTGGGGAACTGCAATGACAATGGCCGCCTACTGTTGGAGTTCTGTGCGGAGCAGCAACTGGTCATCACCAACACTACTTTTCAGCAAAAGGACAGTCGAAAGACCACCTGGATGCATCCTCGCTCCAAACACTGGCACCTTATCGACTATGTCCTAGTGCGTCAGAGGGACCGCAGTGACGTCCTCCTCACCAGAGTGATGCCCAGCGCAGAGTGCCACACTGACCACCGCCTTGTCCGCTGCAAACTCAGGCTCCACTTCAAGCCAAAACCCAAGAAATGGGGGCCCCCCAAGAAAAAGCTTGATGTTGCCAGCCTTCAGCGTGACGATGTGAAAGCTGCCTTTCAGACAGATTTACAGCGCAGGCTCAAAGACACAGCGGACCCAGTAGACTCCTCCCCTGAAACACTTTGGGAACAACTGAAAACTGCTATTGCAAAATCCTCTGCAGAAGTCTTGGGTTTCGCCAGAAAGAAGAACAAAGACTGGTTTGACGAAAACGATGTAGAGATCCAGGAACACCTAGCAAAAAAAAGAGCCGCCCATCAGGCCCACCTAGCCCAGCCTTCCTGCCCTGTGAAGAAGTCTGCCTTCCGCCTCGTCTGCAGCAGTCTCCAGCGCAAGCTCAGAGATCTCCAGAATGAGTGGTGGACCAGACTTGCACAGAGGACCCAGCTTTGCGCTGACAATGGTGACTACAGGGGCTTCTACGAAGCACTGAAAGCAGTGTATGGCCCCAGGCACCTGGTACAAAGTCCCCTGCGAAGCGCGAATGGCCAGGCACTCCTCACAGATAATACCTCCATCTTGAACCGCTGGTCGGAATACTTTCAGAGCCTCTTCAGCGCTGAGCGCACTGTTCAAGAAGCAGTCGTCCTACAAATCCCACACCTCCCAGTAAAGGTTGAATTGGACGAACCGCCCACCGCTGAAGAGACCCTCACAGCCATCCACCAGCTCAAGAGTGGCAAAGCAGCAGGCATTGATGGAATACCGCCAGAGATCTGGAAACATGGAGGCACAGCACTGCACAACAAGCTCCATGACCTCTTCCTCTGCTGCTGGGAGGAAGGAACACTACCAAAAGATCTCCGTGATGCAGTCGTTATCACCCTGTACAAGAACAAAGGCGAGAAGTCTGACTGTTCCAACTATCGGGGAATTACCCTGCTGTCCATTGCTGGGAAAATCCTTGCAAGGCTGCTCCTGAATCGGCTGGTACCTGCCATCGCTGAAGACCACCTCCCAGAAGGCCAGTGTGGCTTCAGAGCAAACAGGAGCACCACCGATATGGTCTTTGTGCTGAGACAGCTACAGGAGAAGTGCCGCGAGCAGAACAAAGGGCTGTACGTAACATTTGTCGACCTAACAAAAGCGTTCGACACTGTGAGCAGGCAAGGCATGTGGCAGATCCTGGAGCGACTTGGCTGTCCCCCAAAGTTCCTCAACATGATTGTCCAGCTACACGAGGACCAGCAAGGCCAGGTCAGACTCAACAATGACCTCTCAGAACCATTCCCCATTCTCAACGGCGTAAAGCAGGGCTGCGTGCTGGCACCGACCCTCTTCACCATCTTTTTTAGCATGATGTTGAAGCAGGCCACAGTGGACCTCGATGATGACGATGCAGTATACATCAGGTATCGTCTCGATGGCAGCCTGTTCAACCTCAGACGACTGCAGGCCCACACGAAAACCCTAGACCAACTGATTCGTGAGCTGCTTTTTGCTGATGATGCTGCCCTCGTTGCACACACAGAGAGAGCCCTGCAGCGCATCACGTCTTGCTTCGCAGATGCTGCCCAGCTCTTTGGACTCGAGGTCAGTCTGAAAAAGACAGAGGTCCTCCATCAGCCGGCACCCAAGACAGTGTATCGCCCTCCTCACATCACCATTGGCGAGTCTGAACTAAAGTCAATGCACCAGTTTACTTACCTTGGCTGCATTATCACGTCGGACGCCAAGCTGGACAAGGAGCTTGACAGCAGGCTGGCAAAAGCGAACAGCGCTTTCGGGCGACTTTTCAAGCGGGTGTGGCACAATCAACAGCTGAAAACAGGCACCAAGATCAGCGTGTACAGAGCTGTGGTCCTCCCCACCCTGCTGTATGGTTCCGAGTCCTGGGCCCTCTACCGCAGCCAACTACGACTCCTCGAACGCTTCCACCAGCGCTGCCTGCGTACCATCCTGGGCATTCACTGGAGTGACTATGTCACCAACGTCGAGGTCCTTGAACAAGCTGAAACTGTGAGCATCGAGGCTTTGCTGCTGCGGACACAGCTCCGCTGGGCGGGGCATGTCTCCAGGATGGAGGATCATCGCCTACCAAAGATCACCCTGTTCGGCGAGCTTGCTACTGGACACCGTGACAGAGGGGCACCAAAGAAGAGATACAAAGACTGTCTCAAGAAGTCACTTAGTGCCTGCCAAATCGACCACCACCAGTGGTCTTCGCTTGCTGCGGACCGTGACACCTGGCGCTCCACCATTTACAAGGCAGCTGTCTCCTTTGAGGACTCTCACAGAGCTAGCCTTAAGGACAAGCGGCTCAGGAGAAAAAACAGAGATGCCGCAGCTCAGAACCCTGGCCATACCTTCCCCTGCAGCCACTGCGGTCGAACCTGCCTGTCTCGGATTGGCCTCCGCAGCCACGAACAAGCCTGCAGACGTCGTGGCGGGCAACTCCTATAAAATCTTCGTTCGCGAAGTCAAGCCAAGAGAATTGATATACACATGATGTTTGATCTGCGCTTAAATTTCTTTTTTTTTTTTAACCCTTAATCAGATATTTAACTCATTTAGTCCCGACACACCCCAACAAGATAATGATCGACCATCATAGTTCAAGGTTGGTGCCAGAATAGCTTGGCGCGTATAGGCGCCAAGCTATTCTGGCACCACCCTTGAACTATCATGGTCGATCTGTCTCCTGTACAGATTTTAATCAGTCAATTCTATGTGTCAAATGACCGGAATTTTTATGATGGTCGGGGCCATTTTTAAAGGATTCAAGCATACGTCAACACGAAATGTTCTTACAGTTGTTGGGAACACACTTAAACGGGTACACATCTAAGAGGGGCAAATCACGGACCTAATATTACTGTGTGTGTGTGTGTGTGTGTGTGTGTGTGTGTGTGTGTGTGTGTTTGTGTGTGTGTGTGTGTGTGTGTGTGTGTGTGTGTGTGCGTGCGTGCGTGTGTGTGTGTGTGTGTGTGTGTGTGTGTGTGTGTGTGTGTGTGTGTGTGTGTGTGTGTGTTTGCTCTTCAATCTACTTGGATCTATCCTGTTGCTATAATTCCGTCATGTTACAAAGTCAGAGGAAAACAAATCTACGAGTATTTGTAATCTACCATTTATTTATACGATCGAATTTATTGTGCTCTTAGCTTGACTTTAAGGACCTGCATTCATAATGTAAAGATAATTTCATAAATTTTATAAAATGTTTAAATAAAAAATCATTACTGTTACCAACCCCTTTCTCGGCAATTTTTGAAAAATCGTCATGTACTGCAGTCATCAGAGGACAACTCCAAAGCGTGGGTACTTCGTACCTGGGAATCAATGAGGTAAGGTATCGAATTATTTATTAGAGTATTTTGTCGAACTGTTGTGTGTGCGTTCAACAGCAGGTCAAAGTCCTAATTGACATGGTCAGTATGGTAAGTAAACATATCTTGGTCTTAAATACCTACATTTTCCAGACAGATAACAGGGAGCGCCAAGTGCAGCTGTATCACTACAGGGCGTGGGCGGGCGAGGTGCCTAACGAGACATCCAGTCTACTGCAGCTTGTCGACACCATCAAGGCGCGCGCTGACAACGATGTGACGTCACCCGTCGTCATACAGTGCATGTGAGTTTGGACTCAATATTGTTCCTTGATACGTTGAAACGTATGTCGAAATTTTCAAAATATGGGACTCGCACGAGTCAGATGTTTTGAAAATACGACATACGGTTCAGTCGCGTAGATCCTGAGGCGACACCCTGTGTAGAACGATTCTTGCACTATTATGATCGATCCATATCTTGTATCCCCATCAGTGTCTCAACTCTGCCGTAAAGTATTTGGGTGGAATTATAAATAGTGCTGACAGGATTCGAATGTATTACAGAAAATTGATCACCGAGCATGTTAATTATTGGGTGGCGCCCGGAAAGCGAGGTTCCGGATCCACCAAATAACATACGAGGTAAACATTTGTTTTCTTCTGTAATACACGAGAGCCCTATTGCTGAACCCTTTTAGCCCCAAGGTCCCATTTCTCAAATTTTGGAGGTGTTGCCTAACGACTATGTACCAGTTGCAGGAGATGGCTTGACCATGATAATTGAAACGTAGTGCCAGATTAGCTTAACGCCTTAGGCGCCAAGCTAATCTGGCACTACAATTGAATTGTCATTGTCAAACCGTCTCCTGCTGTAGAGATCCAGGGCTTAAAGGATAAAGCAGTGTATAGCACGTGCCTCCGGTTACTTACTGTTATTGTGGGTTGTAATGTGACTGCAACAACCTTCAAAGTGGACTCCGCGGCATGTTCACGTCTGACGCCTCTTAAATAACAGATCTGCTTCAGGTGCCAGCAAACCCGACAGTCATCTTTCAATACAATATCACACCAGTTTACGAGAAGAGCATCCTGTAAACTTCTTCTGCTACGAATTTCTTTCAAATAACTTCAGGCACGTATTGAAAACTCCTGTGCCTTCGCAAGATGCCGCCACTGCTTTCTGTTACTATGGTGAAAAAAGAAGCTTTTACCTGCCGTCAAACTAATTTTAAAGTTGGTACGACTCACTTCCGTCCTGCATACATGTGTCATTTCCATATGTGACGCTTTTTCAAAATTGTCGAGATCTGCACATGAGAAAAAATGAAACATGAAGTTGTTCAAAGCTAAAAAATTGTTACGCCAACAGATTCTTTGTTTGTTGAAGTGCATTGTTAGGACGATCTATTGACCTATACGTCATCAGGATATTCTCTTAAACGTTAAAGAGCACAATACAAAAACAAACAAATATCAAATCACACACTACAAAACAATACAGATTTTAATCAGTCAATTCTATGTGTCAAATGACCGGAATTTTTATGATGGTCGGGGCCATTTTTAAAGGATTCAAGCATACGTCAACACGAAATGTTCTTACAGTTGTTGGGAACACACTTAAACGGGTACACATCTAAGAGGGGCAAATCACGGACCTAATATTACTGTGTGTGTGTGTGTGTGTGTGTGTGTGTGTGTGTGTTTGTGTGTGTGTGTGTGTGTGTGTGTGTGTGTGTGTGTGTGTGCGTGCGTGCGTGTGTGTGTGTGTGTGTGTGTGTGTGTGTGTGTGTGTGTGTGTGTGTGTGTGTGTGTGTTTGCTCTTCAATCTACTTGGATCTATCCTGTTGCTATAATTCCGTCATGTTACAAAGTCAGAGGAAAACAAATCTACGAGTATTTGTAATCTACCATTTATTTATACGATCGAATTTATTGTGCTCTTAGCTTGACTTTAAGGACCTGCATTCATAATGTAAAGATAATTTCATAAATTTTATAAAATGTTTAAATAAAAAATCATTACTGTTACCAACCCCTTTCTCGGCAATTTTTGAAAAATCGTCATGTACAAGTCTTGTTACGTCATACGTTCACTTCAGCATGTGCTCATGTTCAGATGTTGCTGCAACATCAGGTCGCGGGTTGATTTTGTTTCTGGGGAAATAACACATCGTTAACCCATTCAGCCCTGACGCACTACAGCAGGAGATGGGTCGACAATGATAATTCAAGGGTAGTGCCAGGTTAGCATCGTTAACCCATTCAGCCCTAACGCACTACAGCAGGAGATGGGTCCACCATGATAATTCAAGAGTAGTGCCAGATTAGCTTGGCGCCTGTCGGCGCCAAGCTAATTGGCACTGCACTTGAATTATCATGGTCGATCCATCTTCTGCAACACGTGCATAGTCGTTAGATGACGCCTCCAAAATTTGGGAAATACGGCCTTTCATCCTGAATGAGTTAATCCACCCCTGAAATTTTTTTTAATATACCCTGCGAGAGCTATGAATGCTCTTTAGTTCCCAGGGACACCTAAAGCTGGGCTGGGGTCACTTTTTGCAATATCGGGATTATTTTCAGAGCTGCTGTGCGTGTATGAAATTGCAGAATCAAGCTTTAGAGTCCTACGAATAGAGGTCAAAATGTTTTCTCACTGTGTTATTTTAGTTCGCGTAAAAATGTCTGACCTGATCTGGTAAATTCACATAAGCTCATTGCTGACGTGTATGGTTCGCAATTTAGAGACGGTGCGGCAAGGAGCGGGCTGTTCTGTGCTGTCTATGACATCATCAACAGAGTGACGTATGATGACGAGATTGACGTGTACCTGACGGCGCGACACGTGCAGACTGTCAGACCACAATCAGTGGCCACGGAGGTAACGCTGTATAAGACCTTAATTTACTATCACAACATTTCTCCCCGGGGTCACTTTGACGTGCTTCGATGTGTTGTGAAAATTATTATAGTTTTTTTTTTTTTTCCTCTCACGCAAAACGACCTCGCCAAGTGATCACGGGTCGATCTGGTGTTTTAGTGTTTACGACGCTACGTGACCCCGGGTGAAGGGGTCATTTTGATGTGTAACACAGGACAATATAAAGGCTGTTATGTTCAGCTTTGTTATTTAACCCTTTTAGCCCCAAGGTCCCATTTCTTAAGTGTTGGAGGTGTTGCCTTACCACTATGTACCAGTTGCAGGAGATGGCTCGACCATGATAATTCAAGGGTAGTGCCAGATTAGCTTGGCGCCTGAAGGCGCCAAGCTAATCTGGCACTACCCTTGAATTATCATGGTCATGCCATTTCCCGCTGTAGGGATCCGAGGCTAAAAGGGTTAATCATTCGTATATGGGTCTTTTTCGAGGGGAGTAAAGAGTTAATATACACTGACAACTGAATAGCTCGCAGTGTCAGCCTGTTCACCACAGTACACCGAATTTAAAATGCCGTTACGCATACACCTGACGACACATTTCAGCACCTTTTGTATTTGTTATGTCTTGTCGACGCACCTAATGAATATTAACAGCAGTTTGGACACGCAACAAAAGCACGTGTGTAATAGTACTTAGACATCATGGTTTCAAGAAAAATGAAGCCAGTTTCAAATGGTGTTATCCGCTATTTATAGAGTGTCTGACCAAACATGAGACGTGTGATTAAACAACGTAGCACACACAGAAATGTCCGTCTTGCGATTTTTTTTATTCTGGGGGTAGGTAACTTAACCTGGTCATATTGTAACGACTACAAAATGGGGAAAAATGCAGTTGAGAGTGCTATAAATTGAAATAGAAATACTTTACTGTGACGAAAATAGATTTTCGAAATGTTAAGACGTTTGCAAAATATTGACCGGCTAATCTTTGTCTTTTTTTTTCTTTTTTTTTTTTTGGGGGGGGGGGGGGGGGCGCGGTGAAAACTGGATAAGTACAATATGGCTATTACTCATTCAGCCCGGAGCACGTATTTCACAAATTTTAGAGGCATTATTTAACGACTATGCACCTGTTGCAGGAGATGGATCGACCATGATAATTCAAGGGTAGTGCCAGATTAGCTTGTCGACGACAGGCGCCATGTAATCTGGCACTACCCTTGAATTATCATGAACGACCCATCTCTTGATGTAGTGCGTCAGGGCTGAGTGGGTTGAGTAGTTCGGGTTTATCCTCACTTTATCCACGGGCACGCCTCAGGGGTGCGTGCTCTCCCCTATGCTCTACTCCCTGTTTACTTATGACTGTGCTTCATGCCATGCCAGTACTAAAGTTCTCAAATTTGCAGATGACACCACAGTGGAAGGGTGCATTACAAACTCAGACGAATCCGCTTACCGTAGTCAGGTTGAGACTCTAATTAGTTGGTGTAATAACAACAACCTTGAACTGAACTCTGGCAAAACAAAAGAAATGATTGTGGACTTTGGAAAGAAACAGTCCCCTCCCCCTCCCCCTCTTGTGATCAATAGTGAAATCATTGAAACAGTCCAGAACTTTAAGTTTCTTGGCACTACCCTGTCATGTGACCTGAAGTGGGAGGAAAACACTCGCCTTATCGTCCAAAAAGCACAGCAGCGCTTGTTCTTCCTGCGACGTCTGAAAAGTTTCGGTCTCGGTGCCCACATGTTGATGCAATTCTACCGAGCTGTGATTGAGAGCGTGCTCACCTTTTCGATCACGGTTTGGTATGGTTCCATCACGGCCAAAGAGAAAATCAGACTGAGTAGGGTGGTCAAGACCGCTTCAAAAATCATAGGCAGAGATCTTCCTAGCCTGGACTCACTGTACCAGCAGCGTCTCTTACGTAGAGCACGTCTTATCTCCAGTGATTCCACCCACCCCGGCAATGAGCTTTTTCAAATTTTACCATCAGGGCGCAGGTACAGGTCCATCAGTACCAGGACCAGCAGATTCCGCAACAGTTTTTTCCCTCTTGCTGTTCACGCTCTCTCTGATCAACCGGACTAATTGGAGAGAGCGCGAGTGGCGAGTGAGAATGATTGTGTACAGTCAGTTTTTAACTGTATCAGATCTCTCTCTCTCTCTCTCTCTCTCTCTCTCTCTCTCTCTCTCTCTCTCTCTCTGTGTGTGTGTGTGTGTGTGTGTGTGTGTGTGTGTGTGTGTGTGTGTGTTTAGTCTTAGTAACTGACATCAAGACAAATTCCAATGTTTTTATTGTTTTGTACATGGAAACATATGGCAATAAACCATCTTATCTTATCTTATCTTAACGTCCACGTCACCGAAGTGATAATGGACGGCCCTGACGGGCAGGTTATGGGGGACAGGGAAATCTATTACCTATGGAGTACGACCTGAACACTAATCAACTAAGGCGCACTCCAAATGTGCCACTTTGATTTACCAGGACCTTTCAACTGACATGCTATTCAGTGAACAAGCCCGTCTTTTCCCCTGGATGCTGGGGGGTTTAAACACGTCACCATTTTCTAGTGTGTAACTGTGGCGTGCAGAAGGTGGCTGTAGCTAAAACAAACACCTAACAGTCTATGTGAAGCCGTTAAGAGTGATTTCCTGACAGAAGGCCATGAACCGGTGCGTTCAACCCATGACACCTGTGCGCACGACAGAAACTTCACCTCCCAATTTCTCTGGCTTCCTCTACATTGAGTCTGCCATTCTGGGGTCCAAAACTGGGCAACATTAAGCACAGTGTATCAGACTTCAATAGGAACTCATTTTTTGCCTATTATTATTGATAATCTTTTTTTCCATTTGTTTAGATGTTTCTTGAATACAAAGCACAAATCTCGCGCACATTTTAGAAAAAACATCACCATTGTATACCAGCTATGCATATCTCTGCGGAAAACAAAAACCGCCCTAATTAAGCAACGCATGTATTTATGCTTCAGAAAAGTCTAAATATGTTATAGATTATGCAGTTTGTCAGAGGTTTTGAGGACGATTTTTGATGTGACCTGCCGTTTCTTACCACTTGCAATGACGTTAACGCATTCGAGATGTGCCGCCTCCGGATACGCGGCTTAAGCCGCGTATCCGAAGGCGGCACGTCTCGAATGAGTTAACATGTGTACCAATTAAAATAGGAATACGGCGGGGTACCCGGCGTGATAACTAGGCCTGTGTAGCGTTTCGTAATCATCTGTAACAGAAGTGTATCTTTGAACAGTTACGGCAGTAGTGGAGTTCAGTTTGTATTTGTAAGTATTCCCAAGCCTTCACGACTTTCTATTTTGTTTTTATATTTTTCTGTTTATTTGATTTTCGTTTTCCACTTCAGGCGCAGTACCGTTTCCTGTACCAAGTTGCCCAGGAATACGTTCGCCACCTCAACATCTATCAGAATGCAGGCGTCGCATGAACTGTTTTAGAGACGCATGTTGTTAATATAACCGGGTCTAATGACTTGCAATAATCCCTGTGTATAACATGGCGAGAAAGTCGATTTGTTTTCTTAGGTGTTGCTTCGTCGGAAAATAATTTTCGAAAAAAAACGTTGGATGAACCATGCCCACAAAGTTCCTTCTATATGAGCTTAGAAATGCATTTTCACATTTTAGCAAACTGTGCTTGCAGGCATAAAAAAAAAACAAGGACTAGTTCCCCAAAAGAAGGAGTACGTTGTTTTTTTTTTCCTTTTTGTTTAAGCACATCATCATTGGATTCAGCCAGCCCGTTACAGAGTAAGCAAACGTTTCCCCGCCCATTGCACAGTTCTCCTGCATGTTGCTGTGCCAGCTGAGGCTGATGCCGTCCCGTTGACCTTAACCCCTTAACGTCCAGTTGACGCAGACGTGTACACATAGCAAGGGGAATTACTCAGTCCTTCAGCGCTGGACAGACAAACGGTTAGATGCCTTGCCCCCTCCTACCAGGCACCCAATCGCCAGCCCAAAGAAAAATACGCAGGTAAAGAACAAGACGATCATATACATCGATTGTGTTTCTGAAACCTCCGCAAGATATAGAGCCCACACAGTCTGGGGAACCCGGATTCAAGGTGGTGTCAGCAAAAGGCATAAATCACCATGAACCCCCGCAATTGCGGGGCTCATGAGGATCTGTCATCTCTTGTCGGTTTATGTTTAGTCGGAAAGAGAGTGTTGCGGTACTCCCTATTGTGTATAGCAACGGATTGTTTAAGGAGTTTTAAAGGCAGGAGAGAAGCTGTTTATGAACTGAAGCATACAGAGTTTACAAATATTTCTGGAAGTATTGAGACGCTGGAAAATGGTGCCAACGTTACACTGCAACTATGTCTGTCTCTGTAATAGTTGGGCGTGTTGGGGAACTGTGTCAAATCGCAAAGATTTTCAGGCATTCAAACGAGGGGTTCGATGAGGGTGATTGTCTTTTGAGATGCCCTGTGAGACATTGCGCTGTTGTGTTTTCTGCAGCTTAACATCAGACCAGCTTATGATTGGCCCAGAGAAGCTTCAGGTACATCGCGGATCCCACACACACATACACACACATACACACACACACACACACACACACACACACACACACACACACACACACACACACACACACACACAGAGAGAAAACGTCGGGGTGTAATTTACATATTATTGACCTCTTCGCTTGTCGGTGCACCCGAAATCCCGTCACCTCTATACACTGACACCGCCCGCGATGTTTCAGCTGACTGCACTGATGAGATTAGTGCAGTCTCATCTCTGACCAAAGGTGCCGTCAGTGACGTTCTGGCACAAAGCAGATATTAGCGCAAGCGCTACCCACACCCCGCAGCCACCAGCCCCGGAAGCGAAACACCCTGCATCTGAATCTGACAAAACTCACAGAACTCCAGCCCAGTCTAACGGAACTAATCCTGACGTGTCGGCCAGTGACACGACTGACGCCAGTGGATCCAAAGATGCCGATTCTTCAGTCCCTAGCAGCGCCTCGGGAGATAACAGCAGTCCCTCTTTATCTGACCTGATTACTCGTGTGTCCTTAACCCAGGTCAGCCAGCCGGCCATTACATTCCAGCAGCTTTGCGACCTCTCGACAATAACTCAATCACAAATAGCACATAATCCAGAACTGACGTGCGTTGCGCGAATGCAGCAGCAACTAGCCCTGAACATAGCTACTATTAGGTGCCTCCAAAACCAGGAAGTGCGAACTGAAATGGCTAATGCCAAGAACCAGTGTGCTGCACACACTAAGACCCTTGTAGAGATTGACTGCCTTGTGCGAGATAACGAGGTCAAGGCGAAGAGTGGGAGAAAGGCAGTTGAGGAATAATTATGCAGAAAGCATTAACTCAGCTGTAGAAGAACTCTCAGCGGACCACATCAGGCTCAATGAGAAAGTGACTCAACTGGCAAACAGTAGAGACAACCATGGCAGTATAAAAGACCTAAAAAAAAAAAAACAAGTGGAATACGTGTCTAAAGCCAATGCATGCAGGAACACCCAGCACTTTGAAACAGCCAAGAAAAACTCAACGCCCCCAAAATAATGCTCACCCCAAGAAGATAGCGCCTCGCATTTCCTCATGTCGCCTCACCCTAAAAATTCTTCCACGACCGACAACACACTCCTCGTGCATGTTCCAGTAAAAAACCGGTACTCTGTATTATCTGAGTTGGATGAGAACACACGAGGCCACGATACTTCCACCCGCAATACCAATGACAGTAGCATAAGCGCTAAGGACATTGCACCCTTAGAACAGCTTCCCCGACTGCAAGTACGACTAGGTGTCAACACGCTGTTAATCGGGGATCCTGTGCTGAAAAGTGTTGACAAGCGCATGATGTCTGTCGACGGTGCCCTTGTACAGAATCTGTCTATCTTCGGTCTGACTGTAGCTGATGTCCCTGAGTGGCTCCGCACTTTGCCACCAACCCCCCACATCCGCCGTGTGACGACGCATGTTGGTATCAACAGTTGCAAAGTGGACGCCGTCAGCAAGCAGTCCTGGGACCAGCTCTTCTGTTTTCTACGCACAGCTCTGTACTCATCCTGCATGTGGAACGTAACATTACCTGGCAACGGGTGTGTTTGCTTCCAACGACAACCTCAGGGCTGTGTGTGAGCATCGCAAGATCCCCTACATCGACCATGCCCCCCGTTCCTTGACAATTAATCTTGCGCCGCGTCAGACTTTGTTCCAGAGAGACAGAAGTCACCTGACAGAGGAAAGCACCAAGCGACTGGCACTAGTCATGAGGTTCGCCGGAGCAGCAGGATACGATGGGCCGAAAGTGGATTGTCATGCGCCTACCATCCCCCTACAGCGAGGGACACAGCACTACCAGAATCAGGCTTCTGGCAGCGGCACAGGATGGGGGCAAGCAAAGGGATGAAACAATTCCAAAACCCATACCCATCCCAGCCATTCCTACCCCAACCACGACCACACCAACGCTCACAGCAACCAAACACATCTCAGCCAAGCTAATTCCAACGAAGTCCAAGCCCATTTTCAACAGTCTCAAATTCGCCAAGCCCGTTCATGAAGTGGGTTTACTCATAAGTAACCGCCCAAATTAAAAAGTCCTCGGGGCCCGAAAATACTTATGCTGTCTCTCCCAAACATTGTAGAATACTTAACTTACATTTATAATCTCTGTATCCAGCATAACACTTTTCCTAACGAACTTAAATATGCCAAAGTATGCCATGCCACTTCCAAAAACAAAAGATCGTTCTGACCATAATAATTATCGGCCTATTTCTTTATTATCTGTTTTGTCCAAACCACTGGAACATTCATAAACATCTGCTTGCTTGCCTAGAAAACGGTAAGCTCCTCCACCCGTTCCAATCCGGATTTCGCCAGCAGCATTCATGCCACACAGCACTTACACGCCTTGTTGACACATGGCTCGAGGGTACGAATAAGTCACAGTTAACAGGAATAGTATTTCTAGATTTTTCACTAATACCTCAATAACGTTTTATCCATTTTAATGTCCCACTGGCACATAGGTGATCGGGGAACCTCAATAACGAAGACGCAGTTGCTTTTATCCCATCTTACCTTACTAGAAGAAAACAAAAGGTTCTTGTTCATGGCTCATACGCCTCCCTCAAAGATGTAAGCTTCTGAGTGCCCCAAGGGTCTGTACTGGGCGCCCTACTGTTTTGATTATTTATCAATGATTTGCCTCTAAATATTACTTGCCAAGATGCTCAGTGCGACCTTTTTGCTGACGACACCTCAGTTCACACAACTAGTAAAGATATACAGGTATTTACCGACAACTTACAACAGTCTTCATGAAATATCAGCTTAGTGTATAAACAATTCTATGGTTGTTTTTCCTGCCAAAACGAAATCGATGGTAGTCTCCACGCGCCAAAAACAGCAGATATAGCCTCAATTACTTAACCTTTCACTTAAAGGTAGTCAGGTAGAACAGGTAAATGAACATCGCGTACTAGGGAATTTAATCGACAGTCAGCTAAAATGTCAAACTCATTCAGACGCCTTATGCAAAATAGTAGCAAAAAATCTCTTTATGTTATCAAAACTGAAATATTATACTGATTCTGATATCCGTAAACTATTTTATAACGCTCACATACGTTCTTATATCGATTACGCGTCAACGGTATGGGATGGATGTAGTGAGGTCCATTTAAAGAGACTCAATTCCCTGCACAGACGAGCGGCGAAAATAAAATGCCTTGATCCACACCTAACCACTGAAGAAAAGCTCTTTATAGCAGATCTCCTGCCTCTTAAAGGTTATTTCAAATATAACAAAACAATCTTTATGTTCAAAGTGTGGAAGCGCAAAACACCTGCGTACATCTCCACTTTGTTCTGTAGGTCTGAGTCCAAGCTTGGAAGCATCAGAAAGCTTCTCATAGTCGCAAAACCAAAGAATAATCTATATAAAACTAGCTTATCCTTCTCAGGGACACTTATCTGGAAATTCCCTCCCAGGCCATGTAAAATCCGCCTCCTCGCTAGCCTCTTTTATAAAGGGTCTCTGCAGGTATTTCGTGGATCACTCATAGGGATGCCTTAACCACTTGTATTTATCATTTGAACTACTTAGCTCTGTCTATGTGTGGAGGGGTGGGGGGGGGGAGGTGGGGGCGGCATATCATCACAAGCGTCCCAGTAGCCCTCTTGTTGACAGAAATTTCTTAATAGGGACGGCACGCGCATCACAAGCGTCCCAGTAGCCCTCTTGTTGACACTAAATTTCTTAATAGGGACGGCACGCGCCGCCTCCCATCTGGTTTCACTGAATGCCGGGCCGGAGAGGGGTGGGTTGGGGGTTGGTACGGGTCAACACTGACCTATACTGAAACACAACCAGAGCAGTGGCAAATGCACGGACCCAGATCTTTAGTTCACGGCTGCAAAGTCTGGTCACTACTGACTCTGAGACACTCCTCTCCAAAAATTCCAAACTCAGCCTTTCCACGTCGGTAATGGGGTTCCATTGCTAACGACGCAGTCGGACATCTTTGTTTTTAACTCACGTCAAATGCTCGTTTTCTTTTTATAACGTTTCTTGTGGGTTTTTTATCTATCGCCTATTTCATTCAAAATGTGATTTTGCAAAATAAACAAAAAGTGATAAAATTTCATTTAAAAATGGACAGCAATTAATGAAATAGTTTTTGTTTTGAGTGTATTTTGGGCTGATGCGGCTTAGTTTCCGAGGGCACTGACGTGGATAGCAAAGTCGTTTCTGGTACACTCTAACTAGGGCATATGGGCCCCAGTGTTTCGTGAAAACGCTTGAAACAGACCAGGCTACGTCAAGTGTCACACTAGAAAAACTTCCGATCGCGGCCTGGCCTGTACTTTCTTACTTTTTAGCCTTTTCAAGTCGGCAAAGCGATCGCTGTCGCCATTGCTAACGACGCTGTCCGACATTTTGTTTTTACTCTCCTCTCACGACTTTTTAAAAAATGTGATATTATGGCAATTGTTATTATACTGCAGTATTTTGTTTATGGTAAAATATTTTTAAAAAATGGTTCAATATAAACATTTTATTTAAAATGTTTAGAATGATCTACAGTTGATACAATACTTTGGCTTTGAGTGTATATGTATTTTAGTGTTGTTTGGCTGCCTCACGTGGTGCATGTGTAAGATTCCAGACCAGAACTGAACTGTGCAACTTAAGTATGAATGTAAGGGCTCATACACTTTTCAAAGTAGCCAGTCAGTTACAACTTTCGGCTTACACATGTGAGCAATCGAAAACCGACCGACACATTCCACACGGTTTCCTGAGCGGCTAGCTCGAACACTAACTAGCCAAACTCTTTCTGGCACTCTATGACTAGAAAACAGAGGTAAATGAAACTTGCAGGGAGATATTAATCACTAAAGGTTTCGGAGCCTTTAAGAGACATGAAAGTATATGCCCCCGGCAACATAGACACTGCCGCCGGTTTCATTATGGCACTGAGGTGGAAAGCGCTCTCTGGTAAGCTACAAGGGAACAGAACTAAATAAAATGGGCAGGCAGAGTTAAATCACTGAAGATTTTGTACCTTACGAAGATATATTTAGGTATATGCCGCCGACATGTTCCCTGCAGCTCTGTACAGTTTTCCATCCTGTCCAGCTTTGCCCGAAAGGAATAGATTCACATTAGCCTCTGATGTCCAAGGGGCTCGTGAGATCCAGCTCTTTATGACAAACGCTCTTCTCAATGCACCAGTTGCAGGGAGGGCATGGGTGGCGGTTGTGAACAGACTCATATAACCCACCAACACACACGCTGCAGTTCTGTACAGTTTTTCATCCTGCCCACCCCCCACCCCCCTTTGCCTGAGAAGAAATAGATTCACATTAGCCCCTACCAGTCACAGGGGCTCGTGAGATCCTGTCCTGTATGCCAAACGTAATCCACCCCAGATGTTCCTATGAATGTGGACGCGGTCAGTGTCCAGTAGTGATAGCCACAGGGCCCCACATGTGGCCCTCATTGCTGGAAACCGATCCGCATCGGATGTTTATACTAACAGAGTGAACTGAGGGACTAAAAGCCCTAAGCATGAAATAGAAGGATAGGTGATTTTAATTGTGGCACAGTCTATCCCCTCTTTATTCTATTGGACTGAGTGTGTGTGTGTGTGTGTGTGTGTGTGTGTGTGTGTGTGCGTGCGTGCGTGCGTGCGTGCGTGCGTGTGTGTGTGTGTGTGTGTGTGTGTGTGTGTGTGTGTGTGTGTGTAACCAAGCCGTAATTTTCACACACGCATGCACGCGCACACACACACACACACACACACACACACACACACACACACACACACACACACACACACACACACACACACACACACACACACACACACATTCAGTGCATTCTACATTTTTATGTTCAGCCCTTTTGGCCACGGAATACAGTGCCGTTTCCGTACTGTCCAGTCTCTTAGCTATAGTCAATATTTCAAGGATCCCCTAAAAACACTACCGCCCATCAGCTGCACATTTGCCATGCACAAAATAACAACAACAACAACAAAAACCAGCACATTGACAGTCTCATTTCTTGGTTATGAACCTGATTCCTTACCAACCCCACACCCAAGCACAGCTGAAATCAGCGTGCCCCACAAATCACTAAGTCAGCGGCAACTCAACATAGGCCCACTATTGTCCACTGGATAAGCTCAGGATGGTATGAATCAAAGCACCAAACATGTCTCCTCTCAGCTAACCAGAAATTTCCAGCAAATTCCAACATTCAACCCTACTACAAATTTTTAAACAAGGCAAAAATTATTTTTAAAAACACAGGTCCTTGCACTGCCTCAACTGCCCAGATTTGAATATGTAATATGACCTGAAAGAGGAACTCTCCCACTTGAACACCATTCAATCTACCATCAGTGCAACCCTGCAAAGATAAGGAAGTCTTTCTTGCCACTTTCAGGCATAATGGTGCAGATAGATAAACCACAACTGAATCCCTCTTATAATTATGACTTGCAGAGGGAAATGCATTTAAGTTGTACAGTTTCCATGCGATCTGGCTGTTGTCAATATCAGTTTAAGCAGCTGATGAAACTGCATCTGATGGACATACTTAAAACATTGTTAACCCTATATTTGATAGAAACCCTAAGGGTATAAGTGTCTATAGAAATATGACTGATATACCAAATGTCACTAAAAAAAATTAAAATAAAAAAACATAATAAACTGGACTGACAGGGTTTGGCACTAGACGTGGAACTTTTTTCAAATAAAAACTGAGCAACACAACTTGCAGGGTCTTTCAAAGTACTTTATGAGAATAGTGTCATAAATGTGTTCAGAGTTTGGGTGAAAACTGTGCGAGAAAAATACTGAGGTAGATAGCTTTTAGAGTTGGTCTTGCTGATACTGACGCGGTAAACTTGGTCATTAGGGTTTCTGTTAAATCTAGTGTTTACAATGTTTTATGTATGTTCATCGGATGCAGTTGCATGACCGGAACGTTTTGATGCAAGCTAAGTCTAGGTGTTGTGAATGGGAGGAAAATTATTAAATTAAAAAGGTGATCTGAATTTTTTTTGGAAAAAAAAATATTAAAAAAAATATATAAAGTATTTACACCTGCTTTTTAAAGATATCGATAAAAATAGTACAGCCGCAGTATGGGTATGAAAATGGGAGAGATTGAACATAAAATACGGACACCAGAGCCGATAATGTGCTTTTCCCGCGATTTTTTTCAAGGGCGATAACACATGTTTAAATTGGAATACAAAAGTTGTATTTGCATTGCTGGACTCAGTACCACATGGGCTATCAAATGGCACCATAAAAAAAAAATGACCAAAAATGTGCCTTACATACCACGTTAGGCTTATAGCTAGAATCTAACCCTAACCATAATGGTAACCCTAACCAAACTTTGAACCTTAGGGTTTCTATCAAATATAGGGTTAAAAATGTTTTAAGTATGTCCATCGGATGCAGTTTCATCAGCTGCTTAAACTGATATTGACAACAGCCAGATCGCATGGAAACTGTACAAGTTAAATGCATTTCCCTCTGCAAGTCATAATATATAGTGAAAATTTTCATGCTATGAAGAAAATTTTTCAGTTTCAGCGTTTTCCGTCGATTTTCTTATTCAGATATATACGAAATCTCCTCACAAACCATGGTGTGAAACAAGCGCAAGTTTTAAACGGTTGGTTAATTTATTATAATTTTTTTAGTGATTTTTGGAGTTTTTCAACTTTTGTACACTGAAATTTTTGTATTTTTCATGTGATGGACTTGAAAATTGGTGAGCATCTTTCACGTGACTGACTGACTTAAACGATCATCAAAACAGGAAAATCGGACAGAAACTGTAGAAGTAAGATGTGTTTTCATACCCAAGTCATAACATATAGTGTTGAAATTTGTCCTAAGAAGGAAATTTTTTAGTTTCTGCGTTTTGAGTCGGTTTTCTTTATTAGAAATATACCGCAAGACCTCACAAACCATGTGGTCTAAATACCGCATCTTTTTTAAGATTAGTTTTTTTTATTTTAATTTTTTTAGTGACATTTGGTGTATGAGTCATATTTCTATATACACTTACACCCCTAGGGTTTCTATCAAATATAGAGTTAACAATGTTTTAAGTATGTCCATCGGATGCAGTTTCATCAGCTGCTTAAACTGATATTGACAACAGCCAGATCGCGTTTTATCCCAATACAGGTAGCAGTATTAATATGGCCAACCTAGAAACGTGTACAACACATATATTCATTCATTCATTCATCCATCCATCCATCCATCCATCCATCCATCCACTAATTCATTCATTCCGGCAGTCATTCATTCATTTATTCATCTATTCATTCATCCATCCATTCATTTATTTATTCATATACACTAGGGTAACCCGCCCGTCAGGGCCGTCCATGATCACCTCAGTGCTGTACAAGGGCTGTACAACTAAGCCGGCAGTCGAAAACCATGCTTTCTTTGTTTTAGGTGGATGGTGTTTAGGGGCCCCATAAACCCCGGCAGTGCCACATGGCAAACTTAATCAGCCTGTTGATCAAGCAGCATAGACCTAAATGATCTCTCCAACACTTTACTTTAAGATTCATCATCTTTAGTCTTGCCGGGCGGAGCTTATATCTCGTTACTCCCCACAAACAGAATAAATTCAGTCTGACAAAGTCAAGTAGGCTGTGATTTGATACAGCCTCCTTTGTCAGTGCACAGATTTTCATCAGTCTCTGTAGTCAACACAACGTTTAGTGGTCCCCATCTCTGGTTATGTTATATTTAACTCTGTCGATGCCGAATGCCGGCACCACATTTCTTGCTCTCTCAGGTTTGCTACAGTGTCAGTTTCAGCCAGCGTGGCCGAAAGCCGGTGGTGGATTTTCGATTGCGCGTATCTGTCTAGTGGCATGGCAAAGTTTAAATTGTGTGTGGGCTTGCCCTATGCATAAATTACTGTGAAACTATCAATCGGTCACAAGTGGCAACCATTGAGATATCAAGGACACCCAAAATACACTCACAACAAAACTATTTCATTAATTGATGTCCTTTCAAGAATATTTTAATCAAATTTTATCACTTTAGCATATTTTGCAAACTCACATTTTGAATGAAATGGCAATGGATTAAAAAGAAACTCACAAATAAACCATTACAAAAAGAAAAACATTTGACGAGAGTTAAAAACAAAGATGTCGGACTGCGTCGTTAGCAATGGAGCCAGTAGTCGGCAATACCGATGTGAAACGGCGGCTAAATGTTGGATAGATAAAAAAAAAACACAAAAACATTACAAGAAGACTAACATTTAAAAACAAAGATGTCAGACTGCGTCATTAGCAATAGAGCCAGTACTGAGTCGGCATTACCGACGTGGAAAGGCTGAAATTTTGGGAAACTGACAAAAGGTCTCGGAGTCAGTAGTTACCAGACTTTGCAGCCGTGAACTAAAGATCTGGGCCACTGCTCTGGGTGTATCAATTTACAGGTCAGTGTTGGCCGGACAGGTCGTAAACCCACCCACCCCCACCGCCCCCCCCCCCTCCCCTGCCCGGCATTTAGTCAACTGAAACCAGATGGGAGGCGGCGCGTGCCGTCCCTATTAAAAGGTTGTCTGTCAACAAAAGGGCTACTGGGACGCTATATAGGAGCTTGTGATGATATGGGGTGGGGGGTGGGGCGGGGGGTGGGGTGGGAGGGGGCGGGGGACGGTCTAAGAGTCTATGAATATGTCTGTCTATGTGAACAGTGTTGTCAATTGTTTTGCAAGTATTATGTTTTACTTATTTGTATGTACATTTGTAGTTAGTCTTGTAGTTGTTAGCAACATGATCCTCCATCATCGCCTACCAAAGATCACCCTGTTCGGCGAGCTTGCTACTGGACACCGTGACAGAGGGGCACCAAAGAAGAGATACAAAGACTGTCTCAAGAAGTCACTTAGTGCCTGCCAAATCGACCACCACCAGTGGTCTTCGCTTGCTGCGGACCGTGACCCCTGGCGCTCCACCATTTACAAGGCAGATGTCTCCTTTGAGGACTCTCACAGAGCTAGCCTTAAGGACAAGTGGCTCAGGAGAAAAAACAGAGATGCCGCAGCTCAGAACCCTGGCCATGCCTTCCCCTGCGGCCACTGCGGTCGAGCCTGCCTGTCTCGGATTGGCCTCCGCAGCCACGAACAAGCCTGCAGACGTCGTGGGCAACTCCTATAAAATCTTCGTTCGCGAAGTCAAGCCAAGAGAGAGAGTGTTAGCAACAGCAGGTTTGTAAAATGGCTGTGTCGATGACAATGTCAATGCCTTAACCCTTGTAAAATAACGTTTCATTGATTCATGATCACGAAATGCGCGTCTTAAGCAGCTGTATATGTCTGACGTTTGATTGAAGAACACAGATGTAAACTGGACCAAATAATGTAGGCACAAAGAACGCAAAAGTGACAAGAGACATAGATCCTCACGAGCCCCCGCAGTCGCACTAACTTAGCGCAGTCGCGAGGGCTCATGAGGATTTATATCTCTTGCAGGTGGCTAGCGTTCGCTCTGCCCCGGCAGTGAGGGTGTTAAATGTAAATGGTGCTGGATGTGGTACATGATAGGTGGCTTCTAATCCACCAGTGCAATTCTGATGAACATGACGTGCCTTGGGTTATTGCGCAATGTGGCGCCCGCTTCAGCCTGTACTAACTTTTATATGGGAGATTACTGTGCGTATTTGTGATTCAGTCCTGAAGTGGATTTGTCTCCCGTGCCCGTTGTCATTTGATAGTCTTTCAGGCATGTTTTGGTCGAACTAATCTACTCTAACCACGAGGGAAATTGTTTCTAGAGGTAGTTTTCTGTATCTATTTATTAATCTTTACTGTGTTTGTGAATTTATGCCACAGATATCTATAATATCTATTGTACAGGCGGTTCCGAATATCGACTTTGTTCACGTTTATATAGGTCTCAGCTCGAAGCTATTTTCAGAGGTATATTGTACATTCAGCCGTATATTGTACGCAGGGTTAACAACTTTCTATTATTCTTATTATTAGTAGTTGTATTTCATGTATTACTTGCTTTAATCTATTGAAGCTGTTTACCAAGGGAGACTATCTCTTTATGCAGTTTCGACTCTACATGGTTGGCCCCCTTTTGCAACAGGCCTGATGAAAGTTTAACGGTCTTAGGCGTCTGACTGATGGACGAGTGGTGCTTTGACTAAATGCAAATCTGCTGCGCCACCTGGTGCGAGCCACCGCGTCCTCTAGCTCAATTCAGAATACAAGGAGGAAACAAAAGGCACACAAAGCGGCGAAGCACCGTGATTCCAGAGCAGTTTTCAATCCTCAAAGCAACCATCCGGGCCTAAAACCTCGAACTGAACAAACCCCACCCGGGTCTGCCCCGGGGGACTTAGGTGGGGGTTTACTACTTTTTAGATCCCAGGGTCACCCTGGTCAGCCCCACAGGGTGGGGTTTCCCCTCTATTCTGGGGCATGTGTTTCTTTCTATCCTTGGTCCATTCACCTGTATTAGACTTTCTTAAACTCTCCCTACTGTCTGCGCTGCTGTAGCTCTTGATATTGGATGTGTGTTGCTAAAATGGTCTTAGCTTTATTTAGGCCCCATGTAGTACGGGTTTATTTAAGGCATTGGACCGGCTGACGACATACATTCAATATTCTGTTTAGTTGTGTTTTTTTTTTTTTCACAAGCAGTGCAGGCACGTCCTGATAAATTCTTGTTGCTGTCGGGACGTTAAGCAATGTACAATCAATCAATCGAACTGAACCAACTCTGTAGATATTTTGCCACAAATCTATATCAACCTTGTCCTCCGATCAAAACTGATAGTTTAGTATCAAAGCTTTGTGCACAGTCAAGCATCATTCATAGCAGACGTCGAGATGTAGGGTTTTAAATGTGAAAATACGCCCCATGGTCACTTTTCATTGGTTTATGTAAATTAGCATATCCAATGAAATTAAAACAAGAGTGCATCTTACTGTCTACATGAACTTGTGACCTGCACGCAGCAGTCGCTTTATGTACGTATTTCCCCCAGCCCGAAAATATCTACTTTAATGGAGTCTGGTTGAAACACTGCTTAGTTGTCAGTATCTTTTCGACTTATTCGCTTCGACTTATAGTAAACACGGCAGAAAACAATGGATGCAATGCAGTGCGTAGTGGCCTCTTTCACGGCACTCTACGAAAGGGTTTAACGTTTCACTCTAGAAGTTGAGAAAGAGGTCTGGGATACTTCCGCCAAAACTAGAATTTCGCCTGTGTGCTTCGTTTCCTCCCTTGTATTCTGACTTGAGCTATTCACGCGGTGGCGCAGCGGATATGCATTATTCAAAGCACCACTCGTCAGACTCCTATGGTCTTAGTAGGACCGACATCTTGCTAATGAAATAAATTATGTTGGACGACACCAGACGTTTTCCTTATGATTTTCCTGCTATTTTTGTCCGTCTGGTGCCTGGTCACTCTAAACAGAGGAGAATCGAAGACGAAAAAACGCTACAACACCACAGAGAAGTTTACCTACATTTTCGGACCATGGCGACCTTCCTGGGGAAAGCCAGGGGCCAAACATTTGGGTTAACGTCTGTGTGGTGTTAAATCTGTGTGTGTGTGTGTGTGTGTGTGTGTGTGTGTGTGTGTGTGTGTGTGTGTGTGTGTGTGTGTGTGTGTGTGTGGCTTGGAATGGAGTCGATGCGAGGAGTGCGTGTGCGTGTCTGTGTGGAAGGGGGGGGGGGGGGGGGAACGCTCTTTCAGGCGATAATAACTACCATTAGCTCAAGTCAGACTCAACCTATTTTGTTAAACGGTTTCACTTTGTATATACTGCGTGACAGACAAAGAAATCTGGACACGCAAACAGACTAATCCCTGATGGTGAAAGGTGGTGGGGGTGGATAGGGTGAAGGGTTGGGTTTGTTGGGGTGGGGGGTTTGCGTTGTCATAATTTCGATTTTTGCGTGAGTATATTATATATTACATCAGCATGTAAATAAAGATGCATTTTTTCACTATGAAGTGTTCTGTTTGTTGTCCGTCGTTGCATATAAACTTGCATGTAGAAAGAATAAAACATAAGAATCCTTCTAAATACGGAGGCTGTTTGTCGGTGTGCCTGTGGGTGTGTGTGTGTGTGTGTGTGTGTGTGTGTGTGTGTGTGTGTGTGTGTGTGTGTGCGTGTGTGTGTGTGTGTTGCACCAAACCATAAACGTTCAAAGAACAGTATTTGTACCACCATCACTACAAACAACAACACCGATATTCATCAAGTCACAGAAGCAAAGCCATGTGTAAAGTTCAGTTAACTCATTCAGCTTCGACACAGCATGTTATTCCTACATGATGTCAGCTTGTTATTCCTACAGGATGTCAGTATGTTATTCCTACAGGATGTCAGCATGTTATTCCTACAGGATGTCAGGATGTTATTCCTACAGGATGTCAGCATGTTATTCCTACAGGATGTTATTCCTACAGGATGTCAGCGTGTTATTCCTACAGGATGTCACATGTTATTCCTACAGGATGTCAGCATGTTATTCCTACAGGATGTCAGCATGTTATTCCTACAGGATGTCAGCATTTTATTCCTACAGGATGTCAGGATGTTATTCCTACAGGATGTCAGCATGTTATTCCTACAGGATGTCAGCATGTTATTCCTACAGGAATCATCGCGACCAAAACCGATACCTACACGAAAAGGGTTAAACTTTTCACTGAAAAAATGTGGCAGATCCTGGAGTGACTTGGCTGTCCCCCAAAGTTCCTCAACATGATTGTCCAGCTACACGAGGACCAGCAAGGCCAGGTCAGACTCAACAATGATCTCTCAACGGCGTAAAGCAGGGCTGCGTGCTGGCACCGACCCTCTTCACCATCTTTTTTAGCATGATGTTGAAGCAGGCCACAGTGGACCTCGATGATGACGATGCAGTGTACATCAGGTATCGTCTCGATGGCAGCCTGTTCAACCTCAGACGACTGCAGGCCCACACGAAAACCCTAGACCAACTGATTCGTGAGCTGCTTTTTGCTGATGATGCTGCCCTCGTTGCACACACAGAGAGAGCCCTGCAGCGCATCACGTCTTGCTTCGCAGATGCTGCCCAGCTCTTTGGACTCGAGGTCAGTCTGAAAAAGACAGAGGTCCTCCATCAGCCGGCACCCAAGACAGTGTATCGCCCTCCTCACATCACCATTGGCGAGTCTGAACTAAAGTCAGTGCACCAGTTTACTTACCTTGGCTGCATTATCACGTCGGATGCCAAGCTGGACAAGGAGCTTGACAGCAGGCTGGCAAAAGCAAACAGCGCATTCGGGCGACTTTTCAAGCGGGTGTGGCACAATCAACAGCTGAAAACAGGCACCAAGATCAGCGTGTACAGAGCTGTGGTCCTCACCACCCTGCTGTATGGTTCCGAGTCCTGGGCCCTCTACCGCAGCCAACTACGACTCCTCGAACGCTTCCACCAGCGCTGCCTGCGTACCATCCTGGGCATTCACTGGAGTGACTATGTCACCAACGTCGAGGTCCTTGAACAGGCTGAAACTGTGAGCATCGAGGCTTTGCTGCTGCGGACACAGCTTCGCTGGGCGGGGCATGTCTCCAGGATGGAGGATCATCGCCTACCAAAGATCACCCTGTTCGGCGAGCTTGCTACTGGACACCGTGACAGAGGGGCACCAAAGAAGAGATACAAAGACTGTCTCAAGAAGTCACTTAGTGCCTGCCAAATCGACCACCACCAGTGGTCTTCGCTTGCTGCGGACCGTGACACCTGGCGCTCCACCATTTACAAGGCAGCTGTCTCCTTTGAGGACTCTCACAGAGCTAGCCTTAAGGACCAGCGGCTCAGGAGAAAAAACAGAGATGCCGCAGCTCAGAACCCTGGCCATACCTTCCCCTGCAGCCACTGCGGTCGAACCTGCCTGTCTCAGATTGGCCTCCGCAGCCACGAACAAGCCTGCAGACGTCATGGGCAACTCCTATAAAATCTTCGTTCGCGAAGTCAAAGCCAAGAAGACGAAAATGAACGCAGATTGTGTTTCCGAAATCTTTTGTTGTGGGCTTTTATTTATTTATTTTTAAAATCTTTTTTAAAATATTTTTTCTTGTTTTTTTTATTTTTTGTTTTGCTTTGCGAAATCTGTGTTAATTCAAAGTCAAAGGTCCCCAGCAGTCCAAGAAACATAGATGCAGAATGATGTCAGTAAGAGGCTTAGATCCTCATGAGTCGAGGTGTCTCATTGTAGATTTATGTCTCTTGCAACTGGTCAGATTTCACCTTGCTCCGTCACTTCATAGGTTAACCTGCTGTTGGTTTTTACCCGGTGCTATTTAAATGAATGGTAGTATACATGATTAACGTTAGCTCAACGTATCCAAACCTCTAGACAACTGAAGTCTTTTTCTCGAAGTCTAAGACTTTCCTACGCTTGCCCTCCCCAAGTTAATATGCATTTTGTTTCCATGAAGATTTATGCCTCTTGCAACTGGTCAGGTTTCACCTTGCTCCGGCAGTTAAGGAGTCAACCTGCTGTTTTATTTCGTGTTAAGTCAATCAATGGTAGTATATCTGAAAAAAAAGCGCGACAAGCTAATCTGGCACTTCCATTGATTATCATATTCGACCCATCTCCTGCTGTAGTGCGTCAGGGCTAAATGGGTCAATTTAAGCGTTTAAGACTTAACCCCTTGAAAAGTCAGTTGACGAATACCGTGTTTCTGAAATCTGTCTGATTCAAACTCCAAAAACACCCAGACGTCCAAGGAACATGATTCAAAGCGGTTTCAGCAAGCGGCGCAGATCGTCGTGTGCCCCCGCAGGTGCGGGGGCGCATGGGGATCTATGTCTCTTGCAGTTGGATCATGTTCACATTTTCTCAGCAGATAAGAGGTTAACGTCTTTTCGTCTTTTAAAAGATGATTTGAAAAACGGGCCAACAAAAAGAGTTTGACCAAAGTTTTGCCCACCCACCTCTCCAAAGAGAGTCGAACGCTGTGCCACATGATTCACGCAGCTCCCCACAGCGCAGTAGACAGCTGTATTTGCTTAACTCATTCAACCCCGGACACACCACAGCAAGATATGGACCGACCATGATAGTTCAAGGGTGATGCCAGAATAGCTTGGCGCCTATGGGCGCCAAGCTATTCTGGCATCACCCTTGAACTATCATGGTCGATCTGTGTCCTGCACTGCAATGCAGTATTCTGAGTACAACGGCAAAATTTGGGGATTTCCATCTTGGGGTACAATGAGTACATTTTGTTGTTGCTGTTTTTGCCGTAGTTGTTTTGCATTTCACGCATATTTGTTTAACCCTTTCGTTGTCAGCAGACGCAAAATGCGCGTCTGAAACCACTGCACACTGACCGACATTGGCGTGAGGAACACAAGGTAACGGGGGACAAAAAGCAGGCATAAAGAATATTTGACTCACAATAAACATAAATCCTCATGAGCCCCCGTGACTGCAGGGGCTCATGAGGATTTATGTCTCTTGCAGATGGGAATCCTTCCACCGTCCCTGCCAGTTAAGGATTACGAAAGTGTATGGTTTCGCCTTACATTTAAATTCCGGTTTTTCTCGTTGAATTTTCCGCATACGCACTACTGCAACACATTTCCACAGCCGTTGTCGACGGCGTGACACATACGACTATATCACACGGCACATATAATATATAGTGTTACCATTTACCTTATAACAATGCGCTTAATTTGAGGAGAGAGCTGATCAACAAGAGACATAGGTTCGCATGACCCCTGCTAATACAGAGGCTAATGTGCATCTATGTCTCTTGAATGCGCTAGACGCATTTTGCACATATCGTATGCAGCCCTCCGAGCTAATACACTAAAATCAAACGAGAGCATAATACGATCATGGTAAGCAAAAGAAATAGATTATCATGTGCCCATGCAACTTCATGGTCTCATGTGAATCTATGTTTCTTGTAAGGTGGGAGGGGCTTGAAGAGGAAATATAAACTTCCCGTTTCTAAAATATTTTTTTGCAAAATCGGTGCACAGTGGTGTAGTACAATTAAAATAATTAAGAGTTGGATGCTGATTAAACATGGCCGGTAAAAAATGTCATCAACTTTGTCGTGTGCTATTGACTATCTGGATAACAGCAATATTTGTATATGTAGCCGACGGACAACAATGTAAGTATGACAATACATATTGATACTTGACAGTGTGTGTGAATGAGTTTTGAATAGTACTAAATTGTATATAAATTCAATCTCAATCACAACTACTGTGTTTACGTACGCTGTGCGGTATTGTTTAATAAAGTGCCAAAAATGAAGCTGACAGTTAAGCCCTGACTACGTTTCCATTGTTTTATCTTTTTGTCTGTTGGCTTGACGCGCTTTAAGGCTGACGTATTGAATCAGTGGCATGCAGTTGCACTTCATTAATTTTGTGTGTAATAATTGGAAATATTACCGTAGTTAGATAGTGGATTTTGAACGCGTGAAGGCTAGACCAAGTTCCAACTTTGAACGCGTGAAGGCTAGACCAAGTTCCAACTTTGAACGCGTGAAGGCTAGACCAAGTTCCAACTTTGAACGCGTGAAGGCTAGACCAAGTTCCAACTTTGAACGCGTGAAGGCTAGACCAAGTTCCAACTTTGAACGCGTAAAGGCTAGACCAAGTTCCAACTTTGATTGTGAAAATATTGTAGACTTAACGCATTCAGCCCGACGGCCGTATATCCCACATTTTGGAGGCTTCATCTAATGACTATACACCAGTTGCGGTAGATGAATCGACCATGATAATTCTAAGGTAGTGCCAGATTAGCTTGGCGTCGATAGTCGCCAAGCTAATCTGGCACTACCCTTGAATTATCATGATCGACCCAACTCCTGCTGTTGTGCGTCATCCCTAAATGGGTTAATTAATCTAACCAGTTCAATGCCATGCAGACGACGCAGTCTGTGTTTTTGCAACCTTTGTTAATTGAAAACCAAAACGCAAACACTAGATGTCCCAGAAACAGTAATTCAAAGTGGTGTCAGCAAGAGGCATATATCCTCAAAAGCCCCCGCAACTACGGGGGTTAATGAGAATCTATATCTCTTGCAGCTAAGTGGTATTCAAATTATCTCGGTACTGAACTGACTAAGCCTCCACTTTCATCATGTTCATGTCAGCCTCATTGTATCGCGGTACCCGAGAGCCATCAAGTCAGAGCGCTTGTGACGAAGAAAACACCACTAAGCAAGCAAACGGTCTTTAGGCTGACGTCAACCTTAGCTGGCCCTCGCACGGCCAGCTAACAAGCCGGGTTCACGCTACAACAAACACCTATTGCCGGGCGCAATTTTGTAGCGGCAATGTTGCTGCCGCAGTGCTGGGCCCCAGCAATATTGCCCCCACAAATTGCGACCCGAAACAAGCCGAGTCTATTTTTTTTTTTTTATTATTATTATTTTTTTTTTTTTTTTTTTTTGTGGTAGCCCGCAAGGCTTGAGCAATGTTGCCGCCTCTCAGCCAATCAGCGGTGTCCTTGTGCCACTTTCTGTTTATTCATCTTCCGAGCCGGAAAAAATTGCGGAGAAGCTGAGCGACGGATTTTGAGACTATAAACTCATTGGAGACGCGCCGCATGCGGAAACGCTGCAAATAGCTGCGTATCCTTATGCGGCACGTCTCCAGTGAGTTAATTGATCAACCTTGTCCAAGAGTTCTCATGCATATGGGACTCCCGCAGCTCCGAATATTTCAACCGGGCGAGCCGCGTGAGTGCTGTTCCATGTTATGGTAATGGCAGGTCAGTCAGTACAAGCACATTACTCGCGCATTAAAACGTCTGCCACGAAGCCGATGTGGCAGGTGTCAAATTGTTGCTTACCACACATTGCCAGTCGCAAATTCTGGTAGCGTGGGCCCAGCCTCTAAGGCTGACGACGATCAGAGGGAACCGGAGATCTGCTGCGCATTATATCAGATATTGCGTTAAATACGCTGATGTTGACCTGTATCTGAAATACATGTATTAATTTATTTTGTTGTAAACGGAAGTTTAATTGTGGGACCACATTTGGCGACAAATACCTCTTCAACGCATTGATATTAGAGGAGGGTATGTCATCAAATCGTAATGCGTAATTCCCTATTTTTTATTCATTTTTTGCGGGGTGGGCGGGGGGTGAGTTGGGGGGGGGGGAGTCTCTTGATCGTGATTCTCTACCCTCTCTCTCTCTCTCTCTCTCTCTCTCTCTCTCTCTCTCTCTGTGTCACCATCAACACCAGCGACAGCGACAACAGAGCTAGTGCTGCCGCTACGTCAGACGTCGGCGGCACTGGCACCATCAACGACAGCGACAACAGAGCTTGTGCTGCCCCTATCTCAGTCGTCAGCGGCACTGGCACTGTCACCACCAACGACAGCGACAACAGAGCTAGTGCTGCCCCTACGTCTGACGTCGGCGGCACTGGCACTGGCACTTTCACCACCAACGACAGCGACAACAGAGCTAGTGCTGCCCCTACGTCTGACGTCGGCGGCACTGGCATCATCGCCGACAGCGAAAACAAAGCTAGTGCTGCCCCTACGTCTGACGTCGACGGCACTGGCACTACCATCACAACCACCTACAACAACTGCAACAACAGTGCCTTCACCTCCGACAACGGCGGCACTATCTCCCCCATCGACAAAGCTAGTGCTGCCCCTACCTCCGACGTCGGCGGCGCTGGCACCATAACCAACGACAGCATCGACAGCGATTGTGCTGCCATCACATCTGACGTCGGCGGCATTGGCACTCAGCCTCCTGCCCCTGCTGATGTCATGGTTATCGAGTCTGCGTGCCAGACGGTCTGCCCTGTTGTTCTCAACCCAGACCCCCTGGCCATGGAGCGCGTAATGGCAGAGATAGCTGCTCTCCGGTCAGCAGTTGGAGAGATCCGCCACGCCTACAATATTGAGGTGGATGCGCTGCAAACTGAAATTAGACACCTCCGACAACGAATCACCCAGCTGGAGAGGGAGAAGGAGGGATCGAGGACCGGCAAGAAAGGCAGCAGGAAAGGCATTTCTCCTCCCTCCAACACCGAGTCAAAGCAAGCGCCGGAAAAATCGCCTGCCACCTCCAAATCCCCTGCCACCACGACCACATCTGAACCCCCGCGTCCAGCTCACGACAACACTGCTATCCGGCAAACGCCCGAGCACAAGGAGCCGGTACCAACACCCCGACCCTCTCCAGGCTCTGACAAACCCACCGACCGTACTGGGATTCCAGAGCTAAAGCCTGTCACCCAGACGCTGCTTTTAGGTGACTCTGTCCTACGCGGTCTGCACGGAAAGCTGATGTCCGTCACTGGCACTGACAAGGCACAGGTCGTGTCAATGTCGGGCCTCGAAAGAGCCGGCATTCTACAGCGCCTTCATGATGCCGAACCCACGAATACAGTCAGCACAATCGTCATACACGTTGGCATCAACGACTGTAAGCGTGGGTTCGTCATCGGAAAGAAGGGCTGGAAGGATGTGATTTCTGCTGCCAGACGAGTCTTCCCCAAGGCAGAAATCTCCATGTCTTCCATCCTGCCCACGAACAACCAGCGTCAGCAGCCAGACCCATGCATCACTGACACCAACCTCTGCCTCAGGGAAATGTGCACATCCCTCAAAGTCAACTTTGTTGACAATGACTACGCCTTCTCTACAAGAACCGGCGAGGTAAAGAGCGGCTGGTTCAGAGACGCCATCCAACCCAACAAGCGGGGCACCAGTGCTCTCGCTGTCAACATCGTACTCTGGCCGCACCTCTAACAACGCAGCCCGGCCAGAACCAAATCACCCAAAGTCTCGCCACCATGAACACCTACCTGGGCACGGTGACACACACGGCAAGTCTGGTGCCAAAGACAAAGAGCCTCAAAGAGACCGACGCTCTCAGCGCCCAGTCAGCCTTGCACCCCGATTCCGACAGGAGCATACTGTGGAAAAAGACTGCAGTCAAGCCGACTGCACGCCGCTAGTCACCCAACATAGCGGTGGATCAAAGGCCGGAACTGCTCCGGAACAGAATTCACAGCGGCCACCCTACGGTTACTCCACACCAACCATGGGCCCGCCCCAACCATGGGCCCGCCCCCCCCCCCCCCCCCATCTTCGTAGCAGACGGCCGACCGGTGTACCCGTACTCTAATCCCTCCGTATTTCCATATCCCCCACTACCCCCTCCCACAGGAGTGCCCCAGCTTAGTGAAAGTGACTGCGCAGCCTTGTTTTTCTCTGCTGCAGAAATTTAGACCACGTGCCGGACATTAGGACACGAGTCTCTAGATTGACAGCGTGTGTTAGGCAGTCATAGGACACTTGACAGCGTGTATTTCACACAGTTTTTGTTGTTTTTTTAGTAGTTTTCTCGCAGCCTTGCCAAAGTTCTATTGTGCGTGTTTCGTGGATCTTTTTGTGACATTAATCCTCGAGTCGAGTTGAATTGAGCTTTTTTATCTAGAATTACATTTTCGACTTTAATGACGGTGGTTTTGTTCTGTCCGTAGTTAGCTGTGCTTGATTTCAAACTCGCAGTGACTTGTTGTTGTTGTTGTTGTTGTTGTTTTGTTTTAAATTATAGAAGTCCATTTTATTTTGATGTGCGATTATTACTATAATAGTAGTTAGGAACTGCAGCATCGGGCGAGCGTGCCTAGGTGCGCTTGGAAGTGTTTCTTTATTTTCTGATTCTTTCTACATAGCTGTCGAGCCTTTTATTTTGTATCTGACATTACCAAGCAATTCGAACTCGCAGCGGACTCTGACCACGAGAGTCAAAAACATTTTAATTTTGCTTTATTGTTGTTGCTGTTGTTTTTCCTACGTTTTCTTGTCGCTTTTTTATTCATTATGCATTGACATTATTTTTGTTATCTTTTTGAAATATTATTGCTACGTTTGTTCTGTTACCAACATGCCAAAATATAATGTAAAAACTGCCCCACAACGACCTGATGAGTTGAGAATTGGTCACCTCAACATTTACCATTTAGTTAATAAGGTGCCAGATTTGTCTGTGTTCTTAGACACGCCAACACATTTTCATGTTTTTGGTGTATCCGAGTCGAGGTTCAAAAGCACTGTCAGGGATAACTCCATCTCAGTTCCAAACTTCTCAGTACTCCGCAGAGATGCCTCAAGTCCCCAGCACACTGGACTAGCAGTATATATACATGATTCGATAATTAGTAACGTTAAACGACGACAGGACTTAGAGTCAGCCGAAGTTGAAAGTTTATGGGTCGAGGTGAAAACATCTAAATCCCCCAGAGTCCTGGTTGGCTTTATCTATAGAAATCCAGCAGCCAACTGGGACTGGTATGATGACTTCGTAGAAATGATGGACAAAGTTAATCAAAGTAAAGATAACATTGTTCATCTGGGCGACTTTAACATTGACCTACTTAAGCCCAAAGGGCACCATGCTGCATGGGCATCAACAACAGCCTTATTTGGTTTAAAACAATTAGTTAAAAAACCCACTAGAACCTCAACCTTAATTGATCACATTTACGTGACAAATGACGATAAAATATCAAATGTGCAGGTTCCCTCCTTAGCTGTCAGCGATCATAACCCAGTATGTTGTAACGTCTCCATGAAACTAGACAAGCAAAAAACTAAAAGACATAAAACTATAAAATATCGCTCCTTTAAACACTTTAATAAAGACGAATTTCTGTGGGACCTGCACAATGCTTCGTTTACTGAGGTTTATGATCACCAATCTCCTGACAGTGCCTTGTCGTGCTGGATGGATCTGTTTCTCAGTGTACTCAATAAACATGCGCCAATACGTGAAAAACGAGCTAAACATTCCACCATACCACCGTGGTTAACAGCGGATATCAAGCAGGCCATGTCATTTAGAGACAAACTGAAAACAAAGAGCAAAAGTACGAAGAATACAAAAAACAACACAATCGTGTCAAATATTTAGTTAGAGCGTCTAGGAAGTCTTTTTTCCAACAAATGATTCGAGACAAAAAGGACACGACATCTGTTTGGAAAGCTCTGAACGTCATAACGAAGGGTAAATCAGCACCCGAAATCCCATCTCATATGTCAGCTGATATATTAAATAACCATTTCTTAACGACAGCCGAAATATTGGCATTGTCAGCTGCAAATAACAGTAAACCGTATGAAGTGCCGAGTTCTCTCAGAGAACACTTAAAAAAAAACAAACAACTATATCAAATACTTTCACCATCCCTGATATTACAGTTGCGGAAGTCGGCAGACATATTTCTAGCATGCCTAACAAAAAGTCTGCTGGCATTGATGGTATTGATAATGAAACCCTAAAAATCTCATTACCGTATACAGTAGAAGCACTAACATATATTTTCAAACTCTGCATAAAGCAAAGTACATTTCCAATCATTCTTAAAGAAGCAAGGGTAATCCCAATCCCTAAATCAAAAGATCTTGAAGATATTAATAACTATCGTCCAATCTCCCTTCTGTCAGCTTTGTCAAAACCCCTTGAAAAGCACATTCAAAAACATCTCCTTTATTTTCTGGAAAAAAGGTAAATTACTTAATATTCACCAGTCTGGTTTTAGACCGAAACATTCTTTTCAGTCAGCACTGACACATATTGTACACAGCTGGCTGGAATCAATCAATAAAAGCCTGATGTCAGGAGCAGTTTTCTTAGACCTTAAAAAGGCGTTTGACCTTGTGGATCATGACATTCTCCTAAATAAGCTAACAGTTTATCACTTGGACGCAACCGCTATTGCATTCTTCCGATCATATCTCGAAGACAGAAAACAAATGGTGTACGCCCATGGAAGATACTCTAAGCAAGGAAATGTAAAATACGGCGTGCCCCAGGGATCTATTTTGTGTCCTCTTCTATTCATACTATTTATTAATGATCTACCGTTGCATATCACTAATTCTGACGTTATTTGTAATCTATTTGCTGACGATACGAGTCTTCATGTTTCTGGCAAAAACAACTACGGACATTAGCCATAGTTTACAATGCAGTCTCAATGAGGTATCTGACTGGTGTAGACAGAACCATATGGTTCTTCACCCAGCAAAAACAAAGAGGTGCCAGTTCCTCTGCAGAAGTCTTGGGTTTCGCCAGAAAGAAGAACAAAGACTGGTTTGACGAAAACGATGTAGAGATCCAGGAACACCTAGCAAAAAAAAGAGCCACCCATCAGGCCCACCTAGCCCAGCCTTCCTGCCATGTGAAGAAGTCTGCCTTCCGCCTCGTCTGCAGCAGTCTCCAGCGCAAGCTCAGAGATCTCCAGAATGAGTGGTGGACCAGACTTGCACAGAGGACCCAGCTTTGCGCTGACAATGGTGACTACAGGGGCTTCTACGAAGCACTGAAAGCAGTGTATGGCCCCAGGCACCTGGTACAAAGTCCCCTGCGAAGCGCGAATGGCCAGGCACTCCTCACAGATAATACCTCCATCTTGAACCGCTGGTCGGAATACATTCAGAGCCTCTTCAGCGCTGAGCGCACTGTTCAAGAAGCAGTCGTCCTACAAATCCCACACCTCCCAGTAAAGGTTGAATTGGACGAACCGCCCACCGCTGAAGAGACCCTCACAGCCATCCACCAGCTCAAGAGTGGCAAAGCAGCAGGCATTGATGGAATACCGCCAGAGATCTGGAAACATGGAGGCACAGCACTGCACAACAAGCTCCATGACCTCTTTCTCTGCTGCTGGGAGGAAGGAACACTACCAAAAGATCTCTGTGATGCAGTCGTCATCACCCTGTACAAGAACAAAGGCGAGAAGTCTGACTGTTCCAACTATCGGGGAATTACCCTGCTATCCATTGCTGGGAAAATCCTTGCAAGGATGCTCCTGAATCGGCTGGTACCTGCCATCGCTGAAGACCAACTCCCAGAGGGCCAGTGTGGCTTCAGAGCAAACAGGAGCAACACCGATATGGTCTTTGTGCTGAGACAGCTACAGGAGAAGTGCCGCGAGCAGAACAAAGGGCTGTACGTAACATTTGTCGACCTAACAAAAGCGTTCGACACTGTGAGCAGGCAAGGCATGTGGCAGATCCTGGAGCGACTTGGCTGTCCCCCAAAGTTCCTCAACATGATTGTCCAGCAATACGAGGACCAGCAAGGCCAGGTCAGACTCAACAATGACCTATCAGAACCATTCTCTATTCTCAACGGCGTAAAGCAGGGCTGCGTGCTGGCACCGACCCTCTTCACCATCTTTTTTAGCATGATGTTGAAGCAGGCCACAGTGGACCTCGATGATGACGATGCAGTGTACATCAGGTATCGTCTCGATGGCAGCCTGTTCAACCTCAGACGACTGCAGGCCCACACGAAAACCCTAGACCAACTGATTCGTGAGCTGCTTTTTGCTGATGATGCTGCCCTCGTTGCACACACAGAGAGAGCCCTGCAGCGCATCACGTCTTGCTTCGCAGATGCTGCCCAGCTCTTTGGACTCGAGGTCAGTCTGAAAAAGACAGAGGTCCTCCATCAGCCGGCACCCAAGACAGTGTATCACCCTCCTCACATCACCATTGGCGAGTCTGAACTAAAGTCAGTGCACCAGTTTACTTACCTTGGCTGCATTATCACGTCGGATGCCAAGCTGGACAAGGAGCTTGACAGCAGGCTGGCAAAAGCGAACAGCGCTTTCGGGCGACTTTTCAAGCGGGTGTGGCACAATCAACAGCTGAAAACAGGCACCAAGATCAGCGTGTACAGAGCTGTGGTCCTCACCACCCTGCTGTATGGTTCCGAGTCCTGGGCCCTCTACCGCAGCCAACTACGACTCCTCGAACGCTTCCACCAGCGCTGCCTGCGTACCATCCTGGGCATTCACTGGAGTGACTATGTCACCAACGTCGAGGTCCTTGAACAGGCTGAAACTGTGAGCATCGAGGCTTTGCTGCTGCGGACACAGCTTCGCTGGGCGGGGCATGTCTCCAGGATGGAGGATCATCGCCTACCAAAGATCACCCTGTTCGGCGAGCTTGCTACTGGACACCGTGACAGAGGGGCACCAAAGAAGAGATACAAAGACTGTCTCAAGAGGTCACTTAGTGCCTGCCAAATCGACCACCACCAGTGGTCTTCGCTTGCTGCGGACCGTGACATCTGGCGCTCCACCATTTACAAGGCAGCTGTCTCCTTTGAGGACTCTCACAGAGCTAGCCTTAAGGACAAGCGGCTCAGGAGAAAAAACAGAGATGCTCAGAACCCTGGCCATACCTTCACCTGCAGCCACTGCGGTCGAACCTGCCTGTCTCGGATTGGCCTCCGCAGCCACAAACAAGCCTGCAGACGTCTTGGGCAACTCCTATAAAATCTTCGTTCGCGAAGTCAAGCCAAGCCATTTGCTGACGATACGAGTCTTCATGTTTCTGGCAAAAACAACTACGGACATTAGCCATAGTTTACAATGCAGTCTCAATGAGGTATCTGACTGGTGTAGACAGAACCATATGGTTCTTCACCCAGCAAAAACAAAGAGTATCTTAATCGCCACGCGGCAAAAACATTAACGCCGACTACAGCCATTACAATTACAATTAAACGCTGAACCTGTTGAACAAGTCACTGAGCGTAAATTCTTAGGAATACATGTTGATGATCAACTGTGCTGGGAGACCCATATAAATGCTGTTTGTAAGACCATTGCTAAAAACAATTTCTTATTGTCCCAGCTTAGACATGTAACGGATACAAATACCCGTAAATTAGTTTTTTCATGCTCATATAAAGTCCCATGTTGATTATGTCTCCACAGTGTGGGACGGCTGCAGTGATGTCCACATGAAGAGATTAAACTCCATATACAAAAGAGCTGTAAAAATGATAGATAGACGCCCCATCCCTACCACAGACAAATTTAGACATTTAAACATTCTCGGTCTGCGTCAGCAACTTACATTAAACAAATGCGTCTATATGGATATGATACTGAATAATATGACACCCCAGTATCTAATCACTAAATTTATATCTCACCAAGAACGTGAACGGACCTCAAGAAACAATACCTTACCCCTACCACTGCCAAGAATTGACCTTTTTAAAACTAGTATGTCATTCTCTGGTCCGTTTGCTTGGAATTCCATCCCTGCACATTTGAAAACTATTACCTCACCAGGAAGTTTTAAAACAAAACTTTTTGATTACCTGATGAGTCAGACTTAGTACGTTTCTCAGGTACTGTAATATTTCCTGTACCTCATGTATTTCATACAGATGGTTTTATATGTGTGTGCGCGTGTGTGTGTGTGCTCGTGTTTGTTTGTGCGTGTGGGTGTATGTGTGAGCGGCGCGCGTGCGTGCGTGTGTGCATGTGTGTGTGATATGTATTATTTTTTTTTTCTGTATATAATGATGCTATTGGGTTTTGTAAGTACATATATATTTTATAGTTTCCCTTCTTTTTTATCCTGTAGATGTTAGCAACGGCAAGTTTGTAAAATGACGATTTGTTTTCTGTCAAAACTTTTTACCGTTGAAAAATAAAGTTTCATCATCATCATCATCATCATCATCATCTCTCTCTCTCTTTCTCTCTCATCAGAGCCTGGACGAAGTAGCTGACTGGTGCATTAATAATCACATGATAATTAGCATTCCAAAGACAAAGTGCATGTTAGTTACAACACGCCAGAAACACCAGCGCGGAATACCAACTTTAACACTTACCTTAAATGCCCAACCTATAAAACAAGTAACTAAGCATCGCTTGCTGGGCGTAACAGTAGACAGCCAGTTAACCTGGAAACCTCATGTTGATAACGTATGCAAAACTTTGGCCAAAAAACTTGTTCCTTTTGTCTAAGCTCAGCCGTATAGTTAATCCTGACGTTTCCAAATTGTCTTCCACGCATATATCAAAGCGCACTGTAATTACAGTTCTACTGCCTGGGACGGTTGCAGGGAAGTTCATATGAAAAAAGTAAATTCTCTGTATCGTCGAGGTGTTCAACTCATACTTCCTGGACCCGCCCCCAAAGACAAAAAAAAAATATCTTAAATTCCTGATATTAAACAAACAATTTGAATTTAATCGGTATGTATTAATGTATAAGATTCTACACGAGAGAGCCCCACTCCATTTGCAAAGTCTGTTTTTAGATAATCATAGACAGAACACGAGAAACAGGTCGCTCCATCTACCAAGAACAAAGACTAGATATATAAATTAGCATGGCCCTTTCAGGTGCAAAAGCATGGAATAATTTACCCTAGCATCATAAGTCTATTTCTAAATTTAGTATTTATAAGGATCGCCTTTATCGCTTTTTACTTCTAAAATAATACCACGATTCGATTCTCCTCTGTTGATGCTGTACTCTCAGAGACATGTTCTAATTACAAGATTACCTTCAGCTTATTTCGCTGTTATTATGTTTGTTTGTTTATTTCGCCTTTTGTGCATTTTGTACACTTGAATGTTCTTGACACTCTGTTTGTTTGTTTGTTTTTAACAATATTTTACTGTGTTGCTTGATGTATATTTATCTGATGATGTAATGATGAAACGTTTTTATTCAGGATAAAGTTTGTGTGTAGAGTAAAAGGACAGTTTGTAAGAGAGGCATTTGCATGCCTAAAACTTTATCCTGAAAAAGAAAAGTTTCATCATCGTTATCATCATCATCATCATCATCATCATCATAATCTCTCTCTCTCTCTCTCTCTCTCTCTCTCTCTCTCTCTCTCTCTCTCTCTCTCTCTCTCTCTCTCTCTCTCTCTCTGTTTACACAAGGCGGCGCTGTCGGCGCTGCAGTCTATCCTCCGGGTTGTCATGCCTGACCACCCATGAAAACAGTTCCAGCCTTTTCTTCCCTCGCCCCCCCCCCCCCCCCTCCCGCGAAAGGAAACATAACTATTTCCGCAATGTAGCTATCACATGAAAATGGCGCGAGTCATAATGACGTTAATCTTTCTCATCTTTCGTTTCTGTTTCAGGCGGAAGTTTAATCTTCCCTACTTTATCAGGTGATTCTCTGACCGTTGCTGAGCACACTGATTTCAAATTGCCTTTCCAGCAAGTCACAGAAGGCTGTGACCAACTGCTGAACTCTGTGAAAATCATTGTTGGAAGAAAACCCCCCCACACTGCTTTCCAAGACTATTGCAGCATCATCAGAGTCGAAGGCGTTTGCACGTAAGTCACGAAACAGAGCGCTTGTGCCAAATTATACAGGACGACCAACCTTGAAATAAAAATGTCCTCTTTGAGATATGCCAATATCATTTAACGGTACTTTTAATTGCTACACAGACCCTTGTAGGCCTGAGGGTGTTCACAGTAACCATTGTACCCTGAAGGCCCGCCATTCGTAAGCTCTGTGGTCTGGCGCAGCATAGCTATTCTTGTTTACCAGAATGTCAGGCTCCACACCTTGCCCGCCGTGAGATGGCCTTAGTTGCCGGCTCGGTGTTAAACCCAAATATCCTAACCTTCACACCTTTCAATGTTCCTAATTACAAGACGTGTCTCTTTATTTGCCCTTCCGCTGTGGTGAATGGTCCACGTTACAAATTCGATATAGACAGATACTTCGAGTGTAAAACTACCAAAGTGATTTATGTCATCTTCTGTGTGAAATGCGACCAACTATATATTGGCGAGACAGAAAGAGCCACCAAGGACCGTTTCAACAAACGTCTTCAGTTGGTCAAATACAACAATGCAACAGACCGGTCGGACGACATTTCAACCAGGCCGACCACTCTGTCTCGGACATTCGGGTTAAAGGCCTCTGGCTTATGCAAGCCAGCAATATCTGGGAAAGGAAAAACCGAGAATTTGTTTATATTAATAAACTGGGCACTGTTGCACCACTCGGAATCAATATGAAAGATTAGCGTTTTTTTTTTATAAATTTATTAACTACCCTGTAACATTCTAATCTGCTAACTGCACCTTTAACTTACTGTGTCGCTTTTGATTGACTAACGCTTACCATCCTTCTCTTAGTTCTTACTCTCTTCTCCCATACCCCCCTTTCCCCACTCCCCCCTCCCCCTTCTAATGTAGACAGTTTTAGGCAGGCCCAATGGGTAGTATCTTTAACCCGCTATCCTACCCTCAATGGAGCTGGTCGGAGAGCCTTCCGGAGCATGCACATGACGTTTTGGGCGTGCGTATCAGAAATTCTGGCAAAGAGGTAACAATATAAAAATGACGTCACGTTTAGTACGCAAACCTTACAAGAAAAGTTCTTTGTGGCGCCAAAGCGCCGTATGTGTGTATGTGCGTGTACATGTGCGTGTGTGTGTGTGTGTGTGTGTGTGTGTGTGTTTGTGTGTGTGTGTGTGTGTGTGTGTGTGTGTGTGTGTGTGTGTGTGTGTGTGTGTGTGTGTGTGTGTGTGTGTGTGTGTGTGTGTGTGTGTGTATGTGACAGCGACTGGAGCCAGCGTTTGAGGACGGACAAGCTTGAAATTTTAGGATCTTGTCCCAAACAGAATTATCACGAGACCTTTGTTTTTCGTTTTTGTTTTTTTTATTAAGATGCTAATTTGCGAGAAAATGGCCGTTTTACACAAACCGGTTGATCCACACTGGAGTCCGTAATTGTTCTTATTTTTACTAGGTATGTTGAATTCATTATTCAGCATTTTACATCTAGAATATGTTGAGTGATAATTAAATATTTGTTTAAAAAATATACATTTTCACGTTCTTTGGGATTAATTTCATGAATTATATCGGTAAATATTGTTACTTCTTTGCCAGAATTTCTGTCCTGCACGCCAAACACGCCATGTGCATGCTCCAAGATGCGCACTATTTAAAAGAACACCGTATTTTTCATGCGGCAGACAAAAGCCCCCAGCAGTGTGCCTATAGTTTCGAACAATTACCAATTAACACTTAGTTAGTATCTTTGTACATTAGAACGTGTTAGTGCTCTTTCAAGGCGGAAAACTGTCGCCTAAGATGTGTCACAGAGAGGGCTGCAAGAAGGCCGCAATAAGTCGGTACAAGTGTGTGTGTGTTTTTTTTTCTTCTTTTTTTACTAGGTCACATGGTACGGTTTGCACTAAAGAGATTGGTCGTGTGGCGTAGAAATGAAAACAAAAGGGTTTATACCACGATTTTCTGTGCTGCTCAGAAAAGAGTCCGACAACACCACATGTGCGTGTTTGTCCGAGCCAGGAAAGTACGAATTCCGTAAGAACGTCACGAGGGACGACAGCGGGACATGGATATGGGACACCGGCCATATACGGGGAAAAGGAAGGCGAAACATCAAGTTCGACATAACATGTGAGTTGTTTAAACCCATCCTTTGCCAGCGGCCACTAATCATACCTTTAACCCCCTAAATGCCGTGCAAGGCGAACTCTGCCAACCAGCAAAAGAAATAAATCCTCATGAGCCCCCGCAGTCGCGGGGGCTCATGGGTATTTATGTCTCTTGTTAGTCCTGCGTTCTTCGTTCCCATCTGTGGTCCAGTTTGAGCTGCGTTTTCACCCGAACGTCGCTCAGTGCGCGGTCATTTCAGACGGGCATTTCGAGTCCGATGGCAGGGGAGGGGTTAACCCTCAGGTAGTCGGGATACTTTTGTTGTCGTTTTTGACGCTGATGCCTTTGTTGGTGTTGTTGTTTGACCACTGGGCAGTGGGCAGATGTTCACATCTGCACGGGACATAGACGACCCCGCCCTCCACGAGTCCCCTGCTGCCTTGCAGGTCTGGCCGCTTGGGCTGTGGAAAGGTTAAGGGAGGAAACCCCTGACATCAAAGCCCCCGTGTCTCCGGGGAAGGCTTTTGAGCCAGAGACTATGACAAGGACAGTCTGATATAAAACCTACGACCCGAGGACCTCGATGCCACCGTCCCAGCTTGCTAGGCCATGGCAGACGAACCAGGGGTTTAAAGGGTGGGGCCAGTAATGCGCACACTGCACTCCACCAAAAAGCTCCCCCGCGCAGGCTTTAGGAAACGTCCACGGACCATGACACTGACCATTCCAAGTACTGTAGCGACGGGAGAGGGGCGAAACGGCAGGTGAAAGATGTCACTGGAAGCCGCAGTCTCAAACCAGCATGCAGGCGGTTCAGGATATTGGTCGCCTGATGTTGACCTGGGGATAACAACATCACTCGGCACACCCTGAACGACCAAGCAGCCTTCTCTAGGGACAGCACTGCTTGCTCCACACGGAGAGGGGCCTAGAAAAGGTGGCCTAACCAAAGCTCGTCCCCTCGCAACCCCAGTCGGCTCGCCGCTGTCAACGGGCATCTTCTCCTGCGGTCAAAAAAAAAAAACAAAAAAAACAAGAAAGAATAAAGGATCCACTCTCATGACGACCACAACCGGACTCAACGTAGCATGCTGGAACATCCGAACCATGCTCGACAAAGCAGACGGCGGACGCCCTGAACGTCGCTCCGCCCTCATTGCCCATGAATTGCGGAGGTTAAACATCGACATCGCCGCGCTCAATGAAGTACGCCTTCCGGACGAAGGCAGCCTCCAAGAACATGGCACTGGGTACACCCTCTACTGGTCAGGCAGGCCTGAATCAGAAAGACGGCTCTCAGGCGTGGGTTTCATGGTCAAGACCTCCATTGCGACTAACCTGGAAACATACCAACGGGTCACTCAGACCGCATCATGTCCATGCGCCTCCCACTGAGACACCAGCAACACGTCACCCTTCTCAGTGTGTACTCCCCAACCCTCCTGGCAGAGCCTGCTGAAAAGGACAAGTTTTACACTGACCTGCGCAGCCTCATACAGAGCACCCCTGCAGACGACAAAGTCATCATCCTTGGCGACTTCAACGCCAGAGTGGGCCAGGACTCTGAAGCCTGGAAAGGAGTCCTCGGCAAGCATGGCGTCGGGAACTGCAATGACAATGGCCGCCTACTGTTGGAGTTCTGTGCAGAGCAGCAACTGGTCATCACCAACACTACTTTTCAGCAAAAGGACAGTCGAAAGACCACCTGGATGCATCCTCGCTCCAAACACTGGCACCTTATCGACTATGTCCTAGAGCGTCAGAGGGACCGCAGTGATGTCCTCCTCACCAGAGTGATACCAAGCGCAGAGTGAGAAATGGGGGCCCCCCAAGAAAAAACTTGATGTTGCCAGCCTTCAGCGTGACGACGTGAAAGCTGCCTTTCAGACAGATTTACAGCGCAGGCTCAAAGACACAGCGGATCCAGCAGACTCCTCCCCTGAAACACTCTAGAAACAACTGAAAACTGCTATTGCAATATCCTCTGCAGAAGTATTGGGTTTCGCTAGAAAGAAGAACAAAGACTGGTTTGACGAAAACGATGTTGAGATCCAGGAACACCTAGCAAACAAAAAGAGCCGCCCATCAGGCCCACCTAGCCCAGCCTTCCTGCCCTGTGAAGAAGTCTGCCTTCCGCCTCGTCTGCAGCAGTCTCCAGCGCAAGCTCAGAGATCTCCAGAATTAGTGGTGGACCAGACTTGCACAGAGGACCCAGCTTTGCGCTGACAATGGCGACTACAGGGGCTTCTGCGAAGCACTGAAAGCAGTGTATGGCCCAGGCACCTGGTACAAAGTCCCCTGCGAAGCGCGAATGGCCAGGCACTCCTCACAGATAATACCTCCATCTTGAACCGCTGGTCGGAGTACTTTCAGAGCCTCTTCAGCGCTGAGCGCACTGTTCAAGAAGCAGTCGTCCTACAAATCCCACAACTCCCAGTAAAGGTTGAATTGGACGACCCGCCCACCGCTGAAGAAACCCTCACAGCCATCCACCAGCTCAAGAGTGGCAAAGCAGCAGGCATTGATGGAATACCGCCAGAGATCTGGAAACATGGAGGCACAGCACTGCACAACAAGCTCCATGACCTCTTTCTCTGCTGCGAGGAAGGAACACTACCAAAGGATCTCCGTGATGCTGTCGTTATCACCCTGTACAAGAACAAAGGCGAGAAGTCTGACTGTTCCAACTATCGGGGAATTACCCTGCTGTCCATTGCTGGGAAAATTCTTGCAAGGCTGCTCCTGAATCGGCTGGTACCTGCCATCGCTGAAGACCACCTCCCAGAGGGCCAGTGTGGCTTCAGAGCAAACAGGAGCACCACCGATATGGTCTTTGTCCTGAGACAGCTTCAGGAGAAGTGCCGCGAGCAGAACAAAGGGTTGTACGTAACGTTTGTCGACCTAACAAACGCGTTCGACACTGTGAGCAGGCAAGGCATGTGGCAGATCCTGGAGCGACTTGGCTGTCCCCCAAAGTTCCTCAGCATGATTGTCCAGCTACACGAGGACCAGCAAGGCCAGGTCAGACTCAACAATGACCTCTCAGAACCATTTCCTATTCTCAACGGCGTAAAGCAGGGCTGCGTGCTGGCACCGACCCTCTTCACCTTCTTTTTTAGCATGATGTTGAAGCAGGCCACAGTGGACCTCGATGATGACGATGCAGTGTACATCAGGTATCGTCTCGATGGCAGCCTGTTCAACCTCAGACGACTGCAGGCCCACACGAAAACCCTAGACCAACTGATTCGTGAGATGCTTTTTGCTGATGACGCTGCCCTCGTTGCACACACAGAGAGAGAGCTCTGCAGCGCATCACGTCCTGCTTCGCAGACGCTGCCCAGCTCTTTGGACTCGAGGTCAGTCTGAAAAAGACAGAGGTCCTCCATCAGCCGGCACCCAAGACAGTGTATCGCCCTCCTCACATCACCATTGGCGAGTCTGAACTAAAGTCAGTGCATCAGTTTACTTACCTTGGCTGCATTGTCACGTTGGACGCCAAGCTGGACAAGGATCTTGACATCAGGCTGGCAAAAGCGAACAGCGCTTTCGGGCGACCTTTCAAGCGGGTGTGGCACAATCAACAGCTGAAAACAGGCACCAAGATCAGCGTGTACAGAGCTGTGGTCCTCACCACCCTGCTGTATGGTTCCGAGTCCTGGGCCCTCTACCGCAGCCAACTACGACTCCTCGAACGCTTCCACCAGCGCTGCCTGCGCACCATCCTGGGCATTCACTGGAGTGACTATGTCACCAACGTCGAGGTCCTTGAACAGGCTGAAACTGTGAGCATCGAGGCTTTGCTGCTGCGGACACAGCTCCGCTGGGCGGGGCATGTCTCCAGGATGGAGGATCATCGCCTACCAAAGATCACCCTGTTCGGCGAGCTTTCTACTGGACACCGTGACAGAGGGGCACCAAAGAAGAGATACAAAGACGGTCTCAATAAGTCACTTAATGCCTGCCAAATCGACCACCACCAGTGGTCTTCGCTTGCTGTGGACCATGACACCTGGCGCTCCACCATTTACAAGGCAGATGTCTCCTTTGAGGACTCTTGCAGAGCTAGCCTTAAGGACAAGCGGCTCAGGAGAAAAAAACAGAGATGCCGCAACTCAGAACCCTCGCCATACATCCCCCTGGAGCCACTGCGGTCGAACCTGCCTGTCCCGGATTGGCCTCCGCAGCCACGAACAAGCCTGCAGACGTCGTGGGCAACTCCTATAAAATCTTCGTTCGCGAAGTCAAGCCAAGAGTGTTTGACCACAGGAATCATCTCATGATGTAAAGTAAAACTATACCTTGCATCCTATTTTCCATCAAATAACTTCAGTGAGGTCAAACCTGGCACCATCCAAACATCAACACGAGATTAATTAATTAGTTAATTATTTAATTGTTTTATTATTAATAATATTCAAATAATTCTTTAACTGATTACTTAAAATAATAACTGAACCCTGAGATAAAAACGTTAGAGACATTATTCAACTCATTCGAGACTTGCCGCCTTCGGATACGCGGCACAAGCCGCGTATCCGGAGGCGGGTAGTCTCGAATGAGTTAGAGACTACTTCATAGTTGAGGAGACAGCTCGACTTTTCTAGTACAAGGGTGGTCATTAGACGCGCAAAGCTATATTCTGACGCCACCTTTGACCTATCATATTGCCTCCATTTTTTTTTTTTTTTTTATTTTATTTATTTATTTATTTTATTTTATTAATTTTATTTATTTATTTATTTTT